>JACMZG010000022.1:22629927-22777327 GCA_018340805.1 Microvelia longipes
CAAAATCCTAAAAGTTAATAATCTGTGATAAACCTTTAAACGTATTATAATAATTTATCTTCATTACTTACATCTACTTGAGCATTTCTAAAAAATCTAATAAAGCGTTCCATTTGAAGATAGACCAAAAAGAATTCAGTACTGTAGTTGAGAATTTATCTTCATTTATTAATTCAAAGGAATAAGACGAAAAGACATTTTTTTTAAGCTGCCTTTTAAAAATCTTCTCCATAAATTCTTATGTTACTTTGGTTTCTTGATTTATTTGTCCTAAGGAGCTATAAATAACATTATCGGATGATTTTCTACTTCTTCTTCTGACATATCCTAAGTAGAAGAACATTAGGGAAAGGAGGATGAGAAATATGCTGAATTGTGTCTGATAGTTCTTAATTATGATAACATTCATGTAAATGAATGCAGAGATCTTCCACGGTAAACTCACTTGTTTCTGTAATCAATTTGAAGTCACAAAATTAAAATAGAAAGACTTAAAAATACCTCCGGCCACACTTAGATGGCGATGGCAGCTTAGATTATTAATTGTAATCCTTTATATAAATAATGATAATACTATTTAAAGGAACGAAATTAATAATATAAGCTGCCAAGTATTATTATTATTATTAAAAAGGTTGTGTTTACCCCAAGTTGAAGAAGCAATTGAAGAATCAGCTACCGTCAATACTTGCTGTTGGATAAGAATATCCCTGGACCGGTTTCGGCATAACGCCATCAGCAGCAGGTGGGGCTACACTCGAGGTCTAAACTAATAAAGTTATATCCGTGAGTAACTTCTGGTCTCAATGAGCACGACGAGCCCTTTGATGATCGAGCCTTCCAAACCGAACCAGGGATATTCTTACCCAACAGCAAGTATCGACGTCAGCTGATTCTTCAATTGATTATTATTATTGTTTTGTGAATTTGAATTTTTTGAGGGGAAAAGTAAATTTAACAAATATATTTAACGTTTTAACAAATATAAAAAATTTTTTAATCACAACAATCACAAGTATTCATATAATTTGAATAATCAAACCAATAAAAATGAGTAATTTTAGGGTTTTATCTGTGGACAAATTTCTAGTGAGCTGAATTTTAGTGTACACCTTTATTATTGTGCTTTAATGAACATGTAAAAATTCGACATTGCTATAATGCCGATTATAGACCTTAATAAGTTATAAGGGTCATATAAGGCCGCGATAATCAGTTTTTCGCTAATATCTCGCGACCTATGGTTCGGAGGTCAATAATAATAATTGTATGAGGAATAATTAATCCTTATACAATTATATACAAAATTGTTCAATTATGTACAAATTGTACAATTGTTGTACAAAATTGTACTCTAAACGTTTTTTTATGGACTAGAGTGCATAAAAATTAATTAAAAAAGGCCTTAGACCTCTTGGCCGTTCTGCGGCTTCGGCGATTCGTGCCTCGGCTACTACACGGCATTAGCGCTGAGGGCTGCTTCGCGGCCACATAGTTGTTTATATAAGTGGCATACTGCCACAATATAAGTGAATTTTTAAATTTATAAGTAAAAAAACGTGATTTCCTTATATTGTATTACACATGTTAATCAATAACACCAAAACTAATTCTGATAATACAATGTAATTAATTATTTTTGTTAACCATACATAGTACTATATGTGTAGAAAAACTCAGTCTGATCTAACACTTCGTGAAGATTTGTGATTGTTTAAAATATTTGTGGGGTCATTATTGTTAGTTATTGACGTCACACATATTTCATAAACAATGGGGTTGGGGTTCTGGACATTAACAAGGATAATTTTTGCACCAAGATTCATTTCGATCCGTGAAAGTGTTCGAAAATTATCATGTTCCATAAAAATGTCTATGAACAAAATTCTCGTACATACATAACATACATACATACATATATATATATATATATATATATATATATTATATATATATATATATATATATAATATATATAGTTATCGCCTATAACTAAAAAGTTTTCGTTCCATAAAGCCGGCATAATATTAATGTCAATTTTCAACATAGTCAATAATACATCATTGAATACATATTAATAATTTGGAATTTTTCTAAATTAAATTTTTCGGAATAATTGAAGTTTAAAATGCCTAAAATTACTGGACTGTATATATTTTCGCCAATAACTTACAAAGTAAAGTATCTTTAAAATTTATACTCCATCGAACAAATTGTCAACAACAATTTTTTGGTATGTTTGAGGACACAGCAAAACAGGCTATCGTGGTCTAAAATATTATCTGCCAATCTTTCTAAGCAGCACAATTAGACTTTAAGCATGATTTTTGTGCCAAGTTTCAACTCCAGCATAAACACAGCGAGAGTAATTTGTAACACAGGCACATTCATGAAGGCAGACTGAACATGATTAAAACGACACAAAATCACAAAAGTTATGGATAATTATAATGAAATCTTTTTCATTACGATTTTTTAATGTTGAACACAATGCTTTTCCTATGTACAGTAGTAGAAAAAGAGTTTATGGTAGAAAACAAGAAGTGTAGTAAAAACTCGAAATTTAACGTGGGTAGAGCAAGGTGACGTTTTTTGTTGGTTTTACCTTGCTGAGTCCAATTAGTCTGTTTTCATAAGTTGTCAAAAATACATATACACAAGTAGTCATTGAAATTTTTAAAAATTGATTACAAAATTGATTTCTCACAAGAGGCGTGGATTGGGGTTTTTTGTGCGCTGAATCGTATAAAACCGATTAAAGACCAAGTCTTAGAACAGACAAAAGTTTATCTTTCTTTTCAATTTGCTATACTGCAAGAATAGAAGACTAGAAGTCTTCTATTTAGTCTCTAGTCTTCCATTATTGATACTAAAGACCAGCGGCAATAGTATAGATTAAGTATAAAGTATTATCAGGGATTTCAACAATGATTTGTACATTAGGAAAAGAGTTTTTCCCTAAATACATTTTAAATAAAGGCAAATTACTTGACAATACACGTTCTATTTTCCAGGGTTCCATTCGTTATTTTGCTTTCTCTTGTCTTAGGACATAATAATTTATATTGTTTAACCTACATATTCCATCCAAAACAGCGGTAAAATCATGTTGTGAAATCTTTTGATTCTTTGAAATCCAGATTTCATAGGTCTCATAACAAGGCTGATCTGGGTTCTTGCAGTCGCTGTAAATGGAACTCCTGTGTTCTGAAACAGTTTACAAAATTTGTAAAATACTTGTTTTTTCATACATATTAGACTTGGTGGCTTTGTAGGCTTCATGTTACGCAATTGAAGGATGTAAGTTCCAAGTAATATCGTACAGGATTCGTAGATAGAGAATGCTAAATTTGGAGAGAGGATCTTAAGGCGGCTCGTAGCCTATACCAAAAGAATTAAATTGGCAAAGAGTAGGGTTATCTTTGTCTAAACCACTACCTACTATCGACTTGCCTTTTAATTCACCTGAGAATCTACTGGTTGGTTGGACTTAGGTGTGCCTATGGTTGGCAAAAAGGGAGAAGAAAAGAAGTTGTCACCACTGATCCACCGTACGAAGAGGTGAGTGAAATGAGTAGAGTTTATAAGTTTCCGAAAATTTGTAGGGGAGGAGGTTGGCAAATTAATTCCCGAGAGTTATCGCCTCTAAAATTCACGGTTGAATTAAAAGACAGACATGAAATACACCGCGTGGCGCACTTCCAGCCATGGTGAGCTTGATGTGTATTAAAAGACAGACATGAAATACACCGCGTGGCGCACTTCCAGCCACTGGTAAGCTTGATGTGAATTAAAAGACAGACATGAAATACACCGCGTGGCGCACTTCCAGCCATGGTGAGCTTGATGTGTATTAAAAGACAGACATGAAATACACCGCGTGGCGCACTTCCAGCCACTGGTGAGCTTGATGTGAATTAAAAAACAGATATGAAATACACCGCGTGGCGCACTTCCAGCCACTGGTGAGCTTGATGTGAATTAAAAGACAGATATGAAATACACCGCGTGGCGCACTTCCAGCCACTGGTGAGCTTGATGTGAATTAAAAGACTAGCCCTTTATAGATACCTCTTGACCCTCTTTTCCTCTCTTTCCAACAATCTCATTTTGTGATTGTTAGGAATTGGAATTGATTTCCTACCTATTCTCCCTCCTTAATCCTATGTTTCTCCAATTTAGAAATGAGTAAAACAATTTTAATGCAGCCTATTAATTAATTTATCTGAAAAAATAAAATACTGGTTTGTAACTTACTGGCTCTAGGTAAACATAGGAGGAATGGCTCTCGTAGTCAGGTGTCATCCCCTCTATTTTCTCCGTCAGTGTTGGGACACTGTGCATAAAATGTGGATTCGATGAAGCTATCGGGAAATCTACAATTACAAAATAGTATTAAAAATAAACAAGCAGTTTTATTTGTTAAAGGATTAGGTACAAGAGTTTCAAATTGTACCATTAACAGAAAGCGGCTGCTGGATGGTTTTTTACTTTTCCCCTTGAATACTGTAGGTATACTGTGAAAAGAACAGTAGTGAGGCATCCCTCCCCCATCCCTGAGTTTTAGATTAGTCAAGGATCTTGAAAGACGAGGACGACGCATTAGGTACTTTTTTATCACGATATAATTGTGCCGACTATTCATGTTTTGCAAAACTCGGTAGTATCAAATGATATACCTGTTTTATCCCATGGACGTTTTATGAGATAAAGAAATAGCAAAGTGTATGAGATAAATCTGGATATAGCAAAGGAATGCGCGAAATATGTAACAAGGATAAGTCGAGTTTGTCGTTTGTTGTGATTTTAGTTGCCTTTGGTGCTCGTTAAGTAAATTAAAATAAAACAGTTTATATCACCTTTTTAGTAAGCAAAAGGATAAGAAACCAATGGGAGCTAAGTTTGCCTCCCAAAATAATGATTGTAAGCATGCGCAGTTCGTACCAAGCATGCGCAGTTTGTTTTTGACACGTGATTTGTGATGAATTCTTTTCTACTTTTTTGTTCTCGATTGGGTTACTTCTTTTATGGCAAATCGATTTAGCGTGTCATCTTTTTTAGGGATTAGTCCTTATTTACTTATTCAGTCCTCATTACTCCAATTTTAAGGCTTATTATTAATCGTTACACTCGGTTTCTCGATCCTGTGTTTCAAAAAGAAGGCTATAAGGTATTGTTGCCACATTAATCATTAAATTGATTGACGAATCTATACGCCCTATTACCATAATAGCAAGGTGATGCATCAGTTACTCCAGATGGTAACGGTGGTGATCCGTCAGGCTGATAGCATTCGTTGCCGTCTTCAGGTCGTTCATACGTGTCGTTGGACAGGTCATACCTGTAAATCTTCATACCTGACATTACCTCGTTCTTTTCATCGCCTGAAATAACCAGAAATACTAATTTAAGGAACTTTATTATTTTTAAAAGACAGAAAAATTAAATAATTCTCGTGTGGAGGTTTGCATGCTAGGCAAAATGCTCTCTTCTTTGCTCAAAAATCCATTCCTTGCTTTTAAGTTTTTCGATTTGCGATTCATAGTCGGACCATTAGCTCATAGGAAATGTGCACGTTAATATTTTAAGTAATTTTAAGCCACCTATTTAATATAAGTGGCTACAATTTTTACACACATTAAAAGATGATTTTTAGTCAATCTTTAAAAATGGAAAAATGGAATCTTTATTATAGTTCATTTCATTAAAAAGAATCCAGAATTATTTTGCAGTGCAAAAAAAAAACAATAAAGAATAAAAAGGTCATAAGATTCGAATCCAGACCATTGGCTAAAAGTACGTCTAGTGCTCGGATCGACTGGGGACTGGCTTTATTAGACTCAAAGGCCTTAAAACATAGAAAACGACACCTTACTCGATTTTTTTTATTGCCGTTCGTTTTTAGTATGTTTAGTAAGGTATTTACAGTTTTTCAGTAACTTAGAGTAGTCGTATCGACTCCGGATGGGTTTCATTCAATTGAATGCAGGGGCTTATTAAACGGATTTACTACATGCTCTCGACTTCGACTCCCGCTATGCCACCCTTTATCCCACTAGTGAATTTTTCCTAAAGAAATTCTCTGAAACTGAAAACTGTTTTGTCAGCTGGCAAATTTGACCAATTTGAAGTATTTTAAAATGATCAAGGTATAAGTATAGTCGTGAAACATAACTTTTCGAAATTAATTAAGTTTTATTAACAAACTTGTACAAATAGACAAGTGAATACAACAATATACGTATACGTATTAGTCACTGACACGTATCAGACAATCTACTGATTAGACAACTAGACAGGAGGTTAATAGGTCGATAGGATGAAGGGAAATAGTTTGGTTTAGAGGGTTTTTAGAGATAATGATGATTGTAGCAAATTTCCATTGGGTTGGGAAGTGGACTATCCTAGCCCGGACCATCAGGGAAATTTTATCTGGTTACCCTGGTAAAAATGTTGCCCCCTCAACATTAGCTGACAAAGTAGTTTTCAGCTAAGTGAAAAGTCTGTGAAACATCGCCTATCTAGGATTGGTTTCGCCGTCCCCCATGACAAGTTTAGCTGGCAAAGAGGGGGGGGGGTGCTACGTACAATTAAGATTCTCAAGTAAATTACCAGAATAGTGAAGCTTAGCGACCCTGCAGAAAGTTTTCCTGAGGTATAGCAACTCATCTTGTTTCTCGACAAACTGGTGATAGTTAACCCCTTCAGATGAGCCCTGAACCGAATCGCAGGTTTGGTTGTTCCAAACGTTAATTCCAGGTCTTCCGTTCAGTTTATCTACTTTGAAGAAATTGCGTGGTCCATTCTCTCTACCCATTAGGACTGTAAATCGATCTGTATTATTCTCATAAATCTGGAAATAAAAAAATAATATATTGCAAATATTAATAAGGTAGACCTGAGGTTGAGTTTGCGGATGACGGGGCAGTGGTAATTACTCATAAAGACCCAAGTGGCAAATATACAGCTTCAACAGGCTTTTGAATGTCTATTAAAGTGGGCACATGATTAAAAGTTTGCTATAAATGCGAAAAGTGTGCTGTAATGACTATTTGCGATGCTCACAAAGTAAAATGCAATCCGGTTATAATATGTCACAATTGAGAATGTTTATCGAACACCAATAACTGTAGTAATCAGTTATGCATACCAGTGAAGGAAACCTCTGAGTTTAAATATTAGGGTGTCAATATAAACAATAGTTTTAAATGGTCGTATCATATAGTACAGCTTCAGATCAATTGTTGGCAGCATCTATTCGCTCAAAAGGATCTTCTATCCATATATTACATAATTTTTGATCAGCGCATTATATACGGTGTGGTGCTGTAGGGATCTGCCTCTAACTTCTTAATAGACAAAATTTAAAGGCTGCCGAGAAATGCTCTGGAATGCATAATGAAAGCTGGGACAAATGATGAAGTGATTAATAAAGCCCTAAATGTTTTAACTGTTAACAAACTTTATTTATGTTCTTTTTTTAAAATTTTTGTTTTAGAATTTTGGAAGAAAACTTAACACCAAATAATGTCTTAGTGAGGTTTGAGGGAGGATGTTAGAAACAACTTCATCTTTCCCAGAGTAACGACTGAACCAGGTAAAAAATGTGCAAAGAATGTAATATTATTTATTGCAAACAAATTTAATGTTATAATACGACACACGGCTAAAATCAATTGACAGCGTGGGAAAAAATGTGAGGTAGCCAATGACGTTAGTCCTGGATGTTAAACCACGCCCTTAATTTCAAGTCAGACCAACCTTATTAGTTCCTCAACACTATTTTCCCGCGCTGTCAATTGATTTTAGCCGTGTGTCGTACTTTAATATGTTGTCTAAATCTGACTCAATTATTTTTCTCAGTTGCGAGCATCTTATTCAGTTGAGTACATCTAGTATTCACTTATATGTTGTCTCGTCCCGTTCCTACGAAAACTACAAACCTTTATTTTTCATTATCTACCTGATCACTTCATCAATTTGTTACGTTTGTATTCAATAACTTGGGGTTATTTATTTATTATGCTCTAACACCATCTGAGAATTATTTATTATTATTATTTTAAATACTGCCTCCGTGGCCGAGGTCGTTAAGGCGTTAGTCTTTACACTGACCTTTGACACACACGGAGATTCGCCACTGGGGTTCGCATCCCAGATTACGCGAGTTTATAGAAGATTATTGTTAATATTGTTTAGATAAATTATCGCCAACTTTAGAATACACTTTGAGCGTAACGGTTGCTACTACCACCTGAGGTTGTTCCCGCAGGGGTTATCCCTGATGAGCCGCAAGGCTCTAAACGGTCATCATTATTATTATGTATATTAATGTAAATAATAAGTTTTAATATTAATTAATTTTGTTTCAACTTTCCATGGTGTTTATTATATTATTATTAATATTTAATAAGTTAACTTCTTAACTCATTCTTCATTTTTAACCTTTACTTTTGTGGCTAGATATAAAGTTATTAGACTAAAAAGTTATATAAAATATTTAGGATAGGTTTAATAAATCTCTGCTCACTTAAACTCATCCTACTGATTTCTTTGTAAGTTTTATAAATGATACTTTTTTACTTTTCCTTATTTATACCGTAAGTATATAGGAAAAGTAATGTGTTTGCAAAAAAAAATTCCGAAACCGGGATGAAAACGGAATTATGCGTTTCAGACGGGTTTAAAGCCTCTTGAGTGGTTTTTGCAAGTTGTCTGTATGTGTGTGTGTGTGTTTATGAGTGTGTGTGTATGTTATCATCATAGCACCCAGCTAGAGAGTTGAAATTTTGAAAATAAATCAGTCTACCGCTGTAGTTGTGCTATTCGGAAAATATTTTGTATGACGTGATTAACCCGCAATAATGACTTCACCCGCAAAAATCTCGAAAAATCATAAAACAAGGAAAAATGATGAAATTTGGCTCGTATGTAGCCATGTATAAGACTAACCTATGTGCTAAGTTTCATCTCATTATCAGCATTAGTTCAATTTTTATTGAATGATTTGCATACGTTTTTTAAAAAAATGTAAAAAATCGGAAAATAAGTAGAAATTTTGTACAAATACACCCCTTGACGTAGTAAATATGTATATTTAGTTTCGTTATAATACAAAAAGTCTATCTATGATTTTTAGTAGATCATAAAAGTTAAGCATCATCGAGCATGTTTAGTGCCTGGATGGGAATCTATTTACTATCTGAGGACGAGCGAAGCGAATCCGAAGTTGGGAGAACGAGCGTAGTGAATCCGATGTAATGAGGAAATGTTTTGAGGTACCTCGTACCCGATTTTTGTCAAATAGATTTCATTTCAAAATCTAGGGCAGAGACTATTAGATACTTATATAGATATAGATACTTACTTAAATGTATTAATAATACTTAAATAGATACTTAGATTAACTATTACTTATTTAAACTGTAAGACTGTCCACTCAATCAATAGTAGGAACATTTTGACTGCGGTCGACTTAAGACGTTTTTCGTAGGGGTTACCCCTAACGAGCAGCAAGTCTTTGAACAGGTATTGTTTAGTGTACCATGTACCTGTTTAAGAAGTCCAAAGTTAGTGGTGGGAAGTAAATGTGGAGTTACAGCTTTGAGTGAAACGATAACAGGGTCAGTGAAATTCCACAGTAAGTCCTGGATAGTTTTCTCAGTGATTGGTTTAGAACCAGCTCGACCAACCAGCACATTGAAACCAAGTTTCATGGCAAAGGATGAATTCCATAGGAATGATGAAATTCCCTAGAACAAAATTGTGATTGAGCATTTAAGTTGTCCAGTGATAACCACTTCGCTGTCACATGGCTCCCAGTTTTATTCAGCAAACTGGTGCGGTGAAACCGTATATGATGGAAGAGAAGAGAACGTGAAGAGATTACTGCGAGTGAAAGATAAAAGGTGAGAGATAAAAGTGGGTGAAAACTGCGGAGTTTTATGGTTTAACATTTGGTGTTTTAAAAGTTAAATTAAGCCTTTCTTTCGCTTTTTTCTCTGTTTAATTTCAGTTCCTCCTCTCCCCCCCCCCCCTCTTTAATAACTAAAATTAGGCTTGATTGATAAACTATGAAAATGACCCCACCATTTAAGAAACGATAATTTTTCATGAGATTAAGGTATTGTAAGAGCTGAGCTTATAATTACGATGATAGAAACAGACCTGAGTTAAACTCAAGACCATGACCTATGTATAGTAATTGTACTTTGAACTGAAAATGATATAATTTCCTGTTTCAGAACGAAAATTATACTCATACTATAGTAAAGAGTAAAGGGTATATACCCTTGACTCTGAACCTCTTATATATAAGAGGTTCTATGTGAGCTCTCAGATTTTTTAAAAATATATAATATATATATATATATATTATATATATATATATATATATATATATATATATATATATATATTATATATATATATATATATATATATATAAATTATAGTATGTACTTACAAGCACAGCCAAGTTGGGCACCATGACCTTTGTGTCAAGCTGCACAGCGCTTTCTTCAGGTAACAGAATAAGCTGCCTATTAGCTGTGTAAGACATTGTACTGTTATCATTAAATACTATATTGCTATGTGTCAACTTCTCCCTGAAACGGATTAGTCAGTTTTAAGAGTTCATAGTATACTATCTTCTAAGTAGGTGCTATTAAATAGAACAGCTAGGTTTGGGATTATAAGCCATTCTAACCGGCTGAGTTGTTAAGCCTTATAAAACAGAAATACCTAGGCATTTTCCTCAAATCAGGAACCTATAGAAAGTAAAGCACAGTAGATTCATAAAAATAAAGGAAGAACGATCCTTTACGGACCTTGCAAAAGGTGAATCTGGCTTATAGGTTCACTTATTTGCAATTGATTGTAAGCAGAAATGCCAGCTTAGTAGTAAATAAACTCATGACCCAATGATATTTAATCTGAATTGGGCAATAATAAGAAAACTTCAATGGGGACAGTAATTGAAATCATGATTATAGGAGCGTGCTATTGATTTGAATGCAAGGCTAAGATGAGGAAATGCCAATGAAGCAGTATAATCATGATTTTAGTGGAGCGTGCTATTGATTTGAATGCAAGGCTAATATGAGGAAATGCCAATGAAGCAGTATAATCATGATTTTAGTGGAGCGTGCTATTTATTTGCTTTTTTTCTCATCTTAGCCTTGCATTCAAGGCTAAGATGAGGAAATGCCATTGGAGCAGTATAATCATGATTATAGTAGAGCGTGCTATTGATTTGAATGCAAGGCTAAGATGAGGAAATGCCAATGAAGCAGTATAATCATGATTATAGTAGAGCGTGCTATTGATATGCTTTTTTTTCTCATCTTAGCCTTGCATTCAAGGCTAAGATGAGGAAATGCCATTGGAGCAGTATAATCATGATTATAGTAGAGCGTGCTATTGATTTGAATGCAAGGCTAAGATGAGGAAATGCCAATGAAGCAGTATAATCATGATTATAGTAGAGCGTGCTATTGATTTTAATGCAAGGCTAAGATGAGGAAATGCCATTGAAGCAGTATAATCATGATTATAGTAGAGCGTGCTATTGATTTGAATGCAAGGCTAAGATGAGGATATGCCAATGGAGCAGTATAATCATGATTATAGTAAAGCATGCTATTGATTTTAATGCAAGGTTAAGATGAGGATATGCCAATGGAGCAGTATAATCATGAATTATAGGCCAACTTGATGCTTAAAGGAATGCAGGGCTTTGCCATATCTTATTTCAGACCTTTGATACAGCCTGGAGCTTAGTAGTGTTTCTCAATGGGAATTAGTGAATGCTAATTTGTGAATACAGAGATTGGGAATTAGTAAGATGAACTGTAGAGCGTTTATCACTACTAGTAACTTGGACCGAGCTGGTCAGTACTAAGAACTTAACACAGAGATTTATGAAATCATAGCATTTGACCTATTGCTATTGGTCTTACTGTAGAGATTAGTAATTACTAATTATACTTGGTATAATTCAGTTCGTATAGATTACATTTATACGAACTGATCCTTATACTTAAGAACAGAAACATGAAGTGCCTAAACATTTACCTATATACTATTGGTCCTATTTCTTGAAATTTTAGTTTACTATCAGTGCCATCCATAAATTCATTAGAATTGGTGACATTGAATATCCATATAGACAGTTTTACCTCATCCGGTGGATCAACCCACCACTCATATGGCGGGAAGCCTCTCCGTAACTCCAATCTCTAGACAAATAATATTATTATTTAAACAAGCAGTAAAATATGGAACAAGGCTGTCGACCACAGAAGAGTTGTGGTAAGGGACAATTTAGAGATATTATTACTAAAGGGGCTCACCCTATAGGTTGAATTTCGAAACATCAGAAAAGTACCTGAACACCCTTGAGTATAAATATAATGAAATAATCATTAAAAAATACAGTAACATATATAACACAGTGTTTATAATAGGAAACAAAACCCAAAAAATGCGGGAAAAGCCGATAACGATTGATTTGTTATAACCTTAACTTACTCTTAGAGGAGGTTTCAATGAGGTTACACAGAGCCCTTGAGAGCCCCAAAAATATGTTTCAAGCCTCTCAATGTATTAATTTAGGCTATGTCCCCTCTAATATATATCTCTATGGGGGACAACGAAAACGTTACGTTTTCGAACGAAACGGACCCTATCCCGCATTTGCATAGCAGCGAAAGAAACCTCAAAAATGCATTTACACGCTCTCATAATATATTTTATCTGCTCACGGCAGGAAAATGAAGCATTACTGGACTAATTTTAGGCAGGAAAGTAGCATTTCCCAACCGCTTCTGCCTATGCTGGTAAAGAAAGTTAATATAGATAATTTTTGTAAACATGATTAGTTAATAATAAAAAGCCTATTGAATTTATTTAATAATTTATATAATGAATAATTACATTATTTAACTAATTAAAATGAAAATAAAACAATTTGTAATGTAAATCTTTGATTAGAAATTAATTTTTTTGATTATATTAAAGGCAACACTTTTTGTTTTGGGGTTTTTTTTTTCGAGTCATTCACTACTTTTATCATACGAGCCCGTATTTAATACAATTTAAAAGTTAGTTTATTCTATAGCGATTCTATAGCGTTTTGTAATGAATATCGTCGAAGATATAGCCGAACTTTTCGAACATACCCCGCCGGATGTTCTGGAAATAGCTACAAATGCCAAAGAGAGCCTACTACCTGACAAATCAGGAAGTAGGTATGTCAAAGCATATGAAGTGTTCAAAGAATGGTGCTCAGAGAAAAAAGTAAAGAATGTAAGTAAAAACATTGTGTTAGCGTATTTAAAAGAACTGTCAAACACAAAATCGAGCGCTACTCTGTGGTCAACTTTCTCGATGAAAAGATCTGTAATATCAGTCAAAGAAAATGTAAATTTAAACATTATACATGGTTTTCTTACTCTACTCTATGTTCCTGTAAATCCTATGATCGAATGTTTTATAATTATGACGTAGAAGTTAACCCCTGGGCTACCGTACTATTAGTTTCGTTTGTTGGTAGATACCGATAATTATAAAGAATGGGCGTTGTTAGAATAAACTCCTATAGAGGATTTGTGGAGAAAACCGTGCCTTTATAATCAATTAGCGAATATTCATCAAAAAATGTATGAGGTTTTTCGAATTTCTTTTTTCAAAGTAGAGTATATTCGACACAATATAATTGTGCGAGAGACACCTAGAAATGTAACAAGCAAACTGCAATGCTACAGGAAATGTAACAAGCAAACTGCAATGCTACACCTTTGCTTGTTACATTTCCTAAGTGTCTCTCGCACAATTATATTGTGTCAACTATTCATGTTTTGCAAAACTCGGTAGTATCAAATGATATTGAGTATATTCCATGATGAGAGGTAGTAAAAAGGTCCATGATCCTTATGTAATACTATATTGCAATCACTTAATGCAGTGATGGCTAAGTATATATTTAAAATGTAAGGAGTTACATGTATGAATAACAACGACAAACTTTTATGTATAATAAAATTTATTATTCAAGCTTTTGAGGAGGAATAGGTACAAAATAATAATAAAAAAACTAATTTTGCCGAGCTTTCGATATAATTTTATCTTTTGCAAGGCTTATCATAACAAACATAATTAGTTAGCAACTATGTAACTGTTTTTATTATGATAAGCCTTGAAAAAGATAAAATTGTATCGAAAGCTTGGCAATTTTTTTTTTATTATTTTGAACCTATTCCTCCTCAAAGCTTGAATAATTTAAAATAGAGGTCCCTTAAAGTTTTTTGTCTAATAAAATTTATAACTTTCTAAATGTGAAAACGAATCATTGGTAATTTCATCACTAAGAAAAGGTTCCTCATATAGACAGAAGGATCTATATAATTGTTTTTTAATAACTTTAACAAGAAAATCAATGTAAATAGCATGAATGAATAAAATAAAAAAATGGGTACAGGGTACCTCAGAACTTTTCCTCATCATATCGGATTCGCTACGCTCATCCTCCCTACATCGGACTCGCTTCGCTCGGCCTTTAGAATAAACTAGTCGTTAAATTTATACTGTAACACGTCTTCGGTTTTGGATTTTTTGAAAACACAATACTTTTCCTATACCTACGGTATATATAATATATATATATATATATATATATATATATATATATATATATATATATATATATATATATATATATATATATGACTGATTTATTTTACTGAATATCGCGAGGAAAGTACTAATTGGCTGATCTAATCAACAATTGATTTGCTTTACTTTTTATCAGTACATACCTCTGCCATGCAGACATCATAAGGTTTCCATATTAGCGTAACAACGCCTAGTACTAATGATATAATGCCTAGCACCAAGTATTTGACATATCCTGTAACAAATAAAGATAAGGTTACAAACTCGCAAGTATGTTTAATACTTAAACAAAGTAGGTTAAGTTTAAACTCGGATTAATAATATCCTGCATTTAAATAAATAGTAATATTTGTTCAAATAATAATGCAATACGTATTATCAACGTATTGGATACTTGTGTTTTCTGACCATATTACGATGGTCTCAGAAGTCAATAACTTCACAAACGTAGAAATTGTTTAAGTAAGAGTTTTGGATTCTCGAAACATCAATCAGACAAATTTACTTATTTACGGGCGGCTGTAAAATAGGCAGTTTACATCCTTAAAAAAGTACGTGAAATGCGTTTTATGCAGTCTACGACAGTTTCGTAGTTTTTTACTGTCGGCGACAGTAAAAGAGTTTTTTAGTGTCGAAGTTCCTCAAATGCCCACTAGGTGGGCGCTAGTAGTTTAATACGAGGTTATATTATTACCCTCTTTGTTCTTCTTGCTTTTATTTTGTTTATCAAATAAATAATCGAACGTTCTTGTTAATGAAATTTTGTTATATTCGGAAAATGAGTAATTAATTATTTATTACCAAGTGTTATAATCATGGATAGTGATTCTAGCATTGAAAATACGCCGCCAGAATTGAAATTTTTGGCCAACAAGGTAATCGAAAAAATGTGCCGCCAAATTTTTATAGATTATATTGGTTTTCTTCAAATAATTGTATACTATTACTACACCCAAAAAATAGCATATGCTACAAGTCTAAGAATGAATTTTTCTATCTCGACTTCTCTTACTGTCTCGCTTCGCTCGACAGTAAATACCCCCTTCATGACCCCAACCTCATAAGCTCATTTTTCCTTCGAAAATTCGCTAAAGACCTTCTTTAGAGTCTTGTAACAAAATATACTATTATCTAATCTTATCGTGACGTAAATTCTATATTTACTCTCGTTAACTTGCACAGTAAATCCTATTTCCCACCCTACTGAGTGCAAGTAGCAGCTTATTGCATAGACAGACAAAAGTCAGAATAATATTTACATTTTTCTGAAAAATCAAAGCGAGGATGGTGCGATACTTTTGTCTGTCTAAGCGACCCCCGTATTTTCTCCCACTTCTTCTCCCCTGCAGATTGCTCCAATTTTATATATTTGTATTTCATATTAATTACTTTACAAATTCATTATAAGCTATCATAATATCTTATCTTAAATATCTCAAAACTTGTTTCCTTAAGGTCAAAGCTTAATAACGGCTTAATATTTAAATTATCTTATTTTTTGGAAGAATTATCTTATTTTGGAAGAATTATTTTATTTTTTGGAAGAATTATCTTATTTTTTTGGAATATGCAACAGGTATTGCAGATATAATCCCTCGTATTATCTACTGTACGAGATTTTTTCCTATACGTTTCTATGGGACACGATACCTTTTGAACCATTTCTCGGATCAAAATGAATTAAGGTACCAAAATCATTGTTATTTTCCCGAACCATATTGTTTATAAAATATGTGTGACTTTAACCCACATTAATGACCCCACAAACATTTTCAAATATCACAAATCTTCATAAAGTGTTTAGATCGGGCTGAAATTGTTAACAAATGAGCAACTATGAAGGATTAACAAAAATACGAAGTTTTATTTTATCATCATAACTAGTTTTGGTTTTATTGATTTGACATATATTACATACTGTAAAAAATACGTTTTTTGATAAATACATTTAAAAATTCGCTTATATCATGGCCACTTATATTAATTGGTAATATAACGTGATATAGGACAACGACCATATGGCCACGAAGTGGCCACAGAAAATTCAGGGGCCGTGTAGCGGCCCACAGCGCATTTCCTGCGGAGCGTTTAAAAGACCAATGGCCTCTTTTGTCTACTGTTAGAAGCTGATCCATTTCTTTATCTATTCATTTTCGTTTATTCCTAAAGTATGATACACGGCTAAAATCAGTTGACAGCGCGGCAAAATGGTGTTAAGAAACCAAAATGATTGGCCTGATTTGAAATTTAGGGCGTGGTTTAACATCCAGGACTAACCGCTTTGGCTCCCTCGCATTATTTTCCAAAGCTGTCAACTGATTTTAGCCGTGTGTCGTACTATAATGACTTGTTTTTGTGATAATTTAGCAAAGATAAGTATGATTTTTTTATTTTCGGATGTATTCGCTACTGAAATGGACGGTGAGATGAAAGTAGGAGGAGGGAGTGTATTCTAAATTTATTTTAGAGGTCTCTCCTCTCAAAAAATATGTTTTGGGAGACGTAATTTATAAATTTTTCTTAATTTTAATACTTAATTGTTATTTTTTTTGGTTTATGCGTTTATACTCGTATGAGTAACACTACGATTTGGTTGTCAGTTTATCTAGATTATTTAAAGGGAATGCGCAACAACATTTTAATGATTAGCATAAAATTAAGTTTCAATGACTTGCAAAAAATCAATACCAAAAAAACCAAAAAATCAATTTTTGGTAGGATGAGGTATGCAATAAAAATACTTCTTTCCTTTATAAAATCAAAAAAATTGACTTACAAGTCCAATGTGTACTGATTAGACTATAATGCATAAACCGAAATATCGAGCAAGAAATCAATCCTTTAAAAGGAAATTCGCCTTGCTTGCGGAACTCTGCCCCAGAATTTTCTTACGTATTCTTTTATTTTAAACATAAAATAAACAATGTAAAAGGTCGCTGCATTTAAAGAAGAAATACTTGAAACGTTATTTTGTCACTTTATTAAAAGGAAACTGGCATTTAACTGGATATTTGACCAAGTGGTACGGGTAACAAGTAAAACCTTGGAAGGTTACATTCTGAAATCGTATAGGTAGGTTATATAACCTTGACATACTGACCGCTAACAATTTGAATGTCTAGAGTGCAATAACCTGAACTACCTATTCTGTAAAGACAATCTAACAAGTGTAACCTTTCAGACACACATGAGCAGGATTGTAACCTTTTTCCTGTTACTTTTTACTCTTCCTCATTTATATAGTAGGTATATAAGAAAATTATTGGCCTGAACCTGGTTTTCAATAGGGTTCGTGTCCTCCCGAAGGTTGATTTTTGTACCAAGTTTAGTTATAAAATATTAATGTGTTCGAAAGATAGAGTGTTTACAAGAAGTATAACTAGAAAATATATGTATATTATATATATATATATATAATATATATATATATATATATATATATATATACATATATATATATATAATATATATATATATATATATATATATTATATATATATATTTATTGGTGCGACACTTAAAATAATATGAAACAGTTTGTTACATATGTTAAAATTATAACGTTTTACTGCATACAATTTAATGACCAAACATCATTGGTGTTTGTTTTGGTGTTTCAACTTTGTAAAAACACACAGTGGGCGTACAAATATATAAACGAATAATTCATTTGAAATCCCATATATTACTTGTACTATATAATAACTCCGTTCAATGGGATAGGATAGGTAGAACTGAAAATTATTTAACTATTTTTTATAACTACAGTAACGTTTTACTTAGATTCCTTTTCAGCTTCTTTTTGCGAAAAGTAATTAATAATTATTGTTATGTCCTTTGAGGACATCCTTTTATAAAGCCTACCTTATGTCATAACAGGAATATTACATATATATATAAATATATATATATATATATATATTATATATATATATATATAATATAATATATATAATATTATATATATATATATATATATATATATATATATATATATATATATATATATATATATATATATATATATATATTATATATATTATATATATATATATATATATACATATATATATATATATATAGATATATATATATATATATATTAATATATGTATGTATAATATTTATTGGTGCGACACTTAAAATAATATGAACAGTTTGTTTACATATGTTAAAATTATAACGTTTTACTGCATACAATTTTAATGACCAAATCATAGGATATATTGATAAATTTTAGAGCTAATATTCTCATAAAGAACTATATTAATCGAAGAGACTAATACTATTAGAGGGAGTACAGAACCCGATTAACACAGAGATAAGGGGTCTGGAAGTGAGACAGTTTCCATAGGTGCTGTAACTGTAGTCTACTATAGTCTCCCAAGAGAGAGACTAGATACTCCCCCACCCCTCTACAACCCGTATTAAGGCACACACTCTACAAACGGCGGACATTTTTCAGTGATGCCACATTAAACCACTTTATTCAACACAGACAATTAAAGAATACATGCAATAGATAATAATTAAAACTTATTTTAAATTCATTTTACTTGATTTAAAACAAAATAGTCGAAAAATAATGTAATATTTACGTGAAATTGTAATTATTATGAAAAATAAAAAAATGACGTCACCAATGTACCGTTACGGCACCTAGCTACCCAAGGAATGATAAGAACTGTTGTATCCTCCCTCTAATAGTATTAGTCTCTTTGATAATAATAAAAAACTAGGCTACCAAGAATGATCACCGGTCTTCAATGCATTCATGAACATGATATAAATTACATGGCTATGGGTAATCATGATATAAAGCCGAGAGAAATAAGTCTAAATTCATAGCACCCTAGACTCTGGATAACCACTTTATTCTGAGGTTGAGCACAGCGAGACCGAAGTAATACCACTCTAGGCTTTGGATAATCATGATATTCTCAGGATGAGCGAAGCAATCCTTAGGTGTTAGGTAATGTACCGAGCTACCTTGTACCCGGTTTTTAAATATTTCTTAAAGCGACAACAGGAT
Organism: Microvelia longipes; assembly: GCA_018340805.1. NCBI lineage: Eukaryota > Metazoa > Arthropoda > Insecta > Hemiptera > Veliidae > Microvelia > Microvelia longipes. The sequence continues at coordinate 22,649,633 of JACMZG010000022.1, forward strand.
ACTCAAAATGATTGGATGAACTATAACAATTTTTTAAGAAGGTGCAAAATCATTTTGCATCTTTAATAAAACGCAAACAACGTTTTCTCTGATAATAGTACCTCTGTATTTAGAGTTCGCACAAGTCGATACTTAAAGGTGGTAAGTTGGATTCGGTACAATTTTTCTAGAAGATGCAAGTGTTTAGAATCAATGGCATGTTTCTTCTTGGGATTTAAGTCGGAACTGAAATCGGGATATATAGGATTAGATTCGTTCCTGAGATTGGATTTGATCTCAGAAACGCATGATTCATATATTACCTGCCTTGCTATTTTAAGCGTAAAACTCATGATATAGATTAGTATTATACAAATATTAGTCTACATATGTTTAACCTATTAATTATACAAACGAAAATGTAAGTCAAAATATATGATAAACCTATAATTTAGTCATAAAAGAAGACGGGTGTTATGGATAACGACCTAACAACCTTGGCATAGAAATGATTGTCAAGGTGGACACAAACATTGACCAAATAACCTCTCTAGTGAACACTGATTTCTGTAATACTCAGATAACGCCACTACACACGCATTTCATGTTCTGTTGGTCAACCTCTAGACTTTATAAACTATTACGAGAATCAACAAACTACAACCGAGAACTAATCGTAGATTGGTGTTTTATTTTCTGAATTTATGAAATTACACTTTAGTTCGAAGATTATTTTCAATCTCAGTCCACGTCTAATTCAATTATTTGCTGAACAAATACTCCTAAAAGTGCATTGGAAATAACGCCACTTTTGTCTTTGTCCGATTATACCATTAGATACGGATTCAGTTAAGTAATCCAATATAATATCCCCATAATATTTCATGTGAGTGCTTTTAGATTTTTAATCGTATTTTAGGGACTAAAATACGACGGATCACTTAGCTTTTTACTTTTCCTCATGTATACTGTAGGTATCTAGGAAAAGTATTATGTTAGCAAAAAATCCGAAACTGGAATTTTATCTGATTTCTTAAGTTTTTAAGATATCTTGAGCAGTTAGACAAAGTTTTCTGTCTGTGCATGTGTGTCTGTTATCATCGTAGCTTCTAACGCATTTATGCTAGAGACTTGAAACTTGGTATAAAAATCAATCTTAATTAAATCAATTAATATCAAGTAATACTATTAAAATCAAGTTGTGCTATCCGGTAAATAATTTTTTTGACGTCATTTTTTTGACGAGAATTTCAAAAAATCATTAAACGCGGTTAAATGTTGCGATTGGGTTGAAGGTACGCATGTAGTAATACATAGGACAAATATATGTGACAGGTTAATATAAGGATCATATAAGTTAAGCTGCAGTGAGCGTGGTCAGTGCCTGGGTGGGTGACCGCTGGGAATAAAACGAATGTATTTAGTATCTGAGGACGAGCAAAATGAGTCCGAAGTATGAAGGATGAGCGTAGCCAATCCGATGTGATGAGAAAAAGTTCCGAGGCACCCTGTACCCGGTCATAAATAAATATTTGTTTAATAAAAAGTATTTCTAATAATGTTTTTAAGTTATCTTCAAAAAATTAAATTTAAAAGAGCTAAACTGTCCTTTGGCTAAAACAGTTCTTGAAATATTTGAATTGATAAATGTGATTTATCTTGTAAACAAGCTAGCTTAAACGGCAAAACTATGTTTTTTTAATTATGCTTTTTGGTTGGAAAGCGTTCCACAATTAGCAGTTTGTTTTATACTAAAAATATTTGAAGAAATTAAATGAATAATAGCTAACATTTAACTGTTATTAGCTACTGCGCTCTTTTAAATGTTAAATATAAACGATTAAGTTTAAATAATAAATTTAAATTAGACCAGCCTGACCAGGAGTACCACGAGTCCAATGCCAGGACAAGTTAGTGGCTTAGGTCATCCACCAACTTAGGTCATCCACCGGATTATAATTACCCTACAAGGCTGTAAACAGCTCTTCGCAGTGTAGCGGCCAACCCCAAAAAATCTGTCTAGTCCTGACAACCTCGGATGCTACTCTTATTTTCAATTCATTATTCTGTAAGACTTGGAACATTTAATAATACTAAATAATAATATTAATAATAATACATTTATATAAATGTATGTCATTTATAAAAGGCATCATATCATTAGGACTAGGCGTTGTTACGCTAATATGCAAACCTTATGACGTCTGCATGGCAGAGGTATGTATGTACTGATAAAAGTAAAGCAAATCAATTGTTGATTAGATCAGCCAATTAGTACTTTCCTCGCGATATTCAGTAAAATGAATCAGTCATATATATATATATATATATATATATATATATATATATATATATATATATATATATATACATTTACATATACATTTACACATATATGGTTTTTGGAGGAATTTATTATAAAAATTAGGACCTTTATTTACAAACCCTTATATTACTGATAGTTTAATTGTTATTAAAGTCAATTATTTTATTCTGATATTAAAGTCAGCTCATAAAAGCTTTTTTTTGGTTCTGGCTCTATCAGACATACATACGTAATTTTTTCTTGCGTAGTCCTACAATTTTTTTTGGGGGGCTGTAAAGTAGGCACTTTACTGTCTTAGTGGAGTACAGTCGTACTGTAGGCACGTAAAATATAATGTAGGCGACTGTAAAAAGCTACGAAACAGTCACTAGTCAAGTTCCTCAAATGATCGCTGAACGGGCGCATTTAATAGTACTTGTAAACACAAGTAGTTTATAACAAATTTTTGATCGAACCTCTCTTGTTTTTCTTATGTTTATCAAATAAATACTCGAACGTTTTTGTGAATTAAGTTTTGATATTTTCGGAAAGTTAGTTTTTAATTATTTATAAAATGATTAATTATCAAATAATCATGGGCAATCATGAATTAATCAATGTGATTCAGACATTGAAAATACACCGCCAGAATTGAAACGTTTTGCTAACGAGGCGATCGAAAAAAGTTTACCGGCAAATTTTTATATTTCTTACTGATTTTATTCTGTATTTGTAGTTTTTAAAATTACTAGGCCCTAAAAAAGACCGTCTTCGCAGTCTTGTAACATAATATACTATTAATGATAATAAAACCTAAAATAGTCAAAAAGTTGGGTGCAAAAAATTATTAAGGCCACCAAAAATGACAAAGTAGGCAAGACAGATATTATTAGTTTATGACGAGAATCACTATTAATTATCTAGCATTAATATCATTATAGAAAAAAACTGAGTATAATGACAAAAAGCAAGGTTTCGATATTGATCTAAAAGGCTATTACAGGAAATGGGACTGTAATAGGTAAGTGTAATATCAATTACAGACTGATATATAAGTAATTACGCTTCAATATCCACCAAGGTTTTTAGAACGCATTTTTTTAAACTTAGCTATGTCATATACAAGTTCATTATACTTTATATTAATTAATTATTAATTGAAAACAAAATCGGGAAGGGGGACCTCGGAACTTTTCCTCATCACATCGGATTCGCTACGCTCATCCTCCCTGCTTCGGACCTTCTTCGCTTCTTTAGAATATAAACTTTGCCAAATTTATACTACAGCATGTCCTCGGACTTGCTTCGCTCTTTCTTAGATTGTAAATACATCCGTTCTATTATTAGCGGTCATCCATACAGCACTGGCCACGCTAAATTTATGATCATTCAAACGTTTTCTCGGATCGAAATGAAACTTGGTACAATCGACCTTGTTAGTATTACGAGCCCCATTAATATATGTATGACGTCATTAACCCACAATAATAAGTGGATTAAACTGTGCCACACAGCACAGGATTTTCCAATTCTCCAGTGTGGCACTTAATCCTTTAATATAGATATAGAGAATATAATATTGTAATACTGTATAAATAAAGGAGTTTGTTTAAAATAAATAAATAAATAAACGATGTAAGTGTAAACTAGTGAGAGTTTACATACATCGGAGCAAAGCCGATGTAGGATAAGAAAATGTTCTGAGGTTCCCTGTTCCCGATTTTTACTATTTATGACTAAGATGTTCAGTGCTGACATATTATATTGATCTTTTTAATCTTTTATATGACTTATTACTTAAAATTAAAACAAAAGGTTTTGCCTGTATCGCTCTCCTACGTCATGGCTGTTGTTCTGTTTCAGTTTGTTGATTTAGTAGTTTTGTAAGTAGCATAATGCCGCGATATAACCGTTTATTCGTTATGTTCTAACACGATACTAACTTCTATCATTATTTATAGCCTGAAGTTCATTGGTCATGTTCTTACACAATGTTAAGTTCTATCATTAATTATAGCGTGAAGTTCCTTGGTTATGTTCTTATACAATATTATGTTCTATCATTAATTATATCATGAAGTTCCTTGTCATGTTCTTACACATATTATGTTCTATAAATTATTTATAGCGTGATGTTCCTTGGTTATGTTCGTACACAATATTAAGTTCTTGTCAATATTTATAGCGTTAAGTTCCTTGGTTATGTCGTACACAATATTATGTTCTGTCAATATTTATAGCGTGAAGTTCCTTGGTCATGTTCTTACACAATATTATGTTCTATTATTATTTATAGCGTGATGTTCCTTGGTTATGTTCGTACACAATATTAAGTTCTGTCAATATTTATAGCGTGAAGTTCCTTGGTAATGTTCTTACACAATATTAAGTTCTGTCAATATTTAAAGCGTGAAGTTCCTTGGTTATGTTCGTACAAATATATGTTCTGTTCAATATTATATAGCGTGAAGTTCCTTGGTTATGTTCGTACACAATATTAAGTTCTGTCAATATTTATAGCGTGAAGTTCCTTGGTTATGTTCGTACACAATATTAAGTTCTGTCAATATTTATAGCGTGAAGTTCCTTGGTCATGTTCTTACACAATATTATGTTCTATAATTATTTATAGCGTGATGTTCCTTGGTTATGTTCGTACACAATATTAAGTTCTGTCAATATTTATAGCGTGAAGTTCCTTGGTCATGTTCTTACACAATATTAAGTTCTGTCAATATTATAGCGTGAAGTTCCTTGGTTATGTTCGTACACAATATTAAGTTCTGTCGCGTGAAGTCCTTGGTCATGTCTAATATTTATAGCGTGATGTTCCTTGGTATGTTCGTACCAATATTAAGTTCTGTCAATATTTATAGCGTGAAGTTCCTTGTCATGTTCTTACACAATATTAAGTTCTGTCAATATTTATAGCGTGAAGTTCCTTGGTCATGTCTTGTTCCGTGATGTTCTGTTATGTTTCAATATTTATAGCGTGGAAGTTCCTTGGTCATGTTCTTACACAATATTAAGTTCTGTCAATATTTATAGCGTGAAGTTCCTTGGTCATGTTCTTACACAATATTATGTTCTATAATTATTTATAGCGTGATGTTCCTTGGTTATGTTCGTACACAATATTAAGTTCTGTCAATATTTATAGTGTGGAGTTCCTTGGTTATGTTCGTACACAATATTAAGTTCTGTCAATATTTATAGCGTGAAGTTTCTTGGTTATGTTCGTACACAATATTAAGTTCTGTCAATATTTATAGGTGAAGTTCCTTGGTCATGTTTCTTAACAAATATTAAGTTCTGTCAATATTTATAGCGTGAAGTTCCTTGTCATGTTTCTTACACATATATTTTCTATAATTATTTATAGCGTGAGTTCCTTGGTTATGTTCACCAATATTAAGTTCTGTCAATATTTATAGCGTGAAGTTCCTTGGTTATGTTCGTACACAATATTAAGTTCTGTCAATTTTATAGCTGAATTCCTTGGTTATGTTCGTACACAATATTATGTTCTTATAATTATTTATAGCGTGATGTTCCTTGGTTATGTTCTTACACATATTAAGTTCTGTCAATATTTATAGCGTGAAGTTCCTTGGTCATGTTCCTTACACATATTAAGTTCTGTCATATTTATAGCGTGAAGTTCCTTGGTTATGTTCGTACACAATATTATGTTCTATAATTATTTATAGCGTGAAGTTCCTTGGTTATGTACGTACACAATATGTTCATAATTATTTATAGCGTGATGTTCCTTGGTCTGTTCTTACACAATATTAAGTTCTGTCAATTTATAGCGTGAAGTTCCTTGGTCATGTTTTACACAATATTTAGTTTCTGTCAATATTTAAGCGTGAAGTTCCTTGGTTATGTTCGTACACAATATTAGTTCTGTAATATTTATGCGTGAAGTTCCTTGTCATGTTCTTTACACAATATTAAGTTCTGTCATATTTATAGCGTGAAGTTCCCCACAATTATTATGCGTTGATGTTCCTGGTTATGTTCGTACACAATATTAAATATTTATAGCGTGAGTCATTGTTCGTAACAATATTAGTTCTGTCAATATTTATAGCGTGAAGTTCCTTGGTCATGTTCTTACACAATGTTAAGTTCTATCATTAATTATAGCGTGAAGTTCTTGTTATGTTCTTATACAATATTATGTCTTCATTAATTATATCATGAAGTTCCTTGGTCATGTTCTTACACAATATTATGTTCTATAATTATTTATAGCGTGATGTTCCTTGGTTATGTTCGTACACAATATTAAGTTCTGTCAATATTTATAGCGTGAAGGTTCGTACACAATATTATGTTCTGTCAATATTTATAGCGTGAAGTTCCTTGGTCATGTTCTTACACAATATTGTTCTATAATTATTTATAGCGTGAAGGTTCCTTGGTTATGTTCGTACACAATATTTTTCTGTCAATATTTTAGCGTGAAGTTCCTTGGTAATGTTTCTTACACAATATTAAGTTCTGTCAATATTTATAGCGTGAAGTTCCTTGGTTTATGTTTCGTTACACAAATTATGTTCTATAATTATTTATAGCGTGATGTTCCTTGGTTATGTTCGTACACAATTTAAGTTCTGTCAATATTTATAGCGTGAAGCCTTGGTCATGTTTCGTACACATATTAAGTTCTGTCAATATTTAAGCGTGAAGTTCCTTGGTCATGTTCGTACACAATATTATGTTCTGTCAATATTTATAGCGTGAAGTTCCTTGGTCAGTGTTCTTTACACAATAATTATGTTCTATAATTATTTATAGCGTGATGTTCCTTGGTTATGTTCGTACAAATATTAAGTTCGTCAATATTTATAGCGTGAAGTTCCTTGGTTATGTTCGTATCCATATTATAGTTTGTTCAATATTTATAGCGTGAAGTTCCTTGGTCATGTTCTTACACCATATTAAGTTCTGTCAATATTTAGGCTTGAAGTTCCTTGGTTATGTTCGTACACAATATTAAGTTCTGTCAATATTTATAGCGTGAAGTTCCTTGGTCATGTTCTTACACAATATTAAGTTCTGTCAATATTTATAGCGTGAAGTTCCTTGGTATGTTCTTAACAATATTATGTTCTATAATTATTTATAGCGTGATGTTCCTTGGTTATGTTCGTACACAATATTAAGTTCTGTCAAATATTTATAGCGGTGGAAGTTCCTTGGTATGTTCGTACACAAATTAGTTCTGCAATTATATAGCGTGAAGTTCCTTGGTCATGTTCTTACACAATGCTTAAGTTCTATCATTTAATTATAGCGTGAAGTTCCTTGGTTATGTTCTTAATACAATATTATTTCTATCATTAATTATATATGAAGTTCCTTGGTCATGTTCTTACACAATATTATGTTTATAATTATTTATAGCGTGAATGTTCCTTGGTTATGTTCGTACACAATATTAAGTTCTGTCAATATTTATAGCGTGAAGTTCCTTGGTTATGTTCGTACACAATATTAAGTTCTGTCAATATTTATAGCGTGAAGTTCCTTGGTCATGTTCTTACACAATATTATGTTCTATAATTATTTATAGCGTGATGTTCCTTGGTTATCGTTCGTACACAATATTAAGGTTCTGTCAATATTTATAGCGTGAAGTTCCTTGGTAATGTTCTTACAATATTAGTTCTGTCAATATTTATAGCGTGAAGTTCCTTGGTTATGTTCGTACCAATATTATGTTCTATAATATTTATAGCGTGATGTTCCTTGTTCATGTTCGTACACAATATTAAGTTCTGTCAATTTTATAGCGTGAAGTTACTTGGTCAGTTTCTTACACAATATAGTTCTTCAAATTATTATAGCGTGATAGTTCCTTGGTTTATGTTCGTACACAATATTAAGTTCTGTCAAATATTATCTATTAGCTGTGAAGTTCCTTGGTCATGTTCTTACACAATATTATGTTCTATAATTATTTATAGCGTGTGTTCCTTGGTTATGTTCGTACACAATATTAAGTTCTGTCATATTTATAGCGTGAAGTTCCTTGGTCAATGTTCTTACACAATATAGTTCTGTCAATATTTATAGCGTGAAGTTCCTTGGTTATGTTCTTACACAATATTAGTTCTATAATTATTTATAGGCGTGATGTTCCCTTGGTTATGTTCGTACACCAATATTAAGTTCTGTCAATATTTATAGCGTGAAGTTCCTTGGTCATGTCTTACACAAATTAATTCTGTCAATATTTATAGCGTGAATTCTTGGTCATGATTCTTACACAATGTAAGTTTTTTTTCTATAAAAATTATAATAAGGGAAGAAAAAACATTAATTATTAGCGTGAAGTCCGCGGGAGGAAGTAGTTCCTGGTTGTTATGTTCTTAACATATATATGTTTTTTCTTTGTTTCTACATAAATTAATCTGAAGAAGTCCTTGGTCATGTTCCACAATATTATTCTATATTATATAGCGTGGTTCCTTGTTACTATGTTCACACAAATTATAAGTCTGTCAATATTATAGCGTGGAGTCCTGGGTTCATGTTCTTACACAATTAATCTGCAATATTTATAGCTTTGATTGAAAGTGCCTTTGTATGTTCGTACACAATATTGAAGTTCGTGTCATATCATATATAGGCCGTGAGTCCGTGGTCATGTTCTTACACAATATATTGTTCTATAAATTATTTTATAGCTGATGTGTTCCCTGGTCATGGTTCTTACCACATATTAATATCTGTTCAATATATAGCGCGTGAAGTTCCTGNTACACATATTATGTTCATATTAATTTTTCTATAAGCGTGAGATGTTCGTTGGTTACTGTTCTGTACAGCATATATAACGTTCTGTCAATTTATAGCGTGAAGTTCCTGGTCATGTTCGACAAATATCTGAGCTCTGTCAAATTGTATAGCGTGAAGTTCCTTGTTCATGTTCTTACACAATGTTAAGTGTCTATCATTAATTATACGTTTAGTTCCTACACTTGTTTATCTGTCTGTGCTTTGTATTTATCATCTTGCTGTTTTCTTTTGCTTTCATTGGTTTCCTGTTTCTTTTTGATTTGTTTTTTGTATTGTTGCTTTTATTTCTTTTGCCCCTTTTGTTCTTGCCTTCTTCTTGTGGTCTTTTGCTTCTGTTATGTCTTATTACTATATTATCGTTCTATATTAATTATATTCATTGAAGTTCCTTGGTTCATGTTCTCGTACAACAATGATTATGTTCTACTAATATTTATAGGCGTGATTGTTCCTTGGTTACTGTTTTCTACACAATATTAAGTTCTGTCAATTATTTATAGCGTGGAGTTCTTGGTTATGTTCCGTACACAATATTATGCTTCTGTCAATATTTATAGCGTGAAGGTTCCTTGGTTTCATTGTTCTTACACATATATGTTCTACTAATATTTATTAGTCGTGATGGTCCGGTTGGTTATGTTCCGTACACAATATTAAGTTGCTGTCATATTTATAGGTGAAGTTCCTTGTAATGTTCCTTACACAATAGAAGTTTCTGTCAATTTTATAGCGGAAGGTTCCTTGGTTATGTTCGTACACAATATTATGTTCTATAATTATTAAGCGTGATTTCCTTGTTATGTTCGTACACAATATAAGTTCTGTCAATAATTTATGCTGGAAGTTCCTTTGGTCATGTTCTTACACAATACTTAATTCTGTCATATTTAGCGTGAAGTTCCATGTTATGTTTGCGTAACAATATTAAGTTCTGTCAATAAATTTATAGCGTGAAGTTCCATTGGTCATGTTACTTACACAATATTATGTTTATTATTATTATAGCGTGATGTCCATTGGTTATGTCGTACACATATTAAGTCTTCTGTCACATATTATAGCGTGAAGTTCCTTGGTCGATGTTCTTACACAATTATTTAGTTCTGTCAATAATTTTAAGCGTTGAAGTTTCCTTGGTATGTTCTTACACAATATATGGTTCTATAATTATTATAGCGTGATGTTCCTTGGTTATAGTTCGTACACAAATTTTTAAGTTCTGTCAATATTGATATAGCGTGAATGTCCTTGTCATCTTCTTATACACAATATTACATTCTGTCAATATTATAGGTGGAAGTATCCTTGGCTATGTTCTTACACCAATGTTAAGTCTCTACATCTAATTTAGCGTGAAGTTCCTTGGTTATGTTCTATTACAATACTTATGTTCATCATTAATTATATCATGAAGTCCTTGGGCATGTTCTTACACAATATATATGTTCTACTAATTATTTATCAGCGTTGATGTTTCTTTGGTAATTGTTCGTACACAATACTTAAGTGTGTCAATATTTATAGGTGGAGTTCTTTAGGTCATGCTTCTTACACCAATATTAAGTTCTTCAATATTTATTAGGCTTGAAGTTGCCTTAGGTATATGTTCGTACACAATATTGAGTTCTGTAATATTACGTATAGCGTGAATTCCTTGGTACATTGTTCTTACACAACGTATTATGTATCTCATAATTATTTATAGCGGTGATGTTCCCTTGGTCCATGTTTCTTACACAATATTAAGTCCTGTCAATATTTATAGGTGAAGGTTCCTTGGTTATGTTCGTACACAATATGAAGTTCTGTCAATATTTATAGCGTTGAAGTTCCGTTGGTTTATGTCGTACACATATTGTTCGTATAATTATTTATAGCTTGATGTTCCTTGGTTATGTTCTTACACAATATTTAAAAGTTTTCTGGTCAATTTAAGCGTTGAAGTTCCCTCTGGTCACTGTTCTTAACACAATATTAAGTTTCTTCAATATTGATAAGCTTGAAGTTCCTTGGTTTATGTTCGTACCCAATATTATTGTTCTATAATTATTATAGCGTGAAGTTCCTTTGTGTATGTTGTACACAATTATTATGTTCCATAAATTATTTATAGCGTGAGTGTTCTTGGTCAGTTCTTACACAATTTAAGGTTCTGTCAATATTCTATAGCGTGAAGTTCCTTGGTCATGTTCTTTACACTATTAAAGTCTGTCAATATTATAGCGTGAAGTTCCGTTGTTATGTTCGTACACAATATGGTTTCTGTCAATATTATGCGTGAAGTTCTTGGACATGTTCTTACACAATATAAGTTTTCATAGTATAATAATATATGCGTGAAAGTTCCCTTGGTTATTTCTTACACAATATCTATGTTCTATATTTATTATATAGCGTGATGTTCCTTGGTTATGTTCGATACACAATACTTAAGTTCTCGCCAATATTCTTATAGCGTGAAGTTCCCTGGTCATGTTCGTCACAATATTGAGTTTTTTCTGGTTTTCCCGAATAAAAAAATTTTATAGGCGTTGAGGTCCTTGGTCATGTTCTTACCACAATGTTAAGTTCTATATCAATTATAGCGTGGAAGTTCCTTGGTTATGTTCTTATACAAATATTCATGTTCTAATCAACTAATTATATCATGAAGTTCGTTGTCATGTTCTTACACAATTATTACTGTTCGTATTAATATCTTATAGCTGATGTTCCTTGGTTATGTTCCCGTACACAATATTAGTTCATGTCAATATTTAATAGGTGAGTTCCCTTGGTTATGTCCGAAAATGATTATGATTCTGTCAATATTTGTATAGCGTTGAAGTTCTTGGTCATGTTCTTTACACAATATTATGTTTCTATACATTATTTATTAGCGTGTGTTCCTGTTGGTTATGTTCGTACACAATCATTAAGTTCTGTCAATATTTATAGCGTGAAGTTCCTTGTATGTTCTTTCACACAAATTAGTTTACTTCACTATTTTATAGCGTTAGTTCCTTGGGTTATGTTCTACTACAATATTATGTTCTTATATTATTTATTAGCGTGATGTTTCCTTGGTTATGTTCGTACCAAGCAATATTAAGTTCTGTCAATATTCTATAGGCTGTGAAGTTCCTTGGTCATTTGTTATTAAAATATTAAGTTCTGTCAATATTCTATAGCGGTTGAAGTTCCTGTGGTTTATGTTCGTACACAATATTCAAGTTCTGTCAACTATTTTATAAGCGTGAAGTTCCTTGTCATGTTCGTTACACAATATTATGTTCTATTATTATTTATAGCGTGATGTTCTTGTTATGTTCGATACACAATTAATTAATTCTGTCCAATATTTATAGCAGTGATAGTCCTTCGGTCATGTTCCTTACCACATAATTAAGTTTGTAATATTTATAGCGTGAAGTTCCCTTGGTCATTGTCTCTTTACCACAATATTATGTTATATAATTATAATATAGCTGATGTTCCTTGGTTCATTGTTCGTACACAATTTTAAGTTCTGTCAAATATTTATAGCGTGAAGTTCCTTGGTCATGTCTTACCACAATATTAAGTTCTGTCAATATTTATAGCGTGAAGTTCCGTTGGTCATGTTCTTACCAAATGTTAAGTTCTTCAGTAATTTAGCGTGAAGTCCTGTGGTTATGTTCTTATACAATATTATGTTCTATCATTAATTTATCATGACAAGTTTTCCTTGGTCATGTTCTTACACCCAATATTATGGTTTCTATAATTTTTATAGCGTGATGTCCTTGGTTATGTTACTACAACAAATTAAGTTCTGTCAATATTTATAGCGATTGGAGTTCTTGGTCATGTTCTTACACAATATTAAGTTTTGTCGAATATTATCAGCCGTGAGTTCCTTGGTTATGTTCGTACAACAATCTGAGTTTCTGTCAATATTTATAGCGTGAAGTTCGCTTGGTCATGTTCTACACCAATATTATGTTCTATAATATTTTATCAGCGTATGTTCCTTGTCATGCTTTCTTACAAATAATTAAGTTCCTGTCAATATTTATAGCGTGAAGTTCTTGGTTCGTACACCAATATTAAGTTCTGTCAATACTTTATAGCGTTGAGTTCCTTGGTTATGTTCGTACACAATGATTATGTTCTATAATTTATTTATAGCGCTGATGTTCGTTGTTGTATCGCGAATTCTTACCACCAATATTAAGTCTGTCAAGATATTTTATAGCGTACAGTTTCCTTGGTCAATGTTCTTACACAATATTCAGTTCTGTCATTATTGTATAGCGTGAATTTCCTTGGTCATGTTCTTAACACAATATTTATGTTCTACTAATTATTTTATAGGCGTGATGTTCCTTGGTTATGTTCGACACAATATTAAGTCTCTGTCAATATTTACTAGCGCGATAGTTTCCTTGGGTTATGTCTTCGTACCAATATAAGTTTGTTCAATATTTATAGCCGTGATTCCTTGGTGTATGTTCGTATCACGATTTATTATGTTTCTATAACTTATTTTTAAGCGTGATGTCCTTGGTTATTTCTTACACAATATTAAGTTCGTCAATAATTCTTATAGGGAAGTCTTGTGGTCATGTTCTTACACAATATTAAGTTCTGTCATATATTTATAGCTTTGAAGTTCCTTGGTTATGTTTCGTACACAATATTATGTTCTCATAATTATTTATAGCGTGAAGTTGCCTTGGTTAGTTCGTACACAATATTATGTTCTGATAATTACTTTTAGCGTGATGTTCCCTTCGGTCATGTTCTTACCACAATATCTAGTTCTGGTCAACTCTTATAGGTGAAGTTCCTTGGATCATGTTCTTACACAATATTTACAGTTCTGTCAATATTGTATAGCGTGAAGTTCCTGGTTATGTTCGTACACCACATATTAAAGTTCTGCTCAACCTATTGTAAGCGTTGAAGTTCCTTGGGTCTGTCTTACATCAATATTAATTCTGTCAATATTTATAAGCGTGAAGTTCCCCTTCGTCCTATGTTCTACGACAATATTTATGTTCGTTAATTATCTATAGCGTTGACGTTCCTTGGTTATGTTCGTACACCCAATATTAAGTTGTCTATTTCTATAGCGTGAAGTTCTTGGTCATGTCGGTACACAATATTGAGTTCTGTCATATTTTAAGCCGTGTGAAGGTTCCTTGGTCATGTTTTACACGATGTTAATTCTATCATTATTTATAGCGTGATAGTTCCTGGTTATGTCTCTATACAATATATGTTCGTATCATTAATTATATTGTAAGTCTTGGTCATGTTCTTACACAATATTATGTTCTATAATTATTAATAGCGTGATGTCCATTTTTATGTTCAGTACACAAGATTAAGTTCTGTCAATATTTATAGCGTTGAGTTCCTTGGTATGTTCGTACACAATATTATGTCTGTCAATATTTATAGCGTGAAGTTCCTTGGCATGTTCTTGACACAACTATTTATGGTCTATAATTATTTATACGCGTGATGTTCCTTGGTGTATTGTTGCGTCACCACACATACTAAGTTCTTCAATATTCTACTACGTTAAAGTTTCCTTCGGTAATTTATCTCTATACCACAATATTAAACTTCGTCAACTATTTTATAGCGTCAAAAAGTTCCCTTTGGTTATGTTCGTACACAAAGTATTATTGCTATATAATATTTATAGCGTGATGTTCCTTGGTTATGTTCCGTAAAAATATTAAGTTTCTGTTCAACTATTAATAGCGTGAAGTTCCTTGGGTCATGCTTCCTACACAATATTAAGTTCTGTCAATATTTATAGCTGTGAAGTTCTTTGGTTATGTTCGTACACAATATTAAGTTCTGTCAATAATTTATAGCGTGAAGTTCTTGGTCAGTGTTCTGACACAATTTATGTCGTATTATTGATTTAAGCGTGATGTTCTTGGTTGTTCCGTACCACAATATTAAGGTTCTGTATATTTATTAGCGTTGAAGGTTCCTTGGTCATGTTCTTACACAATATTAAGTTCTTCATATTTAAGCCGTGAAGTTCCTTGGTCAGGTTCTTACACCAATGTTAAGTTCTATCATTAATCGTATAGCGTGAAGTTCCTTGGTTATGTCTCGGCTAATACAAATTATGTTCTATCATTAATTATATCATTGAGTTCCTTGGTCAATGTTCGTTACACGAATATGATCTGTGTCTATATTATTTATAGCGTGATGTTCTTGGTTATGTTCGTTACACAATATTAAGTTCTAGTCAATATTTATACGTGGAGTCCTTGGTCATGTTCTTAACACAATATAAGTCTCGGTCAATATTATGCAGTGAAGTTCCTTGGTTATGCTTCGTACACAATATTCGAGTTCTAGTTCGAAGATTTATATGCGGACAGTTCCTCTTGGTCATGTTCTTACCACAATATTATGTTCTATAAGTTATGTATAGCGTGATGTTCTTGGTCATGTTCTTACACAATATTAAGTTCATTCAATATTGTATAGCGATAATTCCTTGGTTATGTTCGTAACATATTAAGTTTTGTCAAATTTTATAGCGTGAAGTTCCTTTGGTTATGTTCGTACACAAGTATTATGTTCTATAATTGATTTATAGCGTATGTTCCTTGGTTATGTTTTACACAATATTAAGTTCTTCAATATTTATAGCGTGAAGTTCCCTTGGTCATGTTCTTAGCAACAATATTAAGTTTCTGTTAATTATTTATTGCGTGAAGTCCATTGGTTATTTCTTACACAATATTATTTCTATAATTATTTATAGCGTGATTTCCTTCGGTTATGTTCTTACACAATATTAAGTTCTGTCAACTATTATATAGCGTGAAGTTCCTTGGGTTATGTTCTTATACGAAACTATGTTCTATTAATATTTATAGCGTGAAGTTCCTTGTATATGTTTTCATACAATATTATGTTCTATCAATTTATAGCATGAGTTCCTTATAGTAGTTCTTATACCGAAACTATGTTCATTATATTCTATAGTGTGAAGTTCCTTGTATATGTTTTCATACAATATTATGTTCTATCATTATTTATAGCATGAAGTGTCCTTTAGTTATTTTCAGTACATATTCATGTTCTATCATTAGTTATAGCATAGTTCTTAGTATGTTCTTCATAGCGAAATATGTTCTATTAATATTATAACGTGAAGTTCCTTGTATATGTTCTTATTTAATATTAAGTTCTATCATTATTTATAACGTGAAGTTCCTTATATATGTTTTTAAATAATATTAAGTTCTTATCATTATTTAACGTTGTGAAGTTCACTAATAATGTTCTTTATACAATATTAAGTTCTATCATTATTTAATTGACGCCATGAAGTCCTGTGGATTATGGTCTTACACAATATTATGTCATTCTACTTGAACGGTAATCTAATAATTACTTTAAATATTGCAGACTTTAAATCAGGTTGTTGTAGCTACTTGTTAAGTTCAGATGCTATTACTTTACTTTATTTTGTTCTATTTCCGCTTATTAAATTGTAATTAGCTAATGGAGTGATACCAGAGGAATTTGAGGTTGTGACTCCGTAAAAAACAGGTAAGCAAGTAGACTTAACGTGTTTCGTACTTGACTGTGAACTGTTTACCTAGGTAGTTCTTGTCTAGTTTTCTAATTACAGGTTTTCTGAGACACGACAATGTCCGCCTAGTATTGTAAGAAAAAAGTTCCATAAAGGGTGGTAAGATCTTTAAAGGCAGTTCGTAGCATTTCCTACTTATGCGGATCTTTTTCATCGGATTCTGAATTATATTTAGTTTGGCTTGTGACAAAGAGTATATCGATACTTTATTACATTTATAACTGCAGAGTTCTTTATCTTTTACAGTTTACGAGATTCTGAACTATAAAATTGACTAATTGGCTTTTGTGTTGTTCTCGAATGTGTCATGGGATGTTTTTACTTTCCCTCATTATACCCCTCTTACTTTCCCTCGTATCATATTTATTATATGATGAAGTAATATATTATATATATATATATAGTATAGGTATATATATATATATTATATATATATATAATATATATACCGGCAAACACAAAAACTTTGTGTTTGCGAAAAAATATGTTTAACCGACATGTCACCTAAATGATACCTTTCAGGTGTAAAAGGCCTCTTAAGTGGTTTGCACAAAGTTGTCTGTATGTGTGTATCTGCTATCATCGTAGCTCCCAGTGAATTTGAAACTTGCTTAAGAGTTGAAGCTTACAAAATCTATAGGTGTAGTTGTGCTAGCTAAAAAATATTCTTTTTATAACGTTATTAACCCACAATAACGACAAAGTAATTATTTTGAAAAACCATAAAGCCTGGAAAAATGTTGCGACCAATTTGAGATTTATCACGCATGTAACCACGTATAAGACTAAGAAATGTGGTAAGTTTCATCTCATTATCAGCATTAGTTCAATTTTTATCAAATGGCGTGTACGTTTTTTTAAAAAAAATATAAAATTCAATAATAATACAATTGTGTTGCAATTTAAGTGTATACCTTTACGTAATAAATACGTTCAGCAAGTTTTGTTTCAATAAGACAAGTATATCCATGATTTTAGTTGGATCTTAAAAGTTAAGCAGCATTAAGAGTAGTCAGTGCCGGATGGGTGACCGATGGGAATTAAACGAATATATTTCTATCTAAGGACGAGCGAACGATTCTGAACACGTTTTACACTATAAGTTTGGTGACTTTTACATTGTGAGGACGAGCAAAGCGAGTCCGAAGTAGGGAGGATAAGCGTAGCGAATCTGATGTGATGAGGAAAAGTTCCGAGATAGTACACGATTTTTTTTGTTCTTATTTATTTCTTTGTTGCAATCATTTTAAAAAAACCCTTTTATGTCGTATATTAAGGATGTATTAAGATTAAATAAATAATGTGATTCAAAAGCTGAAAAAAGATTTATTTAAAGATCTTCCTATCAAGGATTTGCACGTTTCAATATTATATACGTATTAAACTTGAAGTCGTGTTTTACTTATGGCTTCTATTTTATTTAAATCCTTGAAGTTTAAAAAGTTTTGGTTTCATAAACCAAGATGTAATAATATAACAGGTGGTTGTATTGTTGTTGTTTCTACAAGTCAAGATATTGGCGATTCAAAGCAAAGGTGCTAGGTGTACCAAAAGCATCCACATTGAAAAATCAAAAACCTAGTTTTTCACTTCATTATTAAATTAATAAACAAAAGGCCTTCGGCCTCGGCGAAATCGTCCATGGGACCGAGTTCGCGGCCACATGGTTGTCCTATATCATTAATAGTTTATATAAGTTACATACTGACATTATATAAGCGAATTTTTACATGTATATATCAAAAAACGCGATTTGTTCACATTATGTTTCATATAATAATCAACAACACCAGAAATAATACTGATAATAAAATGTTACTTGGTATTTTTGTCAATCATACACAGTAGTCCATGAGTAAAAAATGTCAGCTCGATCTAAACACTTTTTGATTATTTGTGGTTTTTCGAAGTGTTAGTGGGGTCATTACTGTGGGTTAATGACGTCAAATTAACATAACAATTGATTTGGGACATTAACAAGGTTGATTTTTGTACTAAGTTTTATTTTGATCCCAGAAAGTGCTCAAATGTTATCGTGTCCCATAAAAACGTATAGGAACAATAATCTCGTGCAGATATACACATAGATATATACATACCACCCACCCACACACACACACAAAATATATATAATATATTATATATATATATATATATATATATATATACTTATATATATTTTGGTCATTCTGTCCCCCCTACCTAAAAATCTACCTCCACGCCTACCCCCTCCATAACCCCAACCTTATAAGCTCATTTTTTCTTTGAAAATTCTCTAAAACCAGTACTAATGCTGATAATAAAATGTAACATCATAGTTTTGTGACGTACGAGTATTTATAGTACATGTGTAAAATTTCAGCTCGATATAAACAGTTTTTGAAGATTTCTGATTCTTTCTAAATATTTGTGGAGTCATTATTGTGGGTTAGTGACGTCACTCATATTTCATAAACAATAGAGTTCGAGACCCTTAGTGTGTGTGTGTGTGTGTGTGTGTGTGTGTGTGTTTGAGTGTATAAACTTTCACAAAACCTATTTTTGTGACCAAGGAACTATGAAACTGACGCACTCCCGGCTACGGCTCGCGCCTCACAAAGGGAATTCGCTAAAAACATAAATTTGCATATTCAGAACAAATTAAAAAAACATGCGTGTTACTTTTTAATTACTTCATTGGTGATTAGTACAAATAATAAAAGATATAGCGGAGCCGTCATAAATGCTATTTCGTTCTAAAGATATATATCTTTAGTACATTTTTAATATATCTTTAGTATAAGATTCATCTTTAAATCATTAATTACTGTATTTTACAGATTAATAGATAACTATTATCCTTTGTGAACTATGTTTTATATTCTGTTTGCAAACAACAGTATACATTTACTGTAATTATATGTAATTATCAATTACTGAGTTTCAATAAAATAATTGTACTGTAATTGTATAATTACAACAGTTATACTCAAACCTGTATGAAACCAATAATAGAGTTTAAAATTCGGTTTTAAAGAGTCAGTTTAGATTCTTTTATAATTAAATTAGTATATTTGCATGAAACTTTAGTTTCGTAAACCTTAAAATTAATTTCAAACCTAAAATAGTATCTACTGATACTATCTCTCTCTACTCCGGGCGATTTACTCCAAGAGATCTACTCCGAGAAATTTACTCCAGAAGATCTACTTCGGGAGATTTGCTCCAGAAGATCTACTCCGGGCGATTTACTCCAGAAGATCTTCTCCGGAAAATTTGCTCCAGAAGATCTACTCCGGGAGATTTACTCCAGAAGATCTTCTCCGGGAGATTTGCTCCAGAAGATCTACTCCGAGAAATTTACTCCAGAAGATCTTCTCCGGGAGATTTGCTCCAGGAGATCTACTCCTAGAAATTTACTCCACAAGATACTCCAGGAGATTAACTCCAGAAGATCTTCTCCGGGAGATTTGCTCCAGATCTACTGCGGGATATTTACTCCAATTTTAATTAATCCAGGAACCTCACTTGAAAAAACGTGACTCATTTTGTACTGTTTCAACCTATTTTTTTTACATATACCTTAAACGACGAAGAAAAAACATAATCTGCCCATTCAGGGTGGAGGCATTCATTGCGCACGCTAAACAATGTAGAAATCAAATACATTTTTGGTTTTTTGAAATAAGCGGTTCCCTGTTGGTCGTCAGCAAAACTTGAATAAGTAATTAAACTTCATAACGAATGCTAATGTCTAATTGTTTCAACGGAAATTCGCACAGGTTTATTTACAAACACAGTCAAAATATTTAAAACCCAGACCTACACAAATAACTTCACTAGAAACTTTATAACGAATGCAAATGTTAAATTGTTTCAACGGAAATTCGCACAGGTTCATTCACAAACACAGTCAAAATATTTAAAATCCTGACCTACACAAAAAACCTCACTATAAACTTCATAACGAGTGTTAATGCCTATTTTTAGCGAATTTTCATTTTAAAAATTAAGCTTATGGCTTATAAGGTTGTTCAGATAACGGAAGTTGAGGTAAGGGGAGTGGAAGGATCAATTCCGTTTGGCTTCCTGATACCAAAAGTCTGAAAAAATGTATATATATATATATATATATATATATAATATATATATAATATATATAATATATATATAATATATCTTACATGGAAAACATAAATAAAATTAGGTAGATGCAATATTTATAGTTTTATTTCTATTTATAATGTCAATCATTATTAGTGTTTAATATTTTAATAGTTGTTAAAGATTGAGACAAAAACAGACGAATATTCAAATATTCAAAAACGAATTCAAATATTTATCAAAGTAAAATTAATTTAAACCATTAGTTTTTAAGACGCAATATCTTTATTCATAAGAACAGTTGGTATTAGATATAAGTATTTTTAAAACGAACTTAATACTTTTATCTAACAGTAATTAAGAAACATAACTATAACTTAAACACATAATTAATTAATTTACACGCAAACATTATTTTTTTAAACACAGAACTGCATGCATTAATTATTCATAAATCATTACTAAATAATTTAATCTAAACATTTTAATAATAATATATAATCAATTAACAGCGTACTTAATGATAATTAAGTTGATTTACTCAAATATTATTTATGTTAATTACTATTTTTATTGAGTATAAAGTAAAAGGAAATTCTTTTTATGTAATTACGTCATGTTTTTATTTATGTACAGTTCAAATAAAATTGTTTAAAATGGTCAGTATTTATCGTAATTTATTGCATTATTGGTATATTTGTTATTATTCAGAATAAACGTTTGAATTGTTTTCTTTCTATCTTTCATTTAATAGTTTTCACTAGCACGTTTTATCCTCAGTTAAGATCGTATATACGAGTAGAATCATCGTGTCAAGGTTTGACTAGTAGTGAAGTGCAATTAACTTACAAATGCATTTCTTACCTGTATCATGCTTAAAGTTCAAATATAATTACTTTTTCCACGTCGCTTTAAGAATAAGATAATAGACTGAAAATTAGCATCAGATATATTAGTCATGTAAGTAACAGTAACTGATGATTAAATAGATTGCGACCCCGGTAAACAATGCTTGAATCCATTGACAAAATATACCTTCAAGTAAAATACAGATATTATTTGATACTACCAAGTTTTACAAAATATGAAAAGATGACTCATTATTTATACATACACACAAATACATATACATATTTATAATATATATATATATATATATATATATATAATATATATATATATATATATATAATATATATATATATTATATACCTAAGTAACTACAATTACAAAATGCACATGACACCACTCAACTAAAATATCAACATCTTCAATAAATATTTAATACCCCTGTATGAATTACCAAAGAATGTTAAACCATTATCTTTTCTCTCCTTTTTCTCTCTTTTTCTTTTTTTTTTTTTGCCTTCTATGTGAATTTAACTAATCACCTTAAAAATAAGTAAACTTAAATGTTAAAAAAAAAGTTGATTGTTTAAACTGCATAAAACTATAGTTATAATTTTAGTTCCTTTTATTTTTTTTTATTACTCTCTCTTTTTATTTATTTTATTTTTTTTTTAATTTATTGACCAGACGTCAAAACGGAGCTCTCGCTCTAGCACTGTTCATAGTGCTATGGAGTTCTCATCCTAATGTTGAAAAAACAAAAAAATAAAAAAAAGGAAATAGTAAAACGTTAAATTATTTTATTTTGTTTTTATAGATTGTATATAGACATGTAAATGGATGGAAATAAAGATTTATTATTTATTACTATTATTTATTATTTATTATATATAGATGGGTCCTTCTACAGGCAACCCTGGGTACGCCATGACTATATGGATGTCAAATTTCACATCGGTCCCATTATTTTTCTGTGTTATTAATTTATGAATTGTTTACCGAATGAACAACTTTGTAAAAACACACAGTGGGCGAACAAATATTTAAAACGGATGATTCATGTGAAATCCCGATCTCTAAGTTTTAGTGCAAACATATTACTTGTGCTATATAACTCCGTTGTCAATGGGAATAGGATAGGTAGAACTGAAAATGATTCAACTATTTCTTATAACTAAAATAAAACGATAGATTTATTTTCAGATTTTTTTGGCGAAAAGTAAAAATAATAAATTATTGTTAGGTCCTTTGAGGACACACCTACTGTTCATAACAGGAATATATATATATATATATATATATATATATATATATATATATATATATATATATATATTATATATATATAATAATATATATATATATATATATATAATATATAATATTTGTTTGTGAAAATGATTTATCTACGATATTTGTCGGGTTCAGTTGTGTTGGGGAGTGGGAAGGCCGTTAGAAGGGTGTCCTTTACCTCTTGTTTTGTTCTGGTTAGCCTACTTCCCACAAAGTCAATTCAACAAGCACCTTAAAGCAGCCCACTCGATGAAAATTCGCTAAATAGTAATGATAATGATGAAATATCATATAAGTCAAACAACAATCAATATTCAAAGGACTCCTTCTAAGCAGACATAAGGTTCGCAATGCGGCCTTCTTATTTCGCTAAGAACCAGAGTTATTTTAGGGTGTCAGTTTACCTTCCCTCCCCACTTTCTTGGAAGTTTGAAATTTTGCTTCGAAAAAGAAATATTTCGACCTGAGTTAATTTTACTCTCCTTTTCTTAAATCTTCGTTATTTCGCTTAGAACCAGAGAAATTTTTAGCTGTCTTAGTTGTTTTATATATTTCGATTAGAACTTATGATATTTTGACCTGAGTTAATTTTTCTCCTCCTGTCTTTAGATCTTTGATATTTTGCTTACAACCAGAGATATTTCTACCTGAATTAATTTCACCCCCACTGTCTTGAATGTTAGTGGGGGTCAAGTGTCTTGAATTTCGACTTGAGTTAATTTGATCCTCCCAGTCTTAGATCTTTGTTATCATGCTTAGAACCAAACATATTTCGACCTGAGTTATTTCCACCCTTTTGAGTTAATTTTATTTTCCCTGTTTCAGATATTTGATATTTTGCTTAGAACCAAACATATTTCAACCTATTATATCCACCTCTACTCTTAGCGGGTAAGACAGTTACCAAAATAGCGCTTTACTTGTAATTGTACAGGTGAGAAGTAAGGTCAATCAAGTTTAACTGTAAATGCCAGCAAATCTTGAGAAACAAATTACATAACATACTTCCAAGAATGTTTATAATATGATATCAAGCTATGATTGATTTGCACTTGACAAGTCATCGTTGTACTTACTTACCAAATCTACTGTGTCGACCTTGCAATCAAGTTGACGATTGATTGGTTTAAACTGCTTAAAATAATAAAGTTATGATTCTAATAACTTATTATGATCCAGTCGATTTATTTAAGTAAATTTTATGAATGATTCGGCTAATGTTGACCTTTCAAACTGCTTATTTTACTCTAGATAATTTAGTAATTTAAAGTCATTTAAGTTTAGAAGACTTAAGTGACCTAAATTTACGATTATAATAAAGATTATCTCAATCAGTAGATTAAACGATTTAGAAATCTAACTAATTAGGCAATTATATTTCAGTAACTTACAAATAATTTTTGCTACGCTGTGCTGATCGCACCTTTTTTAATTGTCCCTTATCATTTCGTCCCTTTTTGTCTCTGCGACCAAATATAAACAATATTAGCATAGATGGTTCACTGAGAGTTTTAGGAACACTTAATTGACAAGTTTGTGTTTATTATTTAAGTTAAGGGCTTCATCGCTAGTCTTGAAGAACCTTTTCTCTACTTGATTGTGCTTTATTATATTTTTTTAATACAAACATTTGCCAATAATATTCGCGATGTATTTTTGTTTTCCAAAACTTGGGGGTCCCATCTCGCGGAATAGCACCGTCGTTTTCTTAAAAAATAACGATAATTTATTTTGATTTTTTTAGACTTCAGAATCAAATTTACTATTTGAATATAACACCTCGAGGTTTGGAACTATCGGATAAGTTAAGCTAACTCAAGAAATGAAACACTGATATTAGAGGTTCAAATCAAAAGAGAGACGGTATGGGAATAAAGAATCAGGGAAATTACTTTTTCACATTTTACCAATTATTCGAAATACTTATAAAGCCTATTTGGGATCACTAATCCATCATTCCTGCATAGAATAGCGGATGGACAGACATGAATACCCTCAACAACTCGTTGCTTGATTAATTAAAATATCTGACAGTTTTACGCTTCCATCACTAGAGTGTACTACTAGAGAGCTGTTCTGCATCCTTCATTATTATTTTTTTTAAATTTTTCGAGTGAACCATATATGTTAATATTGTTTATCTATATCTGCGAATTAAATTCTTGTTGATGTTCAGTAAATAATGCTTATGAGGATTCTGGTAAAAATATTGGTCAAACTTTGAGAATAAAATAGGCTTGCGTAATAAAACGAAGATTCTAGTTGACAACAGATCACTACATAAACTTAAAAAAATAAAATAATATAACAGGCTTGATGATCCAATGTTAATTCAAAGACCAACACCTTGTTAGACATGTTTAAGGTTTTCTGAGTAAGCCCCTTAAAGGTGTGTCCGACGTCGACCTCTCTAGGATTGGATTCATCCCCCCCTCCTCTTTCAAGTTTCAGCTACGAGTGTAATTTCACTTCCTAACTACCTCCCTACCCTTTAGCTCCATTGATCTCAAGAGATGTCGAAAAGATCCTCGCCCCAAATAAAACTTATCTGTGGAATATGAAAAGTTTTGTTTCTATTTCTGAAAGCACCTCGTACATCATACGCAAGAGGAGAAACTCTCTAATAAATTAATTTATCTTTTAGTGAAATTATACATTTGGTTACCATCTTGGTCATTATCCTTCAAAGTAGACTACTGATTGTACAACCAAATAACCCAATGACGTGGCGTACATATGTTACGCCAGGAGACCGCTAGGAGACCCATCACCTCTCCCTCATAACTATCATATTAATATTACTACAGGCGTCTGTGTCTATTTTACTAAGAACCCGATGACTGGGTACTTGCTAGGAGTACATCACTCTCCCTCATAACTACCTATTACTATTACACAGGTGTTGTGTCTATTCTACTAAGAACCCGATGACGTGGCGTACTTGCTAGGAGGTACATCACCTCTCCCTCATAACTATCCTATTACTATTACAACAACTCTACAACACGTGTGCTAGAGTGTCTATTAATTACAACATGTCTATTCTATGAACTGAACCCAATGACACGTGCTAAGGACGTGGGTGCATCACCTCTCCCTCATAAACTATCCTATTACTATACACAGTTTGTGTCTATTCTACTAAGAACCCAATGGCGTGATAAAAGATTTATCACGTCTCCCTCATAACTACCATTTTCACTTTTAGGTTCCTTAACCTTGCTTATATTACTAAAGTTATTTTATTACTTATAATATTTCAATTAACACATGTTTATTGCAATATTCTTATTATGATTTAGCTGAGAAGTTAAAAGTCAATATACCAACAAGGTTACTCAGTACACATCCCCTACCTCACAGACACTATCAGCTGATAGATTCGTTAGGTTGTATAATACCTAGGATCGGTCCGACTAAAATGGGTTAAACCAATTATCTCCTTCATTAAGCCGCTATTGAATATCTTCAAACTTTTTCTTCATTTAACTTTTTCATTAATTAAAATTTATTGTTTTTTTTTAAAATATAATTTAATTATTTTTAATCTAACTTTTTAAATAATGGTGTACCGTCACTAAGAGTAATAGGAACACTAAGTAAAATGTAAACATTTTATTTTCGAATAGGTGCTTTTTACTTTTTTTAAAATTAATACCGTAGGAGTATAGAAAAAGCGTTGAGTTTTCAAAAAACCAAAATTGGGATGTCTCCTGAATTATTCGTTTCTGGAGACATCTTGAACGAATAACACCTTCAGCCATCAATAAGGCCTCCTTAGTGGTTTGCACAGCTTTATCCTATTATCAGTATTAGTTCAATTTTTATCGAATAACTTGTATAAGTTTTTTTTAAAAAAATGTAAATAATCGTAAAATAATTAAACTGAGTTGAAATTTAGTACTTTGTGTATACTTTTACGTAATAAATAAGTACACCAAGTTTCGTTTCAATACGATAAGCATATCGTTTGTTGGATAATAAAAGTTATCAACATCGAGCGTGGTCAATGCTTGGATGGGTGACCGCTAAGAATGAAACGGATGTATTTACTATCTGAGGAAGAGCGAAGCGAGTCCGAAGTAGGTTGTATGAGTGTAGCGTAAACAATGTGATTAGGAGAAGTTTCGAGGTACCCCGTACCCGCTTTGTTACTGAACCTTGGATTATGAACACCAAATGGCAAGCACAGAAGAAAGTTAAGGAGCAAACTCGACTTATCCTTCTTACATAACCTACGTTTCGCGCCTTTCTTTGCTATAACCATGGGAAGGTAAATTTGCTCCTACTTCTCTATAATTCATACAACGTCCATGGGATCAGAAAAGTTCCTTAATACGTCACCCCCTTAATTCAAGATCCTTGGAACTGCTATCTTATTTAACTATTGCTATCCGTTATCTTCTAGACAAACTATTTACAACTACATCTGTTAACATTTTCGAATGCCACAGGACATAGTTGATTTGTTTTCCTAAGAATTCATAAATAATTAATGATTCCGCGGCGGATCCATTATGATGTATGGTAGACAGAAACTTTCGTTTTTACGCCATTCATAAAATCTCGTAACTTCATTGTTTGTATATAATGTAATGTTTTCAGGTTAACTGTCAAATTATGCAGTTATATAAAGCTAATAGTCGCTAAGTTTCAATGTTTCAAATTAAACCCGTATTCGTTCACGTTAAAACCAAATTTTAATATACAATTTATAAATATCAAGATACAAAATTGTCTTAAGCTTGATACTAACTAACCTACTTGAGATTTGTTTTAATAGCGCATTAGTTGTATATATCGCAAAAGTAGTAATAGTTACGTTAGTAACAGTTATAATAGTTGTAGATAGATGAGCGTCCTCAGGATTTTTTCCAGGGGGGTCAAAGCTGCCAAGTTCATACTTGCCCCTTTGCGTAATAAATTCCCACAAGCATAGAATACAGGGGATTATTTTACTGCCTACAGGCCCGCTCCGCGGGGCTGTGGCTTATTTTTTGTCATTAAGCATCGATGTTTTAGCACTTAGCATATTTTGGGGATCCCAAAAATAAAATAAAATTATGTATGTAGGTATTATATGCATTAATGGATGTGCACTTTTTTGGTAAACACGCTGCAGTATAATATCCACCTATAATTTTTAGCCTTATTCCCAGATTTTTGCTTTTATCTTTGAGAGACGAAAAAAAGAGGCGACTCTAAACATATCACAACTTGTACTCTTACAAGCTGGGAGACGAGTGGAGATCATCATAATATTGTTAACTATAACAATATTATTAACAACAATTATTTATCATCTGATCGATATTCTACTTCAATAATTTATCATTTATTTACAAGAACTCTGCTAACCCAAGTTATAGTTAAGGTTTATTGAACAATTCAATCTTTCTAGATATTTTATGTCATCTAACGTCGTCTGTGGACAGACGACATCCATAGTGGAGTAATGCTAAATACAAAACCTGCAACGCGTCTCTCTACCAAAGTTTTTATTACTACTTAAACACAGCTTTAATTTCTATGAAAAATTTATATAATTACTAAAATTATATAATAATTTATAATTCACTAAAATTCAGAGAAATCTGGAACACTTTCTGTACTATTTTTAGAATTAAGTAAATAGCTTTTAAGTAAAGAGCCTACCTCTTTTTGTAGGTTTAGTTTGAGGTTGTTGAGTTTTCTTTAGTTTGTTAGCTCCTGAAGTCCACACGTGTATTTTAGGACTCGCTACGAGCGCTGATTTGATGCACTCACTACATTCTATACTAGAACCATCTTCGTCTTTCTCTTTGACCATCTTAACTTTCTTCTTATTTTATTTCTTCTTTTTAACTTAACATTTCTGAAACACACGAGGATTTAATTAAATGAGAAAATAAAAAAAAAAAATAAAGTCCTGAGTACAATCACAACTTTTCTATACTGTATAACTATCACTCGCTAATAATACTGTATTACCTGTAATTTGCAACAATTATAACTACAGTATTATTCAGTAATACACATTTCTTTAAAAAGTGTTGTAGAAAATGGAAAGTTCGGAATTGAAGGGCATACCATATGTAATTAGTATTTCCGTAATTAGCTTGCTGTGTCATCGCTGGGCACAGTAAAAATGTTGGCTGGGGCAGCTTCTGATCGACAAAGAAGCTCCTGGCAACACACGCTTGATAGTGACACTATTTTCTCTTTAGTTAATATCTGATATAAGTTAATAACAGTTAAACCTCATATTAGTTCGGTTTCTAGTAAAAGATATCTTTGCTGTCATCTAACTAATGGCTTCAGCAACTAGTAGCGCACTAACATCCTCCAACATGTCCTATTGGTAGTAGATTGAAGGCATGTTCCTCTACTCTAAGTTGTCCTACTACTTACCTAGAGTTAGTTTATCCTAATTAATCTCAGCTATTCGAGCAAAATAAATGGCGTTTGCTATTTTAACTAATGGCATAGAGCTCAAAAGATATATATATATATATATATATATATATATATATATATTATATATATATATATATATATATAAATGTATATGTGTGTATCTTTAAACGAGGGAATTCCTTTAGAATTATTTCTTGGTTTTTCAGTTTAACTGTTACGCAATAAAATTAAATTTCTGTTAAAACGTTTTGACGCATTAAACATTTTTTGGGCCGTTTAGGGGCATTGTGTAATCGAACTCATTCAAGCCTCCTCGAAGAATGAGCTAAGGTTGTAATAAAGAAATAATCGTCAACTTGTTGCACATATAATGTGTTTTATTTTCTATTATAAACATTGTATTATATATATATATATATATATATATATATATATATATATATATATATATATTATAAGTTATCGTAATTTTGAACTGATAACTTGATTATTTATTAAGTTAGGTTAATTTTTCGATGTTTCAAAACTCAATCAATAGGGCCTAAATAGAAATAATATCTCTTCAGTTCTAGACCGTAATAATGATGAGTACAAATTTAACTTATAACAATGTACAGCAATTTGATGGATACAGCTTTTTGATGAATGTAAAATTGCGAATTTTTATAAGGAAGATAATAAGAGTTTAATCATACTACATTTGAATAATATTAAATTATTTATTAATAAATCAAAACATTTCTAATTTTAGGAAACTAGATATATTAATCTAAGGTCACTTTTTGAGTTTTACCCTACATTGATGAACCACCAAAAGAAATAAAAGATCACAACGGTACCTATAAAATGTTCTAAGGGCTACTTATGTGTTGAACTTGTGAAATAGACCCCTAATGTTATAAGCTCGGATTTTTTTTCAAAACCCTCTGCTAAAATTTTTCAATAACCACATCTTACTTTTAATACGAATCGTAGAAAATGAATATTTGCAGAAATAAATAATTCTACTAATTATTAGAATAATCTATTCTATAATAATAATAAGAGTAATATTAACCTTCACAATTTAATGTTTAGGCATATAGTCAGTCAAACTATGCTTAAGGTCGTAGTAAAGTTTAAGCCAAAAAAGAATAGCAGACAATAATTACTCACCGGTATTTAAATTAGTTTAAATTAAAATCATAAAAATACTCAAGTTTAAATTGGAACACATTATAATATCTGGTAACACTAAATAGTAGCGCGATGACAATCTTAACGGTTCTAATAGTAAATAGTTTCAAAATTTTTATTAAACCTGATGGAAAATGAACCCTTGAAATTTTGACAATAACCTTTACTGCCTTGACTCAGGCCGCTATCAGGCAAGATGTCAAATCAGTCTATATCAGGCTCACAGTAAATATTCTTATCAGCATGACAAATAATTTGTTTCAATCAGTTATGTGACCTTACAGTCTATCTCTGAGGCCGTGATCGTATCTGAGGCACTTGATTTCTGTACCGGAGGTCCAGGGTTCGCAGCCTAGGCTATACTCTTATTTTATATGAATACTATTTTTAGTATAAAGATATCGCCGAATTTCATTACTTCTTGGTGGATAACCGATGCAACCCACTTAAGGTGATTCCCGGTGGTATATTTATTTATTTATACATACATACATAAAAAATGTTAAAGCATACAAAAAAAACATATCAGAAGGAATTATAAATAAGACTAATATTAGTCTTCACAATTAAATGTTTAGGCGTATAGTCAGCCTAACTGAATCTAGGGAAACAATTTAACTATACTTAAGGTCCATGGTAAAGTTTAAGCCAAAAAAGAATAGCAGACAATGCAGTTGGCCTTTACCCCAGGATTAAGACCTGCGCTAACCCGTAAGGGCCTACAGAACTTTTTATGGGGCTTAAACTCTCCGATTTAACAGAAGTCTATCTGCTTATATAGCAAAGATCTTGAATTAAGTGGATAACGCGAAGTCGATATGCCATACAACGAATTGAACCCGTTAAGGATAAAAAATAGAGGAGAATAGCAGACAGCATATATACCATAAACAAACTTCACATGCTTGGTAAACACCGCCGCATGCTTACATTAATTTAGACACAAATTCCGCATGTCTTAAATTTAGTGACAAACTTACCTTTTAATTAAAGGTTTCCTATTGTTGGTTATAAGCGAATAAAAAGTAATTTATTTTATTTTGCAAGTCACCATCTTGTGTCTTAATATTTTTATTAAAAATAGTAAAGGTTGGTCATTTAAATGTATTATTTGGCCTGGAGTGTTAATGTTGAACTTATCGTGTCCTTGTTACATTACCTGCGTTTTGCGCCTTTTGCTTTAACCATCGTAGGAAAGGTAAGTTGTGTCTTATTTCTCTATCTCATAAAACGGTATTGGTGTCGGTTAATTCCCTCATCGGGTCATCCTTTTTATCTAAGATCATTGTTACAAAGAAGAGCGGTAGGTCGACGTTTTAAATCAGCGTCGACGACGTCTTAGAGGGGCCAAGCTTAGAGCGCCGAGCTTAGGGGACTCGTCTTAGCGGCCACGGTGCGCTAAGCAAACTCGCCACGCTGGCCTGAATAATAAAAACAGGTTTGAACTACACATCTTTATTAAATATATTCTTAATATATTTTAGAAAACTAATTATAAGTTATATTAGATTTAAAGTGAAGGGGGTGAGCCTCGGTAGATAATTGCTCTTACAGGTACCGTATTGAGCTCAAGGTGGAGAACGAGTACCCAGTCTGAGTTGACTGACTCAATAACTGACCGCAGGTACTCACGTCAGCTGATTCCAGGGTTTACCACAACATCACTTCTAAGCTAATATGTCTATTTGTTTACTAACGACCTTTACTCGGATTTAACTATCAACTTTGTTCTATTTGTGTTAAGAAGTTTAGACGGCCATTAATGACCGTATAGTCTACTTAAAAACGCCAAAATAAAATATAAAAAACTGGCGATTTAAGAAATGAAATCGTATACTTTATATATATATTTTTTTAGGGGGGGGGGGAGTGTAATAAAGACCAAAACCTTTACACTCAAAATAGGAATATCTTGACTCATTCTGTGTAACATCAAATAAAAAATTCCGTCTTTTCTACAGGAATATCTATCTATATTATTATATAGCAGAGCCGGCTTCCGGCTTGCGCCATCATCTGTGCCGGTGAGGTGAAACCTATATGTTCTCCAAAATCTCCTTTAAGGGCTTGGAGCAAATTTTTGCTCAGAGTTATTATTACCGATTAACGTATCAATCATTCTATGTAATTCCTAATTGCTTCTATTCAGCAAAAACTACGCTTAAGTTTAATACCATGTAAAATTTACAATTTTACACTGATCAATATTCGCCAAAACGAACACGTTCGTCGCCAATCGCTAAGCTAGTCTTCCATAACATTCAAGAATATAGACTATACGAAGTCTAGGGAAGGTTGCATAACATTTGTTAGAAACTGGGTTTATTTGTTATATTTATAATTAATGACATTTTAAAATTATTGTATTGTCAAAATATTGTATGGTTGAAAAATAGATTGAGAAATATATTAAAGACAGAACTTTTATTCCTGTAGAAGTTAGATATAGATAGTAACTAGCAAGGCAAGAACAAATGGTCCTTCGAGCTTAGGTAATATAAGACATTATTTCATTTTATGACTCTTAGGATAAGTAGTAGATCTAACAAAGGACAACTACCAGAAAAATTTAAAGACTTTGTAATGGAGAGAGCAACAGGGCCTTCTGAACGGACGAAAAGAAATTTGGCTGTGACTAACCAGATTGAGACTGGCCGAGAGAAGGGTAACCAGAACACAGTTGCTGATAATATTACCGAGAACGAAAACCGAAATGTGGTTTCGGGAAGTACAACTAGTGATAAGAACGCTGAAAGTATCACTAAGTTATCTTCCAAGTCCTTTACTACTACTAAGAAATCTTTGCGCAGCTCTAAGAATACATTGTGTAGTTCGAGACGATATGTTATGGAAGCTGAAGAGCAAGCTTTAGTAGAGCTTGCAGAACTTGAAATTGCTGAGGCAAATGCTAAAGCAGCAGCAAAATCTGCAGAAGCAGAAGCTGAAGCCCGACAAATAGAGATAGAGATTAGACGTTAACTTATTAATCAAAAGAAAGAGTTGAGGTTAAGCCAGCAATGTGACAGCCAAGCTAGTTATTTTGGTGAGATGAGTTGTAGAAATTCGCGAAAGGGAGAGTTAACAGAATTATTTGACCAAAGAGTAAACCATCACCAACAAGTGAAAGAGTGGCTTGAAAAGATATGTAATTAATTGAAGGGTGTGAAAACAGTAATGTATATAATAATAAATATCTTGATCTTAATGAAAGATACTAAAAAATTCCAACGATTAAAGCCAGTACTCGTGAACCTGAGATGAAAACGGTTGCACCAATCACTCATGCAGTAAACATTCCTACCACTGAAGTAAAACCATCTACTTCAGAGTTGCCAGTTAATATGTGGTGTAAGCAGGTATCAAAGAAGGAACTACCACCATTTGGGGGAGAAGTAGACCAATGGCCGCTATGGATAGCCGAATACAAAACGATCAACTGAGACTTATAATATATCTAATTCAGAAAACTTATC
This sequence comes from Microvelia longipes, assembly GCA_018340805.1. Classification (NCBI taxonomy): domain Eukaryota; kingdom Metazoa; phylum Arthropoda; class Insecta; order Hemiptera; family Veliidae; genus Microvelia; species Microvelia longipes. Next base: position 22,683,603 of record JACMZG010000022.1, read on the forward strand.
ACGCTTCAAAAATCTTAAGATAAGCACGATATGCCGTTCATTTCGCTGCTAATTTACCCTGAAAACATCCCTGAAATAATAAATATATTGACAAGACGTTTTGGTAGACCTGATTACATAATTGAAACATGATATCAAAATTCGTGGATGTCCCTTTCAAAAGGAATACCGAACAGAAGCGTTGGTCGAGTTTAGTGACACAGTTAGGAACCTAGTAGTTACCATAAATGCTTTGGACCACAAGCATCATCTTCAAAATCCTTTTCTTTTAAACGAATTAATAAACAAACTTTCGGCAAACATGAAATTGAATTGGGGACAGTATGTTCTAACTTTAAATTCAAAGGTAGTGAACCTTTTAAGATTTTTCAGACTGGTTGAGTTGATAGCAGAAGCAGCAGCTATAGTGACGCCTCTGACTTTGACAGAAAAACACGACGACAAGAAGAAGAGCAGTGAAGATTATACTTACACTATTTATCAACAAAGATATGATGGAAGAGAAGAGAAAAAGGTGATAGTTTTAAAAAAGATTTGTTTAATATGTAAGAGAGGTTGTTTGAAATGGGAAGATTGTCCGACATTTTTGAAAGCTAATGCCAATGAAGATGGAGATATATCACAAAATTTAAGCGCTGTTTTTCGTGTTTACGAAACCGGCATCAAACGAGAGATTGCAGGATGAAGACGAAGTGTGGTAAGGATGGATGTGAGTTAAAACACCATATCTTGTTACACCATTACAAACCAAAACATGAAGAAAACACCAAGAGTGAAAGTAAAGAGTATGAAGTTAAAAAACCATTTCTTTAATTCCTTAAAGAAATAGTTTGTTTTTATTTACTTTTTGTTTTTCTTATACACCTTTCTCAAATTAATGTTTGAATTAAAACAAGAGTACACTAAAACAAGAGTACTCATAAAACTCACTCAAACAAGAGTACACTAACTGAGCTGTTACTAACTGTAGCTGTTATGATTCATAACAGCTGTTAGTAAATTGTTTAATTTACTCTCAAGTAAATTTTCATTTAATTAGTTGATCAATTTGTCAGTTAATTAGATTAATTTGTTTGTTTACATTTAATTATTATTTTGTTATTGTTGAAAAAAAAAATACTTTTAAGTTAAATTTAATATTAATATAAGAAAGAAAAGGGAAGTACTAGTGAAGGATTTTGTCACTAGTGGGCCCCGGAGAATGTTAGAAACTGGGTTTATTTGTTATATTATTTATAATTAATGACATTTTAAAATTATTGTATTGTCAAAATATTGTATGGTTGAAAAATAGATTGAGAAATATATTAAAGACAGAACTTTTATTCCTGTAGAAGTTAGATATAGATAGTAACTAGCAAGGCAAGAACAACATTTTATCTTTGGAATATTTTTGTCTGCGATCATTATTTCGGCTGTTAAAGAGCCTAAACCTTCAAAATTGAAATACTTTCTTAAAATGTCACTAAAATAAGGAATCTATGAATTATTTTTATTCTGAAAAAAAATTGTTATTTTTTGTGGTATACTGTCAGTACTTACTGGTCTGTATGACGAATATAAGGTTTTTGAAAGTTGTCTTTAATTTCCGTCGAAATCAGTAACAGTACAGGCCATAAAAATTGCTTCCTTAACACCAATAATTCATTTGATAAAAATGATAATGAGAAGAAACTTAGCAAATATTTTGGTGCTATATACGTTTACAATCGTGCTAAATTTCAAATAGATCAAAATATTTTCCGCATTTTATGAATTTTCGAAATTTTTGTTGACTCATTGTACGGGTTAATGACGTATTTTTTATATTTTTAGAGATTACAACTAACAATAGATTGAGTTTTGTGCCAATACACTGATATGCTATATTTACTGACACAAACATACAGACAAACAACTTTGTAATCACTCAGGGGGTCCTTAAAGTACCTGAAACGGACAATTCAGACGAATTTTTATTGCAAACATAATACTTTTCTTACGATATAATTAAGGGATAATAATAATACAAAATTCGAACAATATTTGAAGTATTTCAGAACGAGACAAATTTTTCGCGCAATTATTACGCTCATACACATCCCTGAAGATATATTGATAATAAAAGGGGATGAAGTCCACTTTGTGCGGCCGAGTTTTCCTATGTTTTTCTATAATGTAATATTTAGTAGGACACTCTATTTTCATCATACTCTACAATTATAATGCATCCTATATAGGTAGCGAATAGTCAAGATGTTAAAAATTTATAAGGTGATTCTATCTGATGTAAACTAACCAAACGCATTCGAAGGTTATAACCTGAGTTTTTTATAAATGACGTGTGACGTCATTGCAGGAATCGTTATAGGAGGCTAACATAGAAAAATCTCTATTTATTCCTGCAATGACGTCAATGCCAGAAATAGACTATAACTTTTACAATTTTACGTATAGTGACAACCCGTTTAAACTGTATAGGAAGGGGGGTAGATGTATAAATAAATACCGAAGTATAGACTAATGATTAAATCGTCCAAATCTTTGATTTGATCCATGACCTAATCCATTAGCAGTAATGCTATTACAGCTCATCCTCTTAAGGAAAAAGAGAAAGAATAATTTATAAAAACGACATTTTCATTTATTATTTCATTGCCGTTTTAATGTAAATCTAAGTCGAATAAAAAATACAAAAAATAATTTTAACTACTGCTGTTAAATATTAATTTTCCAATTAAAGTCAGGAACTAGATAAATATTAAATACATCTGACTTGGTTATTTTGAAGGTGGACAAGAAAAATATCGATATTTAACCTTAAGCATTTAATTATGAATTAAGTCGGCTAAAACTTACCTGAAATACTTAACTGTTCAAATAAGCTGTTATAGTAACTTGATCATATTAAGTTTAATAGACTGCAACTTCATTTGTATTCTTGAACGATTTTGTCAAAAAATGCAGTTTTTTATAAATTATTGTGATTAATTTGTTGGTTGCTTAAACTGGCTCAGGGGGAGACTTATAATTTCTTTGTAAAACCAGTTAAACTTCTCTTATATCTAATAAATGTTTTATCTGATTTAATTATTACAAAGTAGTATGTTGATATATAGTTATTTACGCACCAAGGGAGAAAACATAGTCATTAAACCCTTGCATTTTTGTTTGTTCATTCATTCATTTTCATTTGTTGTTCATTCATGTTTGTTTGTTCACATTTTTGTTTTTTTGTTGAGGTGCAGCCGAAGGAAACCAGGGGATTTAATCCCGATGCGTAGCCGAGGGTGCTAATTATAGCAGGGTATGATGACAGTTTTCTCTTAATGTAAGTACAAAATTTATTTTCCAGAAAGGAGAAAATAAGCAAAACAACAAATATATAAATTGCATACGAAAATTCGCTAAATACATGGAAAAATATCATGTAACAACAATTAATAATAAAACAACAAAGAATACACAACAACAACGATGCGCTTGCAAAGCGCCGAGACCCTGTAGCGGCCGCCTATTTTTCGTGGAGTAATCAAGTATCTTGAATAAAGGGGATGACGCACTAAGTCGATTTGCCATATAAAAAAGTGACCCCATCAAAAACCAAAAATTTGAGACAATTCAACACGAAACACACGTCGAAAACCAATTGCACATGCTTGGTAAAACCCGCGCATGCTTACAATTCTTATAACTTCTTATAATTAGGTCTTAAATTTTAGAGGCAAACTTCTTTCTAAATGGTTTCCCATTGTTTATTGCATGAGAAGGTTATAACAAAACACGCTTAAATTATCACTCACTGAAGTGGCAAAGTATAGTCCAAAATATAAAATTATATAAGCACAAATGACTTAAAAAGCACCTAAAATGCAACAATCACGAGAAGAAGAAAGTTAAGAAACAAACTTTACAACCTTGCTATATAACCTGCGTTTGGCGCCTTTTTTCATTACAACCAAGGAGAAGGTAAGTTTGCTCCTATTTCTCTATCTCAAACAACTTCCATGGGGTCAGAAATGTTCGTTACTGCTTTATCCCCTTTATTCAAGATCCTTGGGAGTTACTTAGGGTAAACTAGAGTTAACACTGGATTTGATGAGTGGGCGAACAGATAAAACTTAAAAAGGTAAATGACTATAACATTCCTAGTTCAATATAGATAGCAAGCTAAATCGTTTGAGATAGGTTCCATCGACAGGTCTGCTAAACGGTTTTGTAAGCCGAGGCTTTAAAAATTGGCTAAGTACGTGGCAAAATGCCATAATAAAGCAAACTATCGAAACAATAACAATGTGACTGAGAAGCGGCCAAAGCTTTTGTCATCAGTGAGTCCCTCCATTCATTCAAAAAAATTCCCTCCTCTATGACCCTAACCTCTTAGCTCATTTTTATTAGGAAGCTAAATATCATTACAGACTCATTTATTCTATAAATTATTTTTAATAAGCCTCAATCCATTGCAATCATAAAGTAAATACATAAAACTTAAAACTACGTCATAATTGAAAATTATATATTACCATCATAATTGAAAATTTGCATTAAAAAACACTAAAACAGGAAAAAAATTAAAATTGACATTACAAAGGGTATCATTTATTATAATTATGAATTATCAAATTATCTGAAATAACTATAATAACAAATTATTGAATATTATTTTTTTCTACAGAATGTAAGTAATAACTTACTAAGTGATGATTAGTTGAGTCAAATAATCACAAACCGTGATTATTTGAGTCCTACTATCAATATTAATAATTATACTTATAATTATATTTATAACAATAATTTAATAAATGTAATGATAATTTGAAACATTAGAACATGGTTGTAATAAAAATTGATAGGACCAACATAAATATTAATGAAAACACTCCCTTGTATCATAAAATTTAAGTACATTATAAGTCATGTTTAAGATTTTTATGAAGTTATGTAATCAGTTGTTCTGGAATGCAGGCGATCAATTTCAGAAATAACTTTTTTAAAAGGTGAAGTTTTAAGAGGAGCATCCCCTCTGCAAGGAGCTCACTCATGAGACTTCATCCACTTTTATTATCAAAATATCTTCTGGGCTGTGTATGAGCTTAAATCATGCAAAATTATGACTCGTTCTGAATGGCTTCGTAAGTTTAAAACAACGTTTTGGACTTAAAAACATCTTAAACGAGAAAATCATTAATTTTTTAAGACAGGACAAAAATAAAACATATTGGACAGTAAAATCTTAAAAACACAAAGAAAAATCTTAAAGACAGGACAATACATAAACGTCTTGGACAGAAAAATACAGGACAAAAACGAAACGTCTTGGCTAAGACAACAAAAATCGTCTTGGATATGACAAAAACAATAAAACGTCTTGGATTGGCAAACTCTGAATAATCGTCTTTGACAGGAAAAGTTTAAAACATCTTGGACAGGAAAATCAATAAATTTCTAAGACAGGACAAAAATGAAACATTGAACAGAAAACTCATCTAAGATGAAAAACACTGGACAAAAACACATCTAAGATAAAGACAAAAATGAGACAGAAAAACATTAGATAAGAACATTGGACAGAAAACACATCTAAGATAAGACAAAATTGAAACATTTGACAGAAAACACATCTAAGATAAGACAAAATTGAAACATTTGACAGAAAACACATCTAAGATAAGACAAAAATGAAACATTGGACAGGATAATTCATAAATGTCTTGGACAGAAAAATTATTTAACTTCTAAGACAGAACAAAAAAACGAAAGGTCTTGAATAGGACAACACAAAAACGTCTTGGATTGGAAAACTATGAATAATCGTCTTTGACAGGAAAAGTTTAAAACATCTTGGACAGGAAAATTAATTTCTAAAACAGGACAAAAATTAATCATTGGACAGAAAACACATCTAATTTCCTTGGCTTCAATTCTTAAAGAAACTAATATAAAAATATTACAAAAGGAAAATTGTATGCGTTAAGACCAAATTATATAACAGGAGAATGCATTGAGCACAAAGTCCGGGCAATATGGAAAACGTGGGCATTGTGCACAATGCCTGGTCACAGTGCACAATGCCCGGGAAATTTGGAAAATATGACCAAATAAGCTTCTATTTCCCATTTTGCCTGGATATTCTCTACAATGCCCACCCTAGGTTAGACTATTCGGCCTGAATTTAACTTTATCTCTTAATTGTAGTTTAATTTTTTTTAAATAAAAACTAGCATGTTTCAGTCTAACACATATTTACATGCAACATATGTTGTAAATAAGTAAAATATTTTTCGATTGTCTAAAAGAATTCCAGTTATTTATTTTTAGAAAAAGTTATAATTTATTTTTGTTAGTAAAAATAAATTACCATTCGAACCATCAATGTTATTTTAAATTTATTTCTGAACATATTGATTTTGTACTATTTATTGTATGCTTTCTTCATTGTATTGTTTAATACATTATTCCGTATCTAAAATAATTTATGTTTGAATACATATAATACGTAGATAATTTACTATAACCTCTATGCCGTTATAATATCACTTTACGGCTAAGTAGCATAATTTACTACCTGATTACCTGAAAGAGATTTTATTATCTACAACATAATTACTCTGCATAATCATAAATACTCGTCTAACACTAAATAAAATAGTTTATGTCTGTTAATAGCTGAAAGTTAAGGAAAGTAATACTTATAACATTATTGCTATAATGATGATTTTCAATAATACAAATCTATTTTATACGAAGGAAAAATCGGGTACGGGGTACCTAGGAACTATTCCTCATTACATCGGATTCGCTACGCCCATCCTCCCTACGAAACTTAATGTACTTATTTATCAGGTAATAATTGACACTTGTACCAAATTTCAACTCGATTGGATTATTTTCCGATTTTCTACAATTTTTTTAAAACGTATACAAGTCATTTATCAAAAATTAATCTAATATTGATCATGAAATGATACTTAGCACCTATTTTATCCAGAGCTGTCAATGTTGGAAATTTCGCCTGATTTCCCAGATATATTTCTATTAATTTCCAAGGTTTTAAGCAAAATATACACATCTGGGCACGTCTGCCCTGTGCAAATCAGCACTTTTAAGTCCTGTCTGAATTAAACTTAACTAAAAGATTTTTTATACTTAAACTGATGATGTTTCTTTTAATTTATTTTTAAACGAATTCCTGTTAGCCGTTATTTATTTTATTTATTTAATATTTTATTCAATGTGCGACTAAAATGTATTTTTATAACCTTGAGTCATCAAATAAAACTATACCTATTAATCAAACAAAATATGCATATTATTAATTTTTTTAAATATTTGCTTGTGTTCATAAAAATATTAATTAATGTTATTACCGCCTCCTGTTTGGGGGCTTCTTCCTCACAAACAAGTTTTTTGATAGCTAATTGATTATCTTAAGCTGCGTATAATATTTAAAACAACTCATTTTACGAGTTTGTTTTGCAGATTCAAAATATTTCTTGGCAGTAATTGTATGGCTCTTGAGAATCACGAGTCTTGTATCTATTCATATTTATCTTATAACCGAAAGAGCTAAAGGGAACCGTAACGTGTAATTATACCTGACGGAATAAATTAAAGAATTAAAAACACTGACTGATTTCATGATCTTTTAGCGGATTTTATTTAAAAAATAATATTCACATATTATCAAATCTAATATATATATATATATATATATATATAATATATATATATATATATATATATATATATAATATTATATATATAATATATATATATTCTGATAGATTAAATCTTAATCTGATCACATAGTTTTTTCGAGTTATATAATTTTTCGAAATTTTTGCTGACTCGATAATGCTTAATGGTTAATGATGTCATAAAAACAATATTGTTTTTATGATTTTTATGAAAATGATTTTTCAAATAGCACAACTAAACGTACTGACTGATTTTTGTGCAAAGTTAGATTACAAAGTAGCATAGATACACTAGGAGGTACGATGATAACAAACGCACACACCTACACACACACACACACACAGACAGACAGCTTTGTGAAAACCACTGAGGAGGTCTTTAAAACACATGAAACTAATAAATCCTGTGACATCCCGGTTTTGGTTTTTTTTTGAAAACACAAGATTTTTCCTATATACCTACGGTTAATGAGGAAAAATTATTTATTATACATTGAACATGGCACTTCTTTATATTAGATGACCCTTTTTTTTAATATTTATAAATCACCACATAATATATTATGTGGTGATTTATAGTGAATTATAATTAATATAATCAATGATGTCAATCAATCAATCATCATATCAATCATTATTACAATCAATAATCAATGTCAATTTAACTTATAAGTTAGATAGACACAAAAAGTTAAATAGACTTCTTTAGTCTAGAAGAACCCTTACTTCTAGACTAAAGAAGCGCCATATTATTAATCATATTAATATAAAATTGACCATTTATACTATGGTATGGTCACCATTTAGTTAAGTTTATTAAAGTTATTTTTATTAAGGTTTTTTATTTAAAGTTAAAGATCATTTAAGTTATTTAATTTATCAAGTTATTTAATAAAATTATTAATGTTTATTAAGTATATTTGTGGCTATCGGAAGATCTTCTAATTCAAAGGTGGAGTGCCTTGAGTTGTGAAAGGATTATCTGTGTTTAACTATTATTGAAAAGACCGACTGACTTTAAGGAATTAATAAGATTAACTTTAATGGTTAAACAGTAAATTAAAATAGATTAATTTTTTTCGGGACTCCTAAATTGCAACTGACAGGAAATCTTGACTTTCTGACGCATGAAAATATGTGAATCACAGATAGACATCTAAGATGCCAGCTTGTCAGTTGTCAACTCAGCTGTCAACTTTGTTCATTCACAAATTGTCATGCGTCTTACATTCCAACGACTACTATACTCAAGTCAGTCTAAAAACATGTATGCCGTTGTGCTTCATCTTACATCAGTTGGGTGTTTTTCTTTTATTTATAGTATTTATATTTTTTTTTAATATTTTATTTTTATTTTATAGTTTATTATAATGGTATATAGTAGTTAATAATGCACCAAGGGAGTAAAGAATGCTATCATTTCCCTGAGCTGTTAGTTGGTTCCTAATGCATTAGCCGAGGGAACAAAAGTATTTAACTCCCGAGGCGAAGCCGAGGAATTTAAATTGTATTGCTCCAAACTACATCTTTTGACATGAAACGGATTATGAGCCAGTATTTTTTTTGTCGGCTCCCACTCCCAAATTCTTGGGGTCCTGACCCCAAAAATATCCAAAAAAAAAATGTATTGCTCAAAACAACTTTTTTTTGTCCTGAAACGGATTTTGAGCCAATAATTTTTTTTTGGTCGAGTCCCCCTAATGAATTTTAGGGGTGCCACCACCAAAAAAATTACTAAATTGATCACCTGTATAAATGTAGAGAATACCACTCCCCAAAAAATTGATATAATTTGCTAAAATAACCCAATAATAGGAAACGTTTTTTATTCCCAAGAAAGAAAAAGTTACTTTTTACTCCCAAAAAGTGGAGTAAAAAGTAGTTTGGGAGTGAAAAGTGCTTCTTTACTCTCTAAAACTAGTCAATAAACTTTACATTATACACCTTCTGGAGATAAAGTATATGTTTTACATAACTATATGTTGTATGGGAACTTAATAAATTGATTCACCCATAAAATGAACCAATAATATTATAATTAATTTCGTAATCATAAAATTATTATAACGACAATAGAATATATGATCGTATAAATATTTAAATAAGTAATCAAATTATTACGTTAAATTTTTATAAACATACAGATCTTGCGATAGATGCATTCGCAAGAAAGAATTTTTTTTAATTAGATTTAGAATCGGAAGTCAGAGCGTGAAAATTGTGGTTATGCGTGAAAAATTATTTAAAAAATATTTATATTTATTTATTTACAATTAACGGCTTACAAGCCGTTAAAGTACAAAAAAGTTTAACATGAATTTGGTAGAAAAGAGTAAACATATGGTTTAGAGTTATAATAACAACTAACTTGTTTAAGTGAAAAAAAGATTATTTAAAAAGTAAGTTAAATAACAAGAGTTGAACTATTATATTAAAAAATAATCACGAAAAATCCAAAATCCTATTATTTTAGACTATTCTTACATAATTTCATGTAAATAAGGTAGAAATCAAATTAAACTATTTACAAAATTCATACTCACTGTCTGAATTAAAAGAATTTTAAAAAATCCAACGAAAATAACAATAGTAGTTTAAACTCGCAAAATGCTTCTCGATTTTCGTATAGTTAGTAAAGCGATAAACGATTCAAGACTGAATCTATTTTGCTTGTAAAAATCAAGACGATGAGTCGAACTTGAGAATACGATCAAGGCAAGATTGGGAAGTAAGGGGAGGTCCTTTGCTTCCCCACTCCTAGGATCTTGACAGGATCTCCAATCACGCTCTTAATTTTTTCGTCCTTAATAAATAATTATTATTGTTAATAAAATTTTAAAAAAATAATAAAATTGGCCATAAAATTTAATAAATAATTATTAAATTATAATAATAATTTTACTTTTTTAATCTATTCCTACAGTATATATGAGGACACTTTATAGGAAAAGTATTAAGGAAAAGAATACGGAATGTGATCTAAATTTTCCTTCCGTTTTATGTGTTTTAAAGGCCTCCTATAAGTGGGTTTGACAAAGATAGTTATGTGTGTGCGTGTGTGTATGTGTGTGTCTGTTATCACCGTAGCTCTCAGTGTATTTATGCAAGATAGTTGAAACTTCTTACAAAAATCAATCTATAGGTAAAGTTGTGCTATCCGGAAAATAATTTTTTATGACGGCATTAACCCGCAATAATGACTCAGTCAAAATTTCGATCAATTAAGATCGAATTATATCTCGATCGCGAAAATCATAAAACGCGGAAAGATATTCCGATCGGATTAAGATTCAGCACGTATGTAGCCATGTATAAGACTAACATATGCACCATGTTTCATCTCATTATCAGCATTCGTTCAATTGTCATCAAATGACTTGCATACGTTTTTTTAAAAAATTGCAATGGATCGGAAAATAATTTAATTGAGTTTGAATTCCGTACAAGTGTATCCCTTTACGTAACATATAAGACTGCCAAGTTTCGTTTTAATTGGACTAGTATATCCATGATATTTATTGGATCATAAAAAATAAGCAGCATTGACCGTGATCAGTGCCTGGATGGATGACTGCATATTTGCTGTCTGCAATTGGATATATTTACTAACTGAGGACGAGCGAAGCGATTCTGAATACGAGTAACAGTATAAACTTAACGACTTATATATTCTGAGACTTGCTGAGAAAATGAGCGTAGCGAAATCGATATGACGAGGAAAAGTTCCGAGGTACCACGTACCTGATTTTTTTTTAAAAAAAGTCACTTTAAACTTTTATTTCGTGTTATATTGATATAGTATTATCCTGTATTTTTATTGATTTTACCAGATTAAATATTAAATTGAAACGTAATAAAATTTATAAAAAATAATAAAAGAGTGACAAACTACAAATTAAAGCTATTAAAAAGTAATGAAGTATTTCTAATGACGATATCTATAATTTTAATGTTTCATTGGAATAAATTATTTTTTTATTAAATATTTTTATTTATTTTTTCGCGAAGTAAGTTTGTGCAAATAAGATGATAATTATGATTTTATCTCGTGATCATTTATTTTTACAAAAACAAATACAAAAGCGTTTGTATTTGATGGATACACACGCAGGTTTTTTACTACGCTTTATCCTTTACTCTTGTATTTTATATGATAGTTATTTTGTTTTAATATTTTATTTACACATTTTTTTTCAATTTTAACATCTGTTACTTTTTCACATTTATACCGTGGATACATAGGAGAAGTATTGTGTTTGCTAAAAATCCGAAACCAGTATGAAACCGGAATTATCCGTTTCAGGCGTTTTTAAGGCCTCCTGAGTGGTTTTCGCAAAGTTGTCTGTCTATATGTATGTGTGTCTGTTATCATTGTAGCACCCAGTGTATTGATGTTGGAGAGTTGAAATTTCATTTATTTTAAACTTTTTTATTTTATACTTTTTTATTTTATTAAATGTAATTTTTCTCACACATAAACAGATTCACTTAATTTTTTTAATAGAAAATTACTCTTATATTTAAACAATTAATTTATTATCACTTAGTATTAATTAATCTGTTAATCTCTTATTTAAAACCTTTTAACATGCCATTAATTATTTAAAAAATAATATTCTTTAAGTTAAATATTTTTTGATGGTTTGTTTTATTGATTAAATAAATGAAAACAACAGCTACAATAGTATATGAAAATGTATTGGCATTACTCTTGTAAACACCAAGAAGCCTACTTGTATAGTATATTATATTTAATAAATGTTATTAAAAAATTTATTATGAATATTAATATAACGTCCCATCAAGTGTCTTATCATAAATTAATTTAAAAAAATATTGTTTTGGAGAGTAACAATTTATAATTTGTCAAGCTAAAGGAATAGTTAGGTAGTGTTAGTTGATAAGTCAATGTAACAAGCAAGATAATGGAAATTAAATTACTAAAAAGTTATAAATTTTGCCCTCGTGCTGAGAAAGGGCTATAAAAATTACCTAAAGATGCAATGCCGAGGCAGGTAATTACAATTTGACTGCCGAGGCAAAGCAGGAAAAGATATAAATCTTATGTGTCTGTAATGTTTCCTTTCCTGCCTTGTTGCATAAAATATTTTATCTACTCACTTCTATTTGAAAAAATAATTATAAATCACAACACTAATAAATCATTTTGGTTTTTTAATTGTGTGTTTCGATATAACATCTATAAATTGCCAAAATAAAATTTTGTTTTTATGAAAATTGTGTACGGGGTACTACGGAACATTTTCTCACTACTAGACTTCAGACTTGCTTTGCTCGTCCTCAAATGTACTGCAGCAGGTTTCGGAATCGCTTTGCTCATCTGTAGATAGTAAATACATTCAATTATTTCCAGCAGTCATCTAGCAGTCCCTATAGGAATCGCTCGATTCTGCTTAACTTTTAAAATCCAACTTAAACCGTAGAAATTATGGCTTTTTAAAACAAAATTACTAAAAGTGATACACTTAGATTCTTCAACACAATTGGATTATTTTTCAATTTACTTTAAAAAATCGGGTACAGGGTACCTCGAACTTTTCCGCATCCGTATCATTCTTAGCGGTGACCAATACAGCACTGACCACGCTCAATGCTCCTTAAGTTTTATGATTCAACAAAAATCATAGATATACTTTTCGTATTAAAACGAAACTTAGTGCACTTGTTTATTAAGTAATAATATACACTTGTACCAAATTTCAAATCAATTGGACCATTATCTGATTTTTTTACATTTTTTTAAAAAACGTACACAATTCATTAAATAATTTTTTTAATAGTTTTATGATTTTTCGAAATTTTAATTCCGGTTTCATCCAGGTTTCGGATTTTTTTGCAAACACAATACTTTTCCTACGGTATAAATGAGGAAAAGTAAAAATATATACAAGTCAATTAATATAAATTGAACTCAAGCTAATAATGCTGGTCTTAATATAACTACCAATGTTTCCGCGTTTTATAACATTTTTGCTGAGTCATTACATTATTGCAGGTAAGTGACGTCATAAAAAATATTTGCCAAATTGTACAGCTGCAGCGGTTGTTTGTATAAAGTTTCAACTTTTTCAGCATTAATATACTGGGAGATACAATGATGACATTCACACACATACACGCATCCAGACACAAAACTTTGTGAAAACTATTCAGGATGTCTTAAAAACGCTTGAAACGAATACTTCAAGTGACATCCCAGTTCTGGATTTTTATGCCAACTCAATACTTTTCTAATATGGCTGCGTTATAAATGAGGAAAAGTAAAAAAAAAAAGTAAATTCAGTTTATGAAATTTAAGTTTGCCAGTAAATTATTTTTTTCTAAACATAAATGTCTTTGATTACATAATGGTTTTAATATTTTGTTTTAAATCGATTTAAATAACTATTGAATAAATAATTACAACTTTTAATAATTAAAACTTAAAGAGAATAAATAGCATAAATAAATATTTCAATTAGTCGTATTATTCGGGTATATTAAAAAATTAGTCAGGTAAAGTTTTACATGTCCTAAGACATTGAAGAAAACAGGTTAGATTCGTTTTGCGCGATAGGCCCGTAGCCTAGTAGGGGCCAGGGGAAAAAGTACTGCATTGCCCCCCCTCCTGGAAAAAATTTCGACCTTTCTGACGAAGTAGTTTATAGTGAAAGTACCTTACAGTTGTATAAATATCCTTCTCCCCCTTTGGCTAGCTACGGGTCTGCAACGCGACCGTACATTTCAATAATAATAGTAATAATAATAATAATAATAATAATAATAATAATAATAATAATAATAATAATAACTCTCATTCAAACATTTAAATCTTCCAGATAACATTTATACAACTCTGCAGAAATCAATAGTTCTAGACACGTGCAGTATTGTTCGCCGTTTTCTGTCCAGATAATTATAAAAAATAAAAAAAAAAGAGTAAAATTGTAGAAACTTGGCACACAGTGTCCGCTCTACAATTAACCACTTTCTAAGTGAGAAAAAACCCCTAAACATAATAATAGTTTTAACGCGATTGAACGTTTGCGCTACATTAGCCAAGATGTACAGTCGCGTAGACATACATTTATATTAAAATTTTATAATAAAAAATGGTCCATTTTGGTCCAAGAATGGACCATCCAAAATGGTCTGCCCAAAAATAGATTAATTAATAAATAAGTACACCAAATTTTGTTTCAATGCAACAAGTATATCCATGATTTTGTTAGATCATAAAAGTTAAGCAGCATTGAGTGTGGTCAATGCTGTATGTGTGACCGCTGAGAATGAAACGGATGCAATAATTATCAGAGGATGAGAGAAGCGAGTCTGAGGACATGCTGCAGTACAAATTTGGTAAATTTTATATTCTGAGGACGAGCGAAGCGAGTCCGAAGCAGGGAGGATGAGCGTAGTGAATCCGATGTGATGAGGAAAAGTCCCGAGGTACCCCGTACCCGATTTTTAATATTTTTTATAAAGTATTTATAATAAATGGAGAAGAACATAAAAATGGAAAGTTTTAATACAAAGCAGAAACAATCTCAATTCCATCAGAATTTTAACAAATATTGTTTCATCCTCAGATTAATCGCTGCCACATGTATTTATAACACGAGTGGCGATAAGATCGTTTTATCAAAATTATCAGTGGCTTATGCTTTATTGTTTAACGTAACTGTTAATATTTGTGTTTATTATTATCAACTACACACGAGGCTTCTGATCATTCAGCCGTTTCTAGTTATTTTTGTTTGGTCAATATGGGTTTTAAGTAATTTGGGTTGTCAAAAGAATATTATTTATCTTTTTAAACAATTATACAACTACGATAAGTCAAATTTGATTTTAGAATGCAATGTTAGTACCAAAAGTAAATTTAATAAATTTAAAATACTAATCATTGTTTTAATTGTGTATTGTGTTAAATTATCTATTATAACTATTAATTTAAAAGAGGAATACTGGCGTTACAGATTGATTAGTTATTGTTATGTATTGTCATCTTTGCCTTGTTCAGGGATGTATATTTTTTATTTATTTTTTACAAACGAAATTAAAGAAAGATTCGTAGATATCAATGAATGTTTAGATAACGTAATGGTTAGCGGTTGTTCAGCAATTAGATTAGAACTGATAAGAAAGAGACACTTGATGATGACGCGGTGTATTAAGGGGCTTAGAGAAGCTTTCGGTTCTCAGTTATTGGCGCTGTTCGTTTCCATAGTTATACATGGGTTGAGTGCTATTGTTTATACTATAAACAATACAGAGCGCGGTACTGTCAGTTATGCTGTTCCTATAACTACTTATTTTATAGTTTTTACTGGTGTTATTTCAGCATCGACACATTCAATGATTTACCAGGTAAGAATTCTTTATATTTAGGGTTAGTCAATGCCTGCGATTCAAAGCCTAATTTAGGGGTATTCCTTTTGGTAAACTGTATACTGAGAGTATACAGTTAAAATTCTTATACTTAGGGTATAAGAAAGGCAATTTTCTTTAGACATCTAGAATCAATCAGCCATAGAGACAATCAATATCACTAGAGAAAGCATACCCTCTCTAAAGACAATTAGGCATAGAGATACCTCAATATCAGAGGGGGCATAGCATATCTCAATCATTGAAAGGCCTGAAACATCGTATTGGGGCTCTAGGGGCTCTGTGTAACCTCATTGAAACCTCCTATAAGAATAAGTTAACGTTATAATAAATCTATTTTTAAAATGCGCGCATTCTTGCATATTTATCCAACTTTTGCTTGTTTCCGATGTATATTTTATAATCTGAGCACAGGCGTCACATGTTTTTTTTAAATAGTTCAAAGAAAATGCGCTAAAACTTAGCATAAACTGAGCTTCAAGTTAGTGCAAATAATGATGTGTCATGTAGTGTATAATGTATCATCTATAAGATTTATCCGCGCGTTTTCTTCAAGGAGTAAACAGTGCAGCTTTTTACAAGTCAATCAGGCAAAAGTTTCTTGCCCGAGTTTCGCTACGAAACTCATCGTCACGAAACAGTGTAGTATAGTTTAGCGCTGTTTGAGTTAGAAACTATGTCGTGACCGACCATATTTTATGCCTTATCCAGTGTACACTGCAATAACGTGCCGAACAACCTAATAAGACGTTTGAAACCTCCTTTAGTGAAACCAAGGATCTTGAATAAAGGGGATGACGCATTAAGGAACTTTTCTGACCCCATGGAAGTTGTTTTAGGAAGAGAAATAGGAGCAAACTTACCATCTTCTTGGTTATAATGAAAAAAAGGCGTCAAATGCAGATTGTGTAG
Source organism: Microvelia longipes (assembly GCA_018340805.1). Taxonomy (NCBI): domain Eukaryota; kingdom Metazoa; phylum Arthropoda; class Insecta; order Hemiptera; family Veliidae; genus Microvelia; species Microvelia longipes. The sequence goes on from JACMZG010000022.1 coordinate 22,700,582, forward strand.
CCAGGTTATCGAGTTTGCTTCTTAACTTTATTCTGTGCTTCTCGTGATTGTTATTGCTACGTTTGTGGTGCTCGTTAAGTCATTTGTGCTTATTTAATTTTAAATTTTGGACTATACTTTGCCACTTTAGTGAGTGATAATTTAAGCGTGCTTTGTTAAAATCTTCTCAAGCAATAAACATTGGGAAACCATTGAGAAGTAAGTTTGCGTCTAAAATTTAAAACCTGCGCTGTTATTCGCGATTCAAAGTCCGTAGCAGCGCCACCGTCGCTGATAAGAAATTGATAACGAAAGGGTTATCGTTGTTAAAGTCCTTATGGGAGTTTTTTGGTTTTTCTTATTTGTGACGATTATTTCTTTAAATTTTTTATCAAAGTGCTTTAATTTAATTAATTTTAGGCCGTATGAACTCAGTAGAATCACTATTTTATTGAAAAATAGGGTTTTAATGGGTTGTTACGAGTATTTAAATTGAGTGATAAGATGGTAAAAATCACAATATAGTGTTTTATTTTAGTTATTGTTAATTAATGTTACTTTTAAATAATTTTAGTTTACAAAAACACACAAAATTACCTTTTAATTGCATTAAATTGTTTAAATTAGTTGTTACAGGTATTTAAATTAACTGATAACAAGCCGATTTTCACCGTAATAGTGTTTTAATTTATCAATCAATTTTGTTTACACACTAAAATAATAAATAACTCAATAAATTCATGTTTTTGTAAAATGTTTGTTTAAGTTTAAATTATCCGTTTAGGTTTTATTATTTCTGGGTTAAATCGGACAAATCCAAGTCTGTAGTGATAAGAGCCTGATTCTATATTTAAAATCCTGGAATTATCGAAATATTTATCTACGAAATATTTGCAATTTTTTTAGTACCGATGGTCGTTCTAATAATTTTCATCACATTTATCACAAATTAACTAACAATAAATAAATAAAAGAAGAATTTTCACGGCTCCCATGCTAATCCTATGATAAAAAATTTTTTGATCACCCTTTCGTTTTTCCACCATTGGTATTGCCAACCTTACAACTATCTCTTTGAATCGCGAATAAGAACTGTAAGCATGCGATGTTTTGCCAAACATGTGCAGTTGTTTTTCGACGCGTGTTTCGTGTTAAATTCCCTCTATCTTTTGGTTTTCGATGGGGGTCACTTTTTTGTATAGCAAATCGACTTAGTACGAAATCCCCTTTATTCAAGATCCTTGAGTGAAACAAAAGGGCTCAGTGTAACCTCATTGAAACCTCCTTGTTTTGAACCTTCACTTACACTAAGATGTAAGTGAAGGTTCAAAACAAGTAAGGAGGTCGGTATGAATCATTCGTTGTGGGCTTTTCGCACGTAGTTTGTGTTTTGCTTTGTATTATAAACGTCCTATTATATACATGGAACTGTAATTTGGATCTATTAATTTAATTGCAATAATAACAGATGGTGTCCAGGTTATTTTTTTATGTTTCAAAATTCAACCAATAAGACCTCTCTAATAATATATTATCTTCTCTTTAATCAGCATTTTAGGACTTGATTTTAAGGTTATCATGCTTATAGATCGTGATAAGAAGGGCTAAAAACTGAAATTTTTGTTGAAACAAAATTTCTAAAGTTTATCGACTAAGTATCACAAGAACTGATTGCATAACTTTATAAAATTAATAATTCATTTAATGTACTTACATTTTATGTATACTGCAAGAGAGGGTTATTATCAATATTTATGTTGGCTCTTGGCAATTTTAATTACAACCAAGTTATATTGTTTCAAATTATTAACAATTTATTAAATTGTTGTTGTTTACTATGTTGTTAGTGTATAAGAAGGATTTATATTGTATAATTAATATTGTATAATTAATATGATTAATAATAGGACATAATTAATTACTGTTTCTACTAAATTGTTTATCTTTTTGAGTGTTATATACGACTTGAATTCTGTTGCATTTGCTATTATAATTATAGTTAATAATTATGTTACTCTTTGTAATGTCAATGTTTTCCTGTTATAGTTTATTTTAATGCAAATTATTAATTATAATGATAAATGGTGTAGTTTTAATTTGTATGTTATTATTTTATGATTGCCATTAATTGTAAGTCATATAATAAAATATTCACAGCAATTAAGCTACTATGTAGCTTTACACTATTTAATTTATGTTTTACTGAACATAATCATAGATATGGTTTAAGTTTAGAATTTAAAAAAATATTTAATTAAATTATCATTCCATCAATTATTGTTTGCGTCTTTCAAAACTACTCGATAGAGGAAAAAATTCAATCTTTTTTTCTGAGACCCTCGTGAGCCCCTTCAGCCCTCTATATCTGCGATACCTAGTTCCACCACTAGTTTTATGAACATGAGTTCAATGTGTACTGGCCTTGTTCTTGTTACAGAATATAAAATCCCTTTTTAGTGCAGAACTAATATTCGAGTATTGCAAAAAAGCACGTGTTGGTAATTTTATCTGTAATGCATTTGTCTAAGTTTAGTTAATGTTCAGTTTCAATATTAATAGATTTTCATTCCAGTTTAGTAATTATGAACATTCTGTTAAATCTTCTCCAGATATGATTTGGTCTTGAGGTCATATGAATTCCACGATATCAAACTCTAGAGCAGTGGTTACTGTACGCGCACCTCTGGTGCATGGATCAATACACCTCTGGTGCATGGATCAATACACCTCTGGTGTGCATTAATCAATTGTGACAATTCATGAGAGGAGATTTCAAGTGCACTGTGGAACATTTTAACATTTATAAATCATAATGCCATCAATAAAATAAAAATCTGACACAGTGGTCCGCATACCGTGCGAATTTCTTATGGAATGCGTGTTTCCGTCCTTAACAACCCATTTCTTGATTTAAGTCCCGGTTTATGTTTTATAACCCAAGGAGATTTGATTGATTATAACCCAAGAGATTGTAACTAATTTTGTCTGTATTTTTCAAAGGAAATGAGTATAATTATCCTGTTGGTTAATCAAAACTATGCATTGGCGTATGCAGGATTTTTTCCAGGGGGGGGGGTCAAAGCTGCCAAGTTCAGTATAACATATATAATTAATACCCAGCTAAGTCTGGCCGCTGGGGGTGGGAGTGATACCAATCGAAGTAGATACTAGACCGAAATTAGGTCCAAGAACTTACCAAATACTTAATTAATGAGCGCCAGGTTCTTTTAACCCATAAAGGGGAGGGGGAAGAACCAACCCTCCAGAACTATTAAAAATGGATTCACATATGACTTAAAATACGACATGGATTACTTAATAATCTAAGTACTCAATAAAATAGATTGTGAGATTTAATGTTTATAATTAAACCAAATTTAAAAAGAGAAAAAAAGGATTCTTCTTACAAGTAACAACTCTAGTTTTTCAAACATACTTAATACATGATCTTTTTATTGAGATAAAACATTATACATGAGTTATTAAAATTAAGGTCCTACCTACCAATTTCTGGTAAATGTATACATGATTATTATAGAAAACAGTTAAATAGTAAAATTAGGTTATAAGGTTATTAGGTGGGTGAAGTTGACGAAATAGGTGATAAAGGTGTTCATACAAATTACATATTTAATCACACATTGCTTATCCTCATTCAGACTTGTCTAACTTAACTTAAGCCTCAACAGAAGTGCATCCTTGCCATCAGCCTAGGACTAGAACCCTTCAAACGAAGGGCGTCCAAAGCACTTGTACAATAATCAACCAATTCGAAATGAAACGGATACTCGCTAAAATCAAGACTAACTTGAACAGAACGTTGATAAAAAAACTAAAAAAAGGAACTTTTAAATTAATAAATTAAAATTAATTTACGGCCCTACGGCCGAAGCCGTCCCCACCGGGGCCTCGTGGAAAAAAAAGAGAAAAGTCGGAAAAACCTTCTTCCACCTCATCAAAACAGTGTTACCAACTAGATAAGCCTATAAATAAATCAAATAATAAATACCTTCTAAATCGAGATTAAGTATTTAAAGAAAATTTCAAATTTAATTAAAATTTAATTAAAATTTTCTACCCAAAATATATCGTTACATCAGTAAATAATAATGTACTGAGGGTTTTGGCATTGCTAGCCAAGAATTTCTTGCTCAACAATTGTTTTGGCATGGCTAGCCAAGAAAGTTTTGCTCAACAATTGTTTTGGCATTGCTAGCCAAGAATTTCTTGCTCAACAATTGTTTTGGCATTGCGAGCCAAGAATTTCTTGCTTAACAATTGTTTAGGCATTGCTAGCCAAGAATTTCTTGCTCAACAATTGTTTTTGCATTGCTAGCCAAGAATTTCTTGCTCAACAATTGTTCTAGCATTGCTAGCCAAGAATGTCTTGCTCAACAATTGTTTTGGCATTGCTTGCCAAGAATGTTTTGCTCAACAATTGTTTCGTAACAGGTTTATGAAGTTTTAATTATTTTTTTTAATTATTTAAAGATGACTTAGGTTACGAATGAGGCTAGTAACTTCAAAGTGATAACTAAGGTCAAAGGAAGTTATTTCACTTCCTTAGTTAATTTAATTTATTTTTATTAAATTAAATCAATATCTATTGTTGATAATAATAATCTATTTGTATTAATTAAAAATCTATTCTATATTGAATTTATTACATATCTTGTGTTATTTATCTTTAAGCTATTTAGTTGATAGATTTCCACAATTATAGAAATCTAAGAAATGAAGGGAAATGGTAAAGATCCTTATCAGTTTGTTATTATAATTTTATTTAATATTTTAATTATTTCAACAATTATTCTAACATCAATTACTTAACCTTGTTATTTTTCCTCATTAGTACGTACATATGGAAAAAGTATTTTGATTGAACCGATAAATCCGATACCGTAATTTCGTCCGTCCTAATTGTCTGTTATATTAATGTTTTTCAAATTCTAAACTATCGAAAACAACGAAAAATGTTCTTTGTATCAATATAAGTTGTGCGAGAGACACCTAAGAAATGTTACTAGCAAAATGCAATGCTACATTTGGGCACTGTTCCATCATTTGACATTCGTTATTATTGATGGCTCGACATAATGTCTTGTCCCACTTTGTTTAGTTTCGTTTATCTCATGAGGGTGCCAACAGAGCCTGATGTCGCTCGCTATATAGCTACAAATATATGCGTGAATATCAGAAAAGAGGCTGACAAGATTGCTAAAGTATGTTATAATAGGAACATGCTTCGCCTGCTAGATTGTTGAATTTAAACATTATGTAAACTCATATAGAGGCTTGGTTCGCTCGTTAGGTTAATAATACCCTTATTTAATATGTTTTATAATACTCGCTTCGCTCGCTAAAGGTCTAAATGAATTAAAATATTTATTTAAGCACAATAAATAAAATATTACATAATTTTTGTCAATACAATATAATTTAGTTTAGCTAAGACCCACTCTTGTAGTTTGCTGGACTCCTATCTCTGACTTTTGTGAAAGTGTGCTGGATACTAAACCCGCCGCACATTATTGATTACTGAACTCGGTAGCTTGACCCCCCCCCCCGGGAAAAATCATGTGGACAAACATGGTAGTACCGAATGATTTAGTTTTGCTTGCCAAGCAAGATGGCGGTAAGAGAGCACCGCTAAATTTCAATGGAAGGTCAGAGTGAGGTCAGGCACTGTCGGCGCCCTGATGAGTTAGACGTTACGAAACAGAGTGGGACATGACATTATGTCGAGCCATCATTAATGACGACTGTCAAATGATAGAAAAGTGCCCAGACGTAGCATTGCATTTTGCATGTTACATTTCTTAGGGGTCTCTTGCACAATTATATTGTGTTAACTATTCATGTTTTGCAAAACTCGTTAGTATCAAATGATATATATTCTTTGTAAGTTCATTTTTCTCCCTAAAATTCAAATGATTTATGTGTTTCTTGTTTTATTGCAGAGTAGAAGACTGCTTAAGAACACTTTCCACATTCCTCTCACTAACCTGGACACAGCCTCACAATGTCAGGTATCCCTGTGACGTCATTTAAATTAATTAACCTTTTCCAAAATAAAGCTGCTGCTCTTGCTTCCGCTTCAAGAATTTCGCTTACCGAGATTCTTATAACATTACCTTGTGCAGCGGAATGGATTAAGTCTATCGACCATATGCTTGATTTCGCTGCGTCTTTGGCTCGAGAGTTAATATATGGCAGCCATCTTGCTGCGAATCAGCTTCATGTTGGAAAATGTTGTATATATGTAGGGCTGTTGCCAAGGTGGGAGTCCTGGCCCCCTTCCCCGAAAAATTGCCTTTTCCTAAGTGATTTTCAGCGGTCCCTAAATGGTATTTGAAATATCGCCCCCTCTGGGATTGGTTTTGCCCCTCCCCTAGAATTTTGGCTAAATATACATGGGTACTCAGTACTCCACCAGAATAGCAAGCTTTAGCTTAAGGGAGGGGTTTTAATTTTGCATTCTAATCAAATATGGCATTGTTTAACCCCACTGCCCCCTAAATTAACCCAATGTATGTATTTATTCTAAATAAAAAATGGATCAAAAAATTAGTAGAGATATTGCGTGATTCTTTAACTTCACGTTTTAACATTTATATTAATTGACACTCATTAAAAGTTGCATTCAATATACAATAATTTGGTTCCCCGATTGATACTAGACAATGAGGAAGATAAATAAATTTTAACCTATTTTTTTTTGTTTTGTTAGGTTAATCGGGGTAATAAAAAATGTATTTCAAAGAAAAAAAAATGAAAATATTAATTGTACTAATTTTTATGACCACTTTAAAAAATTTAATATTTTTAAAAAAGTAAGAATCGCGGCAAAAAGTTAGTACGTCACTTGGGTTGTTGAGTTGATTGGTTCATTTCAAATCTCAAGGCCAATGCTAAAAGTAACAAATCTTCAAAAACCCATTTTTAGTTATACCTGCTTTCATTGAATTGCAATTATTTTTAGGCATGCAATACTCAAAATTATCATACTAACCTGAATCTAAAATGTTTTAGGCAAAGCTGTTCGGATATAGTAAAAAAATAAGGTTTTACTTAATTGTTATTTACCTTATGTTTTGTTCAAATTTTGATATTATTGCTTAGAATTGGGGTAAATAGTTATTATTTTATTAGTCTGCACTATCTTTTGTAAAACATCACGTGAATAATTGCTAGTTTTAAATTATTTTTGTTCAAATTAAGTACGTACATTTATCATCTTACAGTTGGGACGAGTGAATCCGATTTTGAGCAGTATTTGGTGTTGAGATTATTAAAACAAAAGCTCTATTGATGCCTTTTTTTATTAAAGTTCGTTTTAGTGAAAGAATAACTATTGCCTCAAATTCAACGTAATAATTTCATAAACTAAACGAAAAGTAGGGTGAACAACAAGCACTTGAAAATTTATTACTGATAGTTTATTATGTGCACAAAACATTTTAAAACACAAAACTACCACTAATATTTCCTTTTAATTTATAATGGCATAAATATAATTATCATATTGTTAAAATATTATAATTAAAAAGTTGAAATACATCGATATCACATAAATTATTGTTATCACATGAGATTTTCCGCCAAAACTTGAGTTTAGTAAAAAAATGGGATGCGGTTTTGCAATAGAATAAAGCATCTAGGAGTCTGAAAATAAAAGGTACGCTAAGCAACATATGTAACCAACGAAAAGTTTCTGAATAAATCCGCTGTGGTGCGATACGGTCTCGTAATGAACAACACGGCCCGACAACAACAGTAAATTTTGAAAAGTAATTAAAAATAATTGGAACACTAAAAATACTTGCAAGTGCTATTATTCATTAAATGTTCTATACTTTTAAATACAAATATATTTGGCAAACATGCATCTTTCTCATTCCCCACCCCTAAATTTAACTACATAATATACCTTGTAAAAATAAAAACCAAAATTAATGGTGCCTTTATTATATAGTATGATTGTATATCATTAGCCTATCTACTATAATATTATTATAAGCCAATTTTCATAAGAACTATTGCTAAAATAGTAGCCTAATTTAATAGAAAATATACAAACATTCTTATGATATATTTCTTAGCCTACCGCATTGGAGAGTGGTGGGTTTCAGATGAGTTATTTCGGTCAGCAATTGATATAAACACACTGTTGATAACGCATATGTTGCTGATGCGTTATCTGTATCAGCAATTGATAAACACACAAAATAGTGTATTGCATAAGAGCTGTCTCTGTCAGCAATAAATAAAACACACAACAACATTTGCTGCAATGTATTGCAGCAATCTCTGTCAGCAATTGATAAAACACACTGAGTAATATATGTTGCAGATGAGTTATCTTTGTCAGCAATTAATGAACACAGAAGAAGAAATGACCTGTTTGGATCTTTTCAGTATTGATATGTCCTTTTTAGGATCTGTAAGTATCATCAAGTTTCTCAAACAACACCATCCCAAATCCTTTTTCCCGAAAGAAGTGTAATTAAAGTCTAAATCCCTGTTCCATGTTTCTGGGATACTTTCTACCCAAATGCTAATGGTTTCAACAAGGTTGCCGCTTTTAATAAAACCGTTGTGGGAATTTAGATTCTGTGAATAACATTTGCTTACCTATGACTTATGAGGTATAGTTACCACAGAACTTAAGACTTGGTAAGTACAGTTTGCTTACAAGAAAGTCACGCCACGCATAGTTGCGTGCTACACCTGCATGAATGTGTAGCTAGCATAGTTCTTAATATCTGGTTAGCACAGTTCTTGAAAAGTAGCTAGCACAGTTCTTGAGAAGTAGCTAGCACATTTCTTGAGAAGTAGCAAGCAGAGTTCTTGAGAACTGGTTAGCACAGTTCTTGAGAAGTAGCTAGCGCAATTCTTGAGAAATTAACTAACAATAAAGAAATAAAAGAAGAATTTTCATCAGCTCCCATGCTAATCCTATGATAAAAAAATACGGAGTTAATTACTATTTTTACAGTTTTCAACACTTTTAGCTACGTACACAATTGCTGTTCTACAGATTCCTTGGTCTCAACCAACTCTCCCTGATAGCCCTACGCTGTAGAAATGCTGACTTAAGTCAACTATGTAGCGCCTAAAATTGTTTTAAATAAAGTTTGTGCTTGAAGTTGTCTTTTCTAAATTAGCAATTAATAATTAATTACATTATAAACAACAACAATAACTACAACAGCTAATACTGTTATTGTTGTTGTACCAGGTACGAGGTACCTCAAAACTTTCCCTCACCATATCGGACTGGCTACGCTTATCAATTCTACTCTGCACTCGCTTCGCTCGTCCTCAGAATATGCAATTTGGCAAATTTATACTACAGCAAGTCCTCAGATAGTAATTACATTAATTCTATTTTCAGCGGTTACCCATCCAGGGACTGACCTCGACGCTGCTTAACTTTTATGATTCATCAAAATCCGTAGATATACTTGCCGTATCAAAAGGAAACAACGTATATAAGTCATTCAATAAAAAATGAACTAATACTGATAATGAGATGAAACTTGGCACATATGGTGTTTTATACGACAGCATGCCTGCCTCATCATCATGAGGCAAACAAAAAAAAATCTGTCTAAATAATTTTTCTGCGTTTTATGAATTTTCAACATTTTTGGCGGGTCATTATATCCGGTTAATGGCTTTATAAACAAAAATATCTTCCATATAGTACAAATAGACTTAAAGATTGATTTTTGTACTGAGTTTCATGTCGCTAGCATTACTAAGTACATACTAGCATGCTTGTACTTACGATGAAAACAGACACTCACACACATACAGACAGACAACTTTGTGAAAACCACTCAGAAGGTCTTAAACGGGTAATTCAGGTAAAATCCCGATTTCAGATTTTTTTGCAAACACAATACTTTTCCTATATACCTACTGTATAAATGAGGAAAAGTAAAAATAAATTAATCTATTACTAAACACTAATCCTTGTTGTAGTGAACTTTTTTGGGGCTTACAGTCAATCGCTTAGTTTAAAAATCCCCAAGGTCATAAGTATTTTGGGGATTGACCAATCAGAGAAGCCCCTGCCAACCCCTCACTTGTAAGGAGCTTCGTGTTGTAACTTCGTTGTTTTGTTAACCATACATAGTTATACTGTGTAAAAAAAATTAGCCCCATCTTAACCTTTTTTAAGATTTGTGATTTTCGAAATATTTTTGGGGTTATTATTGTGAGTAAATGACGTCACGCATACGTTATAAACAATAGGGGTTAGGAAATTAACAAGGCTGATTTCTTTACCAAGTTTCATTTGATCTGAGAAACCGTTTGAAAGATATGGATAGAAACGTTCAGGTACAAAAATCTCATACATACATACGTATTGCTAATGAAGGCAAATGTCGTTTTAATGAACTAAATCTTGAATTTTTATTCCGTCCCACCGAGTGTCCGAAAAGAAATAAAACATAAAACAATGGAGACTAATACAAATAATAATAATATATATATGATCAGTAATTCCCTCTCCCCGTCCAAAAAATCCATCCCCACCTGTACCCCCTCCATTAACCTAACCTTATATGCTCATTTTTTCTTCGAAAATTCGATAAAAGTATAATAAGTTTCATTTTAATACGACTTAGTTTGACTATGGTTGTTGTACGATTACTAATGTTTAGCATAAGCAACATCGAGCATGATTAATACTTAGATGGGTGACCGCTTGGAACAAAACGGATGATTTTTTACTGATTGAGGAAGATGTAAGCAAGTCCGAAGACGTACTTTTATATAATTTAGTTAATTCCCATAATGTGAGGACGAGCAAAGCGAATCCGACGTGGTGAAGTTTAATATAGTCGGGAATAGTGAGGACAAATTTCGAGTTGCTCCGTGCCCGATTTTTGTTTTTTCATTTACACATACATAATAGGCACACATAATTTTGGTAATAGGATTGAACAAAGAATTGACACATAATTACGTCACAATCTAAGTTCTGTTGTACACAAGTTCAGTAATGCAGACTTCATTAATCAAAATCATTAATCTTACTATTATTAGTCAGACAATCTGTAAACAATGCGTCGATTTAACACTACCTGAGTCTGATCATTCATTACATCTATTTATAAAGACTAAGGCATGACTTGACTTTTTATGTACATAATTAAGAGCTTTTGATATCAATTTTTAACGCCTACACTATCGGATTGCCAATTCGCATGGAAATTAACAGGTCGGTTGGACTTAAAAAGAGAGTGAGTAAAAAGGGCCCAACAACGTGGCTTACTTCCTAGGTGATCTCACCTCTCCATAATTACTATTACTATCCCTAGGTAAATTCACTGACTTCACTAACCTATCCGGCATAGTGGATCTACAACCTAACGGGCTGTGGTTAAAAAGTAAGAAGTAAAGAAGACATGCTACGTTAAAAGGCGGGGCTTGTAGCGCGGTATGAGGGAAGGTTTCAGAATTGTTGTCACCACAGATCCACTATGCCGGATAGGTTAGTGAAGTCAGTAAAGTACCTAGCGATGGTAATAGTAATTATGGAGAGGTGAGATCACCTAGGAAGTAGGCCACGTTGTCGTGCCCTTTTTGCTAACTCTCTTAGATAGAAGTTAGACATCAGGAGTCTTATTGCAGGTATTTTGCGTCTGATCTAAAGAAGAGCCATGACATTACTATACGTTTTTATAGCTAAAAACAATAAGCGCCCTGTTGCTAGCTTTTCTGCTATCGGAACCATAAGGTAAAAACATATTAATAGTGTTATATAAACTGCAATTGAGGGTCCTAAATTTTGCCTACACCCAGGTTCATTTAGGATTAGGGATCTTTTACGAGTACCTGACATCGCACAGGCTCAGAAAAATCGACTTAACGTCCTTTTCGAAGGACGGCACGTGAAAGGATTTCCATCCCTTGCATGAAAATGCTATAGGCCGCGACCGGGATCGAACCCGGAGTGTCTGGGTGGCAGACGCACGTGTTAACCATTACACTATCAGGACCTCCGTGAAGTACCTAATTTCCTGCCGATTTGGTTGAGAAGAAATTAGGGAGGAGCCCGGCAAATTAAGTCCCGAGCGGTAAATTAAAAGGCAGACACCAAATCCACCGCGTGACGTAATTCTATCAACCGGCGAGCTTAACTTAAATAGAAAGGTAATCCGTATAGAAACCGAAAAAATAAATTAACCAAGTAAACTAAAAATATTGGGTGTATTAGTAGAGAATTTGCTAAAATTTATGAAAATTGGTATACATAGCCCGCAATTTATCTTTAATAAACTGTATGAATAAACCTGGGTTTCTAACCGAAGCCTTCATTCCGCACATCAAGTTGTTATCGGTATGTTCTATCCTTACCTCACCTCTTTTATTTCTTTAATTTTTAACAATAATTCTTATTTTCTTTGACAGGTTATGGCTCCAGTCCATTATTAAACCTAAATTGATTTTTAATTTTGTGTAAAACAACATTTCAAAGAATAACGATCGGAAATAACGAGGAACAACCGTTCATGTTACATGACGAGTCAAATTACGCCGTTTTGGAATTTTTCGTTGAAATTCTTTTTATCTGCTCACGGCAGGAAAATGAAGCATTACTTAACTATTTTTAGGCGAGAAAGTAGCATTTTCCAGATCGGCTGGTAATTAGTCATGAATGACAGCACTTTACCTACCTAGGCAGGAAAGGTTTCCCAGCCGCCCCTGCCTATGCTGGTAAAGAAAGTTAATAGATAATTTTTTTAAACATGATTAGTTAATAAAAAAGCCTATTGAATTTATTTAATAATTTATATAATGAATAATTACATTATTTAACTAATTAAAATTAAAATAAAACAATTTGTAATGTAAATCTTTAATTAGAAATAAATTTTATCCATTATATTAAAGGCAACACTTTTTGTCTTGGGTTTAAATCTCATCTTTTTTTGTCGAATCATTCACTACTTTTATCATTCGAACCCGTATTTAATACAGTTTAAAAGTTTGTTTATTCTATAGCGTTTTGTGATGAATATCGTCGAAGATATAGACGAACGTTTCGAACATACCCCGCCGGATGTTTTGGAAATAGCTACAAATGCCAAAGAGAGCCTACTACCCGGCAAATCAGAAAGTAAGTATCTCAAAGCATACGAAGTGTTCAAAGAATGGAGCTCAGAGAAAAAAGTAAAGAATGTAAGTGAAAACATTATGTTAGCGTATTTAACAGAACTGTCAAACACAAAACACTCAAAACACTCTGTGGTCAACTTTCTCTATGATAAGATCTGTATTATCAGTCAAAGAAAATGTAAATATAAAACATTATACAAACGTAATAAATTTTTACAACAATGCTAGTTTTGATTTCATTTGCTCACTACTAGACAAATACCTCTTTGCAAATGTATGGGAGAGAGTAAACAAAACTAAACGTACAAAAAAAAGTCTCTTATAAAAACATTTGATACAAGAATCAAAATGCAAGTCATCATTCATGTTATCAGATGAATCCTTATCATTGTCATCAGATCGACTTGCATTCTAGATTATCATTCTTCAGCTCTTTTAACTAACAAAATCAAGGCTAAGTGCGGGTTTTGTGGTCTTAAAAATCGCCGAAAAAGCAATTGCTTTGAAAAATTCGGGCACAGGGTATCTCGAAACTTTTTCTTACCTCATCGAATTCGCCACCCACGCTCATCTTGCTCGTCTGGACTCATTTTACTCGTTCTCAAAATATACATCCGCCAAATGTATATCATGACACGTCTTCAGGCTCGTCTCGCTTGACCTCAGATAGTAATTACACTATTCTTATTCCTAGCGGTCACCCATCTATGCACGGGCCTCGCTCGATACTGTTTAACTTTTATGATCCAACAAAAACCATTGATACTTGTCGTATTGAAACGAAATTTAGTATACTTTTTTATTATTTAAAGGAATAAATACAATTGTCCTAAATTTTAGCTCGATTAGATTATTTTCCGATTTTTACAAATTTTTAAAAAACGTACACAAGTCATTTGATAAAAATCAAACTAATCCATATAATGTGATGAAACTCAGCATATATGTCTGTCTTATATGTGACCACATGAGTGTCCAATCTCAACCCCAACGACAATTTTTTCCGTGTTATATGAATTTTCGAAATTTTTGCTGATTCATTATTAGGGGTTAATGACGTCATAAATAATATTTCGGATAGCACAACTAGACCTCAATATTGATTTTTGTATCAAGTTTCAACTCTCTAGCATCAATGCACTGGTAGATGTGATAATAACAGAGAACTTTGTGAAAACTACTCAAGAGGTCTTAAAAACATCGAACTGCAATTTTCCTATTTACCTACGGTATAAATGAGGAAAAGTGAAAATGGTAATGCGCTAAAGTGTACTATAAACTTGGTCTTACCGAGAAAACATGTTATAAGAAGAAGGGAATAGTAATTCCTCAAAAAAGGAGCAAACCCGAAAAGGCAAATTCAAGAAATGTGTGCTTTTATAGGGACGAAAAACCCTGAAATGACATTTTCTACATAGACAGTGGAGCGAATCAACAAATGTGCTCAAATAATACCTATTTAAAAAATCGGGTACGGGGTACCTCGGAACTTTTTTTTCCGAGTGTGATTATTTACAACTTTTTAAAAAACGTGTATAAATTGTAAGATAAAAATTGAAATGCTGATTTTTGTCTAAGGCAAGGAGTAAGGATTGTCTAAGGCAAGGAGTAGGGTTGTCTAGGGCAAGGAGTAAGGTATGTCTAAGGCAAGGAGTAAGGATTGTCTAAGGTAAGGAGTAAGGATTGTCTAGGGCAAGGAGTAAAGTATGTCTAAGGCAAGGAGTAAGGATTGTCTAAGGCAAGGAGTAACGATTGTATAAGGTAAGGAGTAAGGATTGTCTAGGGCAAGGAGTAAAATATGTCTAAGGCAAGGAGTAAGGATTGGCTAAGGCAAGGAGTAAGGATTGTCTGAAGCAAGAGGACCGTAATACATACTTAGTTCTTAACTGTAAGACAAACTATTCATTTAAAATCGTCTTATTAGTATATTTTATACATTCAAACAATACTTTCTCTTATTACAGGATGGGATGATATTACGGGACTACAGGAAGTACTCCTTGAAATAAGATTATCTACAATACTTGTGACTCAACGAGAAATTAGCACATAACATGTTTGAGGCGTGTAAAACGGATATTAAATTTCAAGTTCAAGTAACTCGATCCAGACACTGTATAAACTTGATAAACTTGACCTGCATCAGAATGTTTGATACCTGCTATAAAGTACACAGTGTTCACAGCTTTCAATTTTATGTGTGTTATTGTCACTAAGACTACAATTACAAAATTCAGAGCTCTAATTTTCAAATTCAAAATATCTGGCTCAGGGTACATCAGAACTTTTCCTCGCCTCATCAAATTCGCTACACTCATCCTCATAACATCAGATTATTAAATACAGGTCTTAGGGCCATACGCACTACGCAGCCAAATTATTGTTCTTTCGCATTATTTTTTGGTTTATAAGCTTTGGTTTTTCACTTTTTACATTTAAGCTTAATTTGAAGTAACCATGATAAATTTGCCGCGTTAACGACGAATAATA
The DNA here is from genome assembly GCA_018340805.1 of Microvelia longipes. Lineage (NCBI taxonomy): Eukaryota > Metazoa > Arthropoda > Insecta > Hemiptera > Veliidae > Microvelia > Microvelia longipes. The sequence continues at coordinate 22,716,188 of JACMZG010000022.1, forward strand.
GGTGGAATGATTTTATTCCACCTAGTATTCTTATTTATTACATAAAAGGATATAGTTGTATCGAATTTCAGCATTATTCAATGAATTTATTTAAAAGAGGTATTTTCCCTTAATATTGGAAAACATCAAGCATAGTGGTTATACAAAATCCAGGAAAAAAACTCATGAAAAATACTGGAATATATCGCCCAATTAGTCTATTGCCTTGTCTTATTATACTTTTTGAACGACTTATGATAGACCGTACAATGCATCATCTCTACTTCAACAATTTAATGAGTGAAAATAAATTTGGCTTTAGTCCTCAAATTACTCTAATGATGCTATAATTAAAGTAAAAGAGTTTGTACAAAATGTCTAAGTATTATGATAAGGGTAGCCCTAGTTTCTTTAGGTTCAGCCTTAGAGGTAGCGACAAAGTAAAATTCTGATCGAATTCTTCTATATCTAAATCCAAAATTAGACATTACACTGTTTGTTAACTTGGGTGGTAAATTTGATCTGTAAAGTGCGTTCTGCCTGGGACGCCCCGATACGAGTCGGCAGAATTGCAGATCCTTGTTTAGGAAGGTATTTACGAAAAATTGAGACCGGTTCCAGCCATTACACTTTTTATTAACAAAACATCCCTGCGCTCTTGGTCTATTATTATGAAAAAATACCAGCTTTAATTTTACAATGAATCCCACATTCTACAAAATCCATTTCAGAATAAAATTTTAAAATATTTGTTGCTCCTTTGTATGTATCAAACCTTACTCTTCATATTGACCTTAATGATCCATTTGTTCGAGATTTTTCTATATCATGGTACAAATGCTTCCATGAATCCTTAACCGATTATCCAAATCCTCTAACCACCTCTTTTACAAAATCTATCCTCAAGTACCATTCCTGAAATTCCTATGAGACTCCTAAGGAGGCAGTGACCTCGACCTCGAGACCAGTTATATTTTTATAAATTTATATCAATTTTTTGAATTATTTGTATTAAATTTTATTTACTTATTTTTTCATAATGTTATGTATTTTTAATATTCCAGTCTTTTACATTGCAATAGTGATATTATTTTCACTATTTATTTATTTCCAATCTCTCCTGAGTACAATCACTAGATTGTTTCTCTACCAAGCTTACCCAAATCAAATTAAGAAGCCTAGCCGAAATTAAGTTAGATTATAACTGAAATGCACTCAATCTGGAAATGGAAAATTATTAATCAGTTGAGTCAAACTGTAAGACTGACAACAAAAATAAACAATACCTGGAGGTAAAAATTTAATTAAATAAAATTTGAGATGAAGAATTAAATATTGATATGAATAAATTTAATTTGTTAAAAAGACTAATTTTATAATAACAAAATAAATAAACAATTTCTTGATTTTTCCAAGCAATTACTAAGTACATGCATAACTATCCCCATCCATGAGTTAAGTCTCCATAAACTGTCACTTACATGATTTTGAATGAGTGTTGAGTGTAAGTGTCACTTACACTTAACATAGACTTAACTTGTGTATGTGGACAAGCTTTTTTTAATACAGAAAAATAAAACAATGCAGAAAATCTCATTATAAATTTAACAATGATGAACATTGGACTGGGTGGCGACAAAACTATAATTCCGATTTGTAGAGCATTGTGTAAAACACAATGCTTGATAGAACATTGACTGCGTCCATGTTGATGAGAATCCGACGTTTCGCTTCCACTGTGGGAGGACTTCAGGAGGAGATCTTCAGGAGGACATCATGGATCAAAATACATGATGTCCTGCATCCCTGATGATGCCTCCCACGGTGGAAGCGAAACGTCGGATTCTTCATATACATTGACGTCATCAACGGAAAACCTAAATCTTCATTACAATAATCTACGAATTGTTACAATGTTTCAGCAAGTACAACTTTACTGAAACTGAGAAACTAAACATTAAAAATCATTAAAAATTCTTGCATTCATAGCCAAGCCTTCCATGATCAAGAAATACAGTCAAAGGAGTTTTCCTTATCTTGTCTTGAGCTCTCTGAATGTCTAGCCGATGAGCTCCGTTTTTTTCCCTAGCATAAGCTTTGTCAAGTTTGTTCAAATAATTGTCAACAACCTTTTTTGCAACAGGAACGTCCTCACAGGTATAACTTCTGAATTTAATTGCAGTCATCAATTTTATATTTGCTTGATCAGACTGAAATTTGTCGATCTCTCCTCCTATTCCATGATAGTCGTTAACCCATTTATCAACATTTTCCGTGGCACTTAATTTATTCATCAACTCTTTGACTTGAATACTCGCCGTGTCATCTCTAAACTCCGTATCTTTTGCAAACTTTTTTACAATTCTTAACCTATTTATATGTGATGCCTCTATTTTATACTTTCCTAAACCACTTCTTTGGTCTTGAAACTGACTAGCCCCTCCTTCTACTATATCATTTCTATTAATACCAGTTTCTTCTGAAATTCTATCAATACATCCATGTAATTCAAAATTACCAGTCAAGCGATTATAAATATGTTCCGATGCAGTTACAATTTTAGAACTACGTTTTCGGTTTAATATTTTCCGACCCCCGATCATGCCTAGGGAAATAGGAAATTTGTGCCATCCTTGTTTGATATGGTGCTGGATTTCTGTGTTGGTTTCTATAACAGTGGCCATTTTAATCCTAATTTGTTCAGTAGGGATACTTTTTAGTTTTGGTACGGCGGATACAAAAGCGTCCAGCAAACAGTTATTTGTATTCAAATCGTCAGCCGAATTAACGGTATCAAGGCCATTATTTGAACTCAATTGAAAATGGTTATTAATAAGAGAGAGTTGGACATTGTAAAGACTATTGCTTTCACCCGAAAAACTAAATTCTTGTTCTTCATTATTTTCTCCTTTAACGACTACTCTTAATCCACAATCAATCCCATTTTCTATTAATATGTTTTGGATGACAATCATACATGCATCCACGCAAGTCAAATCCATAGGTATGTTTTCTTTAATTATCAGTGCAAATAATTTCGGGTTTCTGGTTTTGACCAACAAAGTTTTTAAACCTTCATGATATTTCTCTGTAATGAGATCAGACAAATCCGATTTACTTTCACTGTCTGATTTATTAGATTGAAGCAACTCCTTCTCGTAATTTTGTTTTAACCTTTCAAATTGTTTGCTATACCTATTCTCTCGAAAGGCACGGTAACCGTGTTTTATGGCTTTACCAGCATATTTAACCAGGCGACTTGAAGCCTCTCTCATTAAAGGAGAAACAAGATTCTGAGATATTATTCCTCCTGCTTTTCTGTCAACAATTAATTTTAGTCTATCCACGGTTTCGGTTTGAAAGGATTCGAAGGATATTTCTGATGTTTTTGAGGAGATGTTTTGATTACATCCTATTTTGTTATTAATTTTAACGCTTAAAGAATCAAGGCAATCACGCGTTATCGTGATTAATTCTGCAAGATGTCTAACTCTATCACTCCAGACTAAAGTTTTATTAAATATTGCTAAAGCTGAAGCCATATTACTGAATTTTGCAGGAGCTTCAGCAAACCCTTGGCTTATTCCGCCTAATACAGATTTTGTACAAGACATTACTCTTTCTGTAAAAGTGTCCTCATCGAACAAATTGTTGCTTAGTTGTTCAATCAGTGACTTCGCTTCTATGTATCCAAGTTTTTCGTATGCCTCTCTAAGGGCCGATTGTAATTTTTTGTGGACCTCTAATGATCGTTTCATGTCTGCTACCATGGTAGAAGCTACATTGTCACAGAAGTTTTGGATGGCATTTTCTATTATCAAATCCACGCCAACATTAGCCAGACCGGTTGCGATTCCTTCTGCAAACTTGACTGCAATACGTTTCGTGACCTCTTTCCCTAGAGCTTTTACTCCAACAGTTTTGCACAGTTCAGATCCAGTCATTTGAGCAAGGGGTGAACCTAATTTCAAGTTAGGACCACCAATTTTCATGCCATAACGTGAAATTTTAACCCCTCTTGACAGGTATGATGTGACACCTGCACAAAGCACCGTTGAAATCAAACTCATTATTTTATGATCCTTATATTCATTCCAACTAAAAAAGCCAGATTTAAAGCAACTAGCAGCAAATATTAAATCACCCACCCCTTCACTTATAAATGCTTGAGCAACATAGGACATGGCTCCTACCGAAAAAATTTCGATAACAGCACCAATAGCTATCTGACAGAGACCTATTGCAACGACAGCAAGTGTATTCAAGATCATTTTCAGAGTCCATTTCTTTTCCTCAGCCTCAATCAGTTGGTCAGATCCATTTAGTAGTAAAACTAAAACTTCTTCAATTTTTCCGTATTCGCCAGAACCGAGGAAATCCACTAATGACTTCAAGCTGAAACTTGGCACTTCAAAATTGATTAATATGCTTTTTGACTGTTCCAGTGAAGATAACACAAGTTTTACTGTATCCGACTCTTCTATGTTTAATTTCTTAAGTACCTGAGTGACAGTATGTTCAATAGAATCTTTGTCTTTTTTAGCTACTTTCACTGGCTTAACTATGTTACGATCAACCAGTTCTAAAAACAGACTATGGTGTGGATTCGAAATTATATTAATTTTCACTTGCGTTGAATCTTTAATCTGGGCTTCCAATTTCTGTAAAGTTAGTCTGTAAACAAAACAAATCGATATGAGAGACCTCACTGCGCCCTCATAGATAGGGTAATTCTTCAGTTCTATGTCATCCAATTTATCAAATGTTATTTGAAGTTGATATTTATCATTTTTATTGTCTTTGATTAATATATTTGTCTCCACCAAGTCTTTTAAAATAAGTCGAGCATCACCCTCACAAATATTTACTTTATGAAAGTCATTTAGCGTAATGGAATCGAAAGAATTAAATTTAGCAGATGCTATCATGTCCTTGAGTATCCTTGCTTTCTTATTAAAAGAAAGAAAACCTTGTCTTTTGAGTTTCTTGTATCCATCGCTGCCCACAACTCTTTTAAAATGTATTTTATCGAAACATTTCTGGTCCTCCTTGATAGTTACTAGGTCTGGATATAAGTAGATACCGCTGTTGTTATCCAAACTTACATGTTTTAAATCCAACTGCGAAAATCCCTTAGTTAACACTTTAGTGTTTACAACAACGTATTTTATTTCTTCAATTAAAATGTTTTGTTGCTTTAGAATTTTCCAAAACTCTTCTTTAGACGGTAAAATAATATTTCGTTTCAAATCTTTGATAAAAGAAATTTCATGTATACTGGCACCTTTGAGATCATGCAAAAACTTGGTTAGTTTCTGTGGAGCAATTCCGTAGCTTATGCAGATGTCCACCACCTCGCTTTCCTTTATGTCTTTATTCACTTTTGGTCCCTCCAAAATCCCTTCGTCAATCAAAGCGTCAAAGACATTTCTTGATACCAGAGAATCCAAAACAGTGCTTTTATTTTCAATCGTTTGAGGGGTCACCATATGGCCCAGGATATCATCGATATTTTTAGTAAATAATGAATATAGACTTTCAAAATTTTTTTGCTGTTTTTCATATGCATCTATAATTAAGAGACCTTTGTGGTCGCTTTTAATGTTTTTGATTATACTAGATGTGTATATTGAAAATTGAATGCGTTTTTCGAAGCAATCTATAGCTTCTCTTAACTCCAATTTAAATTCTTTTAACAGCTGTTGATCATTTTCATTCAATGGTTTCGACTCCCAGTTAATCATCTTTGACAATGCGTATGCTCTGTAATAGTGCGCTGTTTCTAAGAAATTTCGTTCTCGTTTGATAAGGTCTTTAAGAAGTTGGTTAGCTTCCTTAGGCTCTCCGTTGTCAGCTAAAAATTTAGCTAGTTTCACTTCTTGACTAGGATTACCCTCTGCCCAGGACCTCAAATCATGTATCCTGTCAACCTTGAGTTGGCTTAAAACTGAAAGAAAGCTTTTAAAAGAATCATCAATGCCCTTTTTTTTATCTGCATCGCCTACGTTCTCTATAGCCTTGCATTTGGAATCCAGCCATAAAGCCCATCTATCCAAAATACATTGCAACAAAATAGGCGTTAGTTCGTCCTTTTTACTAAACTGATTTAGGTTATCTTCAGTTAGTTTCACAAGTTTTTCGTATTCTGTACTGAACTTACTAAAATAATTCTCTTCATTCGTTATTTGCATTTCATAGTAGGATTTGACCCCTGATATGCGAACCAACTCTTCAGTGTCCCGCTCTTTTTTTAAATCTAGAATTTTAACTTTATTATATTCTTGTCCACTGGAGTCTACAATAATTAACTGGCCTGATCCTTTATCTCCACTTCTAGCGGCGCGTCCAAATGCTTGTTCCTCGATGCGTATATTGCTGGGAAGGAAAGTAAGACAGACATGTAGGCCTCCTGCTTTTCTCAGTTCGTCGCTGAGTTTGATATCAGTCCCTCTTCCAGCTAAATTTGTTGCTATAATCACACGACCCTGTTCTAACCTTTTATTGCCTTGAGCTATATCAAATTCCTCGAAGTCTCGCGTGTATGTGTAAACTTGTTTGGCATTTTTACCTCCAAACGCTTTGTGTAATAACTCGACATCGTTAACAGTTTCACAAATTACCAAGGTCGACCTTTTGTCCACATTAATGATTTTGTTGGTAGCATGTAATATTAAATCGACCCACTCTTCCTTACTCTTACATACGATGGGTGAAAGCTCAAGGAATCGTTTAGATTTCGCTGTGGGTACCGTTACAAAGTCGACGTTGTGAATGCTCTGAAGTAAATCTCGCTCTCTCTGAGACCCTAAGGTACCAGTTAAACCATACAATTTATTGTACAATTTAAAATAAGAAACATTTGAAACAAATACAGCTTTTAAGCTTAGTAACGAGATTTTGCAACCATGTTTAAGTTGCAGGAACTGATGAAGCGCTTGGTCCCACTGGGAATTGCTTTGGTCGGTGCCGGTCTCTCGGTCTAAGATGGTTATATTTGGATTTCTATCTGGTTTAGTGCCAGTCCGGTCTACGTCTACCACGTAGTCCCTCCCCGGCTTCATAAAGAAAGCTGACTTAGCGCTTTCAATCCAAGCTTCCAAGTGTTGCTCTACGAAGGGCTTAAGAAATTCAGGAATACGAATATTTCTCCGTCTTTCTTTTAATTCTGTAAAATAAAAATATAATCTATGCGCATAACGTTCGAATTTAGGTGTTAGCTTTTCCTTTAAATCGTTTACTCTAAATTCCTTTTCTATTAAAATCCCTTTACTACTGATCACTTGATTTTCAGTTCCCTTAGATAGGTAACCCCAAATTTCGTTTACATCATTCTGGCTCATTTGGTAATCAAGTTGACGAATGTCTTCTTTCTTTATGAGACCCCATAAATCATAGAGAACAGCATCTTTAACAAACCCTGAGTCAAAAATTTGAATAATATCGTCCAATGTGTTTGCTGGTTTGTTAATTATTTGCCAAATAAAAATGAAAACAGATTCCAAGCTATCTAAGCCCGGCAAATCGTGTGATAAGTACAGCATATTGTTCCCTTTATCCAGTAACATGCTGTCAACTTCATCCACCATTATGTTCTCAAAGTTATGATCACCGAAAATATTTTTTCCGTAAAATCTATCCAGAAGATAGTCTCTTTGGAAGTTCGATAAGTCACCGTAAATCACCTGATTTCTTAAATAGGATTCTTTTCTTTTTTCGACGTCTTCATTGCAATTATGAGAGACATTGATACCAAAAAGCTCATAAATGCTTTTATTTATCTCAGCATCTCGTTTCGCTAAAACGGTCGAACTAGTCACGATATGGACTTTCTCGCCACAAAGCGCTTTCATGAGTGATGCAGTGACTACTATCAAAGATTTACCTTCGCCCGTCGAGACTTGCTCTAGAGTACTGCAACTATTTTTTATGAGGATAAGCACAGCCAGTTTCTGCGTGTCTCTTAATCCAAATCCTTTTTTCAACAAGATAGCTCTGTCAATGACTTGCAACATATCTGTTACTGTTTCTACCTTCCCTAGCATATTTTTATTAACATTTGATTTAAAATCTTTCGCCCATTTTTTAATATCATATTCCTCCTTTAGGGAATCGTGGATCCGCCTTGCCGTATTCATTCTGTTTATGTCTGACTCTATACTGTCTAATAGAGACACGACATTCTTGGATGAGTTATGGTTGCTTTTAATAAGTTCCACGAGAACTGAAATTTTCCTGTTTTCAAGATTTGTTTGAAATGCTTTGCTCATCTTTTCGATCCATTTAGTGACATCAGAAGTTTTCATTAAGCAAGAAATCGCAAACTCATTTAAAATCCAATCTTCAGTGTAGAAATTAACAAATATTTCTACGATCTTGTCAGGGTTCACGTTCATTTTATCATGGTCTAAGCCAGTGATTAATGAATCCAGCATGTTTTTGCCATACCTATTCTCTAAAGATAAGGCATAATAGCAAACAGTTTCTAATTTTTCTGCTTTTAAATTAAGACTTGTACTTATTCTGCAGTTCCAGAATTTCTCTTTGAGAGCATACGGCCATTCCAGCAAATCTATACCGTCTAAGTTAAGAGTTGCATGAGTGATTTCACTGAGCAAGTAAAGAGTATCCTGGACACAATCAACAGGTACCATGTCTCTGCTCTCATCTAGTTTCACAGAAAATAAAAGTAAAACGTCTTTATTTTGTATCCTTTGTAAATAGTATTTCCATTTAATTTTATTTTCTTCATTTATTAACTTTCTGAAATGTTTTTCAATCTTAATTAAAATAAATTGGTCGGTCCACTGGTCCTGAGGGTATGAAGCTGTAATCCAGGCAACTACACTATGCCCCATCCACTCCTTACAGACGTAGGATAGGACGAAATCAACTAGGAACAATAGTTCCTTGACTGAGATTTGAATTCCGTCGAAGGAGAATCGCCGGCGTATGCTAGACAGGATAGAATTCTGTCCAGAAAACTCATAGGACACTACCTTCAGCCTTTTCTGTATCAGTGGTTTTAAATCATCGGCGAAATGTTTAACTATTTCGTCTAAATCTTGTCGATCGCGTATTGTTTCTTCTTCGTTGATCGAGGCATTTGTCATTAACAGTAACTGCTTTATTAGTTTTTCTTTTCTGGCGTTATCATTGCCAGACTCAAAGGGCTTTTCTTGTAAATATGTATCAAGATCAAATGTACTCGTAAGTTTATCGACTTCAATCAAAACTCTTTTGTAATATTTATCTTTAATGGAGTAATTTTGGTCAAGTTTAAAGTTATTTATATCCATATTCAGTTGTACGAACTTCCCATTCTTCATTAGAAAATACAAGTATCTTGATGGGGTTTTTCCAACCATCCTCCCTGGCCAAAAAGGGTCATAATGGCCGATTTCTTCGTAGTTTTTGTTTTCACCTTCGATATAAATTCGAATACAAACATTGAAAACGTAAGCTAAAAGTTCCATGTAAACGAGTGAAGGGCAGCACGTGATAAAGCTCATAAAATCATCAAACACTGGGTCATTCTTAATCAACTGTCGGTCCAAAAGCTCAAACGACTCTTGGAATACAATTAAACCTTTGTTCATTTTATCTATAAAAAAATTGTATTTTTGTAGAAATTCGGTACTCTGTTGGCACAGTACAAAACTACAGCTATTTTGTAGGATAAAATGTCTCGTAGCTAGTTTAATCTTATCAATGTTTACTCTGTTTTCCTGGCAATACCTGACCACATTTTTTCGGTGCTGATCCTGCTCCGCGTTTATATATCGGTCCAAAAGTCCTAAACTTGTTTCATGAATTTCTGTTTTTATTTCACCTGCTTCAAATAAATAATTCTCTAACGGATGCATGTCTTCTATCTCGTCAGAACTATTCAATAACGTGTTTCGTACCATATTAGGTAACACCTTATTGACTTCCTGAAGAGTCAAAAGCCGATATTTTTCAAGTAAAAACGATTTTAAAATTTCGATTTGATCTTTAGGGACATGGAGGTTCAGCGAGCAATCCTCGGCGTTCAACAGTAAACAAACCTCTCTTAACTGAGAGTGATTTAATTTTTTTTCTTTTAAAGAGTACCAATCTTTTACGGATTTTGAATGGGATAAATAAAGAATCGTTTGCTCCCAATCCTCGCCGGCATTATTTAAATTATTTTCAGTTAAAAAGATAGAAAATCTTGTCTCATATTTATTTATTTTCTGAACGGGAAGGATTTGGTTTATTCTTTGTTCAGTAGTTATTTGTTCATGTTGCTTCTGTAACTCGTCAGTAGCCTGTAACGCTTGTTCTCTCAGTTTGCTTAAATTTGATTGCAGGCTCGCAACGACCTCTTTTTCATAATTCATATTTGAGTTGTAATTAGATAAAATACTGCTTTGACTGATGTTCTTATTTTTTGTTGCTTTTGCGTGTTGTTGACGGTCACAGTCAGCCCTTGTTTTCTTTCTTTCTTCTACACGTTGTATAGGTCTAGGCAAAGTTGAAGAAGATATCTCAGCGTAACTATCTTCGCTGTACTTATATTTATAACGACAAAAAATTCTATCACTGTTTCGGTAATAATAGAAGTTCAAGCTGAGTCTGCTGTTTTGATCTAAACCGTAGAAGACGGGGGAATTCCAGAATATATAGTCTGTAACTCCCATATCCCACCCGTTGGTACCATGTTTGCCGTACGATCCTCCCTTGCCATTTTCACCATAATCTCCTCTTTTATTGATTTTATTTACTCTAATAACTCGTTTGTCAGGTATGTATCCTACCTCAATTTCACCTGGATAACCTCCTTCTCCGCCTAAACCATTATCACCGCCTTCTGCTCCCATTTTACCATATGATCCTTTATATATACAAAATCCCTGATTGAGAGAACCAAAAATGCCATGTTTACTTGATGTATACGACAACACTACCTGATGGCCCTCTGTAGATATATAATCAATATAAAAGTCATTTAGATGAAATATTTTTTGCAGAATACTTTTGTCATAATAGTATTTGTTAGAGTACCATGCTGTATTAAATTTACTAATATGTTTTTCAATGCTCTTTAAACTAAAACGATAATTTCCCCGCCCAGGAGAGATAAAAGGCAGAAATTTCTTTTTAAAATCTGCATAGGATATCCCTGAACCATTCTTTCCATCTACTCCATTGCCTCCGTTTTGTCCAGAACTACCTTTACCACCATTAGATTTTATAGTGAGAAATTGAGCATTTTCCATCGTTTCAGTCAAGACAACGACATTTCCTCCACTTTCTCCCGGGTAACCATCATTCCCACGGTTCCCACAACCATCCATGCTTGTACCAGCATTATCTTGAAATTCATGAGTATTGTTCAAGCCGGAAACGTCCCAAGTCACATTTTCGAGAACTCTGACTGTCTTTGCCATGATAACTATGTTCTTTCCGTGCCAAAACTTATTTTCTAAGCCAACGTTGACGTAAATAGTACCAGAACAGATAAACTGAACTTCTTCCACGTTACAGGAATCTACTTCTTTCTTGATCTGATCTATTAGATCGGCCAGCACTAGATTGTTTCCTGTAACCTCTAGAACTATCCTGTTGTCTTTATTTCCAACAATAAATTCTGCAGGCTTTAAACAGCCTTCAATGATCTCCTGAAACTTATCCTTGAAAAAAAGATTTTCTTGGTTTAAAAAGTACTTGGCTAATTCTTGGAGACGTTTTACCTCTTTTCCAAACCTGCTTTCTGGTAAATTCATGATGTTTGTTATAAATGTTTTTAGAGATATTTCGTTATCGAAAAATTCTTCCATGTCTAATTGAGTTGATAGTGACTGATAATGTGGGCATGAATGAAAAAACTGAATGAAACATTCAAAAAATTCTAGTTCTTTCTTTGCTAATTCGTCGTATTTTTTTATCTGTTGGAGGGATTCTTTCTTATACTTATTAACTATTAATTTTTCATCCTTTTCAGTCAATAGATAATAGTGATTAAATAAAAGTGGGTAATAGTCGAACGTCTTAAATATATAATGGACATCGCTGAGTCGCGATACTTGATCCAAGGAATTGAATATTCCGAGGACTAAGTGATCTCTTTTATCGTCTGACAGTTGATTAAACACAGTCTTCATCTCTGACAGCCAAAGTTGTGAACAATACTTTATATACTTTCTAGCTATATACTCTCTATCAACAAGCCCTAGAGCTTCCTTAACTTCATTTTCTATTATTTCAACAATATTATTTAAATCATTTTTATTTAAGTCCAGTTCTCTTTTAATGATATCTTTTATTAAATGTTTATAGTCAATCTGTTCTTTCGGTTCCAAAGATAAAAACTTTTCAATCAAATGATTAGATGTATTTAAATACTTTGTGCTTATGACCTGCTGGCCGGCTAATTGATAGGCCAAACCTAAACTTTTTGTCTGATCTGACAAAATGATAAAATTTAAATCTTCAGGCAAACTCATCTCGTCTTCCAGCCGACAGATGGCATTTAATAACCGAATACTTTGAATGACTTTTTTAATGTTTTTATATTCATCGCTGAGAGGAACCTCTGACAGATCATCGTCATCGAATAACCCGATGGCCATTCTGAATTGTAAATATTTCTTAATATTACAATTATTTTTCCTAACAATTGCTTCATGGTTACATTTTTCACAAATACTACTTACTTGTTGGTAATATTGGAGAATATCATTTTTAAATTTTTGATCTATTTCATGATTATTTCTAGTCAGCACGTTTATTTTCTCTAATGCTTTACCCAAATAATATCGAACACTGTTTAAATCTACTCGATGCGTTGTGTACAGGTATTGATAGTACCGCGCGATATTGTAGTAATGGTAAGTCAACCTGTGGCAGTAATCACTGTACGTCCAGGATTCGGAATTTTTAATTAAATCGTTTCTCAGCTCATTGTAACATCCATGGATAAACTCAGCAGCGTCGGGCAACCAGGTCTCAAAATCTTTTACGTTTTCAAAAGGATCGAAACATTTTACATCAAACATTTTGTTCACCATATTTCTCGACAGTAATTACATTTGATTAATCTAAGAATCTATTTAACTTAACTAAACTACAACAAAAGCAACACATTAAACAACAACACAACAAATGTTTGATGGCACACCAAACTAATGTAAATAGTTAGTATCTTAATTTTATATTCCCTATAACTTACTTAATATTTATTATATTCATAGTATATAAATATTTTTTACATTTTATTTTAAATTTAATTTCATACTTTTGATTATATTTTGTATTACTTAATCTTATATATTTTAATTATTAATTATTAAATTAATAATTATAATTATTAACTAAACGAAGAATGAGTGTGGGTCTGATGTGTAAATTGTTCATGCGTCTGCAGGTGATGGTAATTTACAAATGATTGCAGGGTGCAAAAGATTGCAGATTCTCTTTCTTTGTCATTGGGCTTATTGTTCATTATTAGGTCTTCTTTCATCGTCCACTTATCTTTGAATTTTACATAGAACAGCTCACATTGTATCTGATTTCAAAGTATTTGCTCTGCTCCTATAAAAAAATATATATATATATACATAAAAGAATACGTTTTGTTAGTTAAACGATAGTTATATAGTACAAAATAATTTGGTGCATGGCCTTATCCACGTAACTCGTTTTTTATAGACACCTTATACTTTAATTAAGAAAACTAATTTGGTACAGGTGTCATATGGTTGTATCTACCAAACTTGTTTTGTATAGACACCTTATGATTTCATTGACAAAACTAATTTGGTACAGGTGTCATATGGTTGTATCTACCAAACTTGTTTTGTATAGACACCTTATGATTTCATTGACAAAACTAATTTGGTGCAGGCGCCATGTGGTTGTATCTACCAAACATGTTTTGTATAGACACCTTATGATTTCATTGACAAAACTAATTTGGTACAGGCGCCATGTGATTGTATCTACCAAACTTGTTTTGTATAGACACCTTATGATTTCATTGACAAAACTAATTTGGTGCAGGTGCCATGTGGTTGTATCTACCAAACTTGTTTTGTATAGACACCTTATGATTTCATTGACAAAACTAATTTGGTGCAGGCGCCATGTGGTTGTATGTACCAAACTTGTTTTGTATAGACACCTTATGATTTCATTAACAAAACTTATTTGGTACAGGTGCCATATGGTTGCATCTATCATACTTGTTTTGTATAGACACATACAAGTTATCGGACAAAAACAATAAATATTCTAGATCTTTTCCACCCCACTTATGATCGCATATCTTCTCCATTTTGGACTCGCTTCTCTCGTCTTTAAAGTGAAAATATTACCTAAATTATACTGCTTACTTCTTTGCTTATCCTCAAACTGAAAAAAAATTCGTTTTATTCCCACAGGTCACCCGCACAGTTACAGACATTACTGGATGCTATTTAACATTAGTGATACAACAAAAACAATTGGTACTTTTGGCGTATTGAAAGAAACGCTGTATACCTTGTTATTATATGAACGGATTCACATTAGTTAGTTTTAATATAACTGATCGAGGACCAACAAATCATCATATTTAACATTATCGTAAATACGAATTAATAACGAATGCATTGCTTCCAATATATAAGTCAGTCTCTAACTCTCAAATTAAATTTATTACAACTATTTTGACCATTTAGACCTCTATAGATGACGGAATAGCACCAGCTTTTATCCCTCCCGCCATATATATTATATATATGTATATATATATATATATATATATATATATATATATATATATATATATATATATATGTATATCGGTTTATATACATATAAACAAATATACATAATCAAGTGTTAAAGAAACAACAACAAAGTATGCTGTTGTTTCTCTAACACTTAATTATGTGAACTTATAACTTGTTGGTTTTTTGAAAGTTTAAATTAAGTTTAAATTTTGTTGTTTTAAGTTTGTTAAGTTTAAATTATGTTTTGATAAAATTCCGTATTCTTGAATTTCAAATATCTTAAACTTCTTTCATCACTTTGTAAACCTTTTTCTTTTCAACATTTTTATTGTGAATGAAAGTATAAATTAATTGATTATTGTTAGTTGAGATGGAAATAATATGAGTTAAATGTTACGGAAAAAAATTAATATTTTGTAAATATATGTTATATTTGAGTATCAATAGTAGGAACAATTTTAAGTGCTCTTTAAATTTTATAATTCTAAAATATTCATGATGTCATTTGGGAGTTGATTAGATTATAAAATTTAGCACCAAGTTATGAAATCGTTATGCTTTTTTAATAGCATAAATAAGTTGGCTAAATGTGTGTATTTAAAACTTTACATACATAATATATATATATATATATATATATATATATATATATATATATATATATATATATGTCTATGTATATATATGCCTATATATATATATATATATATATATATATATATATATATATATATATATATATATATATATATATATATGTGTGTGTGTGTGTGTGTGTGTGTGTGGATATCATTGACCAGGTTTTCTTAAATCAGAAGTCATATATATCATACTGAAAAGGTTCTTATTTATGTTTATTTAGACGCTGAGTCGAATGAATTCGGTCCAAAGTCATCACAACTCTATGTGACTAAAAAGTCGAAAACACTGTGAAAAATAACAGAAACCCAAAACAACGACCGATAAGAAAAAATTGATTAGGGTGTCGTTATGGTTTTTGAGGGTGCTGAATTCTATAAAACCAGTCCGGACTCGATAAGACTTTCTAAAAGTAGGTTTCCCAGGTTCAAATCTTAGTACCGGAGCTAATTTTTTATCGTCTTTTTTACAGTATTTAAGTTTATAACTTTAAAATTAGCAGCATTGTGCGTGGTCAGTGCTGTATGGGTGACCGGTGAGAATGAAACGGATATATTTACTATCAAAGGACGAGAGAAGCGAGTCTGAAGACCTGTTACAGTATACATTTGGCGCAATAGCATGTTCTGTAGACGAGCCAAGCGAGTCAGACGTAGGGAAAATGAGCGCAGCGAATCCGATGTGAACAAGTAAAGTTCTGAGGTACCCCGTAACTGATTCTTAGATTTAATCCAAATATCCAGTAAATTGTAAGATGTACTTATTTTGAATAATTTTTTTGCCGTATTTTTTTTCTCAATCGCAAATATTGTCCCCGTGTATTTTTTCCGTTATGCTTTTATTCCGTTGTACTTTTTCCGATATCTCTTTTTTTTCGTGTAAATTTTTCCTTGTGTTTTTTCCGTGTATTTTTGCCTGTCCTTTTTTTCCGTTGTACTTTTTTCCTGTAGTTTTTTCCGTGTGATTTTTTTCCGTGTATATTTTCCGTGTGTTTATTACCGTATGTTTTCCGTGTATATTTTTCCGTGTGTTTATTACCGTATGTTTTTCCGTGTACTTTTTTCCTGTGTTTTTCCGTGTACTTTTTTTCCTGTGTTTTTCCGAGTACTTTTTTTCCTGTGTTTATCCGTGTACTTATTTGCTAAATTCTATACAGACAGACACCTTTGTGAAAACCATTCAGAAGGACTTAAATACCCTGAAACGGATAATTTAGGTGAAATTCTGGTTTTAAACTTTTAGTGTAAACACAACACTTTTTCTAAATACCTATGGCATAAATGGTAAAAAATAAAAATTCGGGTACGGGGTATCTCGGAACTTTTCTTCATCACATCGGATTCGCTACGCTCATCCTCCCTGCTTCGGACTCGCTTCACTCGGCCTTCGAATATTCAATTCGCCAAATTTATACTGAAACATGTCTTCGGACTAGTTTTGCTCGTCTTTAGATAGTAAATGCATCCACTTTATTCTCAGCGGACCCATACAGCACTGACCACGCTCAATGCTGCTTTTATGGAAATTATGGATATACTTGTATTAAAACGAAACTTAGTGTACTTATTTAATAAGTACACTTGTACTAAATTTCAACTCAATTGAATCATTTTCTGATTCTTTGCATTTTTTTAAAAAACGAACAAAAGTTATTCAATAAAAATGTAACTAATGCTGACAATGAGATGAAACTTGTCTCATATGTTAGTCTTATATTGGGTTGAGGAATAATTCATGAGCGTTTTTTTCAAATTTAAAAATGCACGCAGAAATAAAATGCATCGGCAAAATGTTTTATTTGTTTGAAAGAGAATGTTTTGCTCTACAAGATAGTGTGTTTTGATTTGTATTTTTTTTTTATTTTTGTGTATTTTCAGATCATTAAAGTGGAATGTCAAGTGGACAAAACTGAGCATTTTCGACAGCATTTGCTTTTTGCATTTAATCGAGGTGTTAAGGCCGCCGAAGCTGTTCGTGAGATTTGTGCTTGGAGCAATGCCTGAAAGTACCGACCGCCGTTGGTTTTTGCGCTTCAAAAATGGGAATTTCGACCTCAAGGACGGATCACACACCAGTCGACCAATTGAGTTCGACGAAGAGCGATTGAATCATCTTCTTCACGAAAATCCACGTCAAACGACCAGAGAATTGGCGGAGCAGATGGATTGTTATCAAAAAACTGTGGTGAACCACCTTCACGCAATGGGCAAGGTTCAGAAACTCGGCGCTGGTCGTTTGACGTGGATTTTTGTGAAGAAGATGATTCAATCGCTTTTCGTCGAACTCAATTGGTCGACCGGTGTGTGATCCGTCCTTGAGGTCAAAATTCCCATTTTTGAAGCGCAAAAACTAACGGCGGGCGGTACTTTCAGGCATTGCTCCTTCTCCATACAAAGCACAAATCTCACGAACAGCTTCGGCGGCCTTAACACCTCGATTAAATGCAAAAAGCAAATGGTGTCGAAAATGCTCAGTTTTGTCCACTTGACATTCCATTTTAATGATCTGAAAATACACAAAAAAAAAAAAATACAAATCAAAACACACTATCTTGTAGAGCAAAACATTCTCTTTCAAACAACATAAAATATTTTGCCGATGCATTTTATTTCTGCGTGCATTTTTAAATTTGAAAAAAACGCTCATGAATTATTCCTCAACCCAATACATAACTATATGCGTTTCAAATTTTCAATCAGATAGCATCTGATTATTCTGGTTTTTTGGGATTTTTTCGCAAACACAATACTTTTCCTATATACCTACGGTATAAATAAGGAATAGTAAAAATTGCGTTCTTATAATATTTTGAACTGCATTATTTTTTTATAATAAAAACGTATGGTTCTAAATTGTATCGACATTTCGAATGCACCAACATTTAATCCTTAAAAATAAAGAGAAAATTTGGTTCTAGACTTTCGAAAATGGTCCTAAAAGTTCTAATATTGTTATCAAATTTCTAAGAACTTAAATTAATTTTTAAACAGTTAATATTATGGTATGCTCTCATTTTATTTTTTAAGTCTACTAAAAACAGTAACAAAATTACTCCATATGTTTAATGTTGGTGTTGGTACACCTGAAATGTTCCACCCAGTATATAACTAAGTCCTGGGTTTGCAAAATACTTGTTAACTAAGTATTAGTTTATAACTTTAACTAAATATTGGAACACGCCTCTATATGGTTGATAAAATGCTCTATACGGCAATATAAAAATGCATTTTTTCGCTGAAAATGTTTGTTCTAGTAATAAAAATCGTTATTCATTTTACATTAAAAATTAATAAAATATAAAATATTTTACTTACTGTAAAAAATAAAACATCAAGGTCAGGAGTATTTATCAAAATGAGGAAATTTTTAATATGTTTAAACGGAACTTATATATATATAAGCCTACTTAACGCGTGAAACGGCAAACGCAATACTTAAGATAAGATCATTATAAATTCTGGACGAATTATTTCATTTTAAAATGTTCTTATCATAAGAAGGTTTTAAAATGAAATCATTCGTCCGACCACTACAGCTAATTCTGAATGTATTTGATGAATTAATTAATAACTTTAGATCTGTCATTACAAGTGGGTTACGAGTTTATTACAAGAATATTTATATTCTCTCACAGTACTATTTTGTTTTAGCGATTTTCCTTTGGAAAAAATCGCTAATAGATAAGCGTTAAGGCGGGAGTTAAATCTCGACACAAATGTGTTTCAGAGGTCCCTAATCACTAAAAAATACGTTTCGGGAAACTTTATATATATATATATATATATATATATATATATATATATATATTATATATATATTCTGTAGTGCCCGCCCGTTTGGCGGGAGGGATAAAAGCTGGTGCTATTCCGTCATCTATAGAGGTCTAAATGGTAAAAATAGTTGTAATAAATTTAATTTGAGAGTTAGAGACTGACTTATATATTGGAAGCAATGCATTCGTTATTAATTCGTATTTACGATACTGTTAAATATGATGATTTGTTGGTCCTTGATCAGTTATATTAAAACTAACTAATGTGAATACTGTTTAATTGCCAAGTACTAAGAAAGAATCATACTTATAAAAAATAATAATGTACGAAAAATATTTTGTAAATAAAGGATATGTTTATAAAAATAAAAAATAAATACACCCTCCCCCGTACTTTTGAGATGACTTCTTTCGAAATAAGGAAATTTCCTGTGTCCACCATAGAACAGATTTAATCTAGGATCTTTAGTTTTGACGCAATTTTTAGAACTTCTCTGCAAGATTGGTCAATATATTCCATGTACAAGTTTATACAAAATTTAGTATATGGTTTCTTTAATTATAGTGACTATAATTAAGGCCTTGTCCTTCCCTTTTAAAGTTCCTTAGATAGACATAAGCCTGTACCTTTTAGACTCCGCTACCAGAGGTAGAAACCACTCGTAAATCGTACTTGTGGAAGCGCTACTTAACTCGTCCTAATGACAGACGTCGTTAGTAGCGGCAAGTAAAATATTGAGTTATAGACTTTGATTCTAAGCCTCTGTAGCGACCTAGCCTGAAGTAATGTTAATAACGGTTCCAGGCTAGATTCAAGGGGTTTCGTGGAGAGAGTTTTAGTTGGTATGAGACAGACCCTGAGTCCAACACTGTTGACAGACAGCTGTCTTCGTGCGTAAATGCATTTCTCTCTCTTTTCTTGGTAACATTTTTCCCGCAAGAAAAATTTTGCCTCTCTAGCGACGCTCCTAGCTTCTTAAATTTTTCAAGTAGCTTAGCTGGCTATCGAGTTATGCCTTTCATAGTATCGGGGTACCGGCTACTTTAGAAAACAATAAAATAACCCATAATTCCCTTAAATATAAATTTGACAGCTTTTTATAAAATAAAAATCAATTTTACTATGTTATTTCTTGAGGAAAAACTAGGTCAAAATTCAAAAGTAACAAGGCATTTTGAAAACGACACAGAAAGTGAACAGTAAAATGGATGAGCAAGAGCGTTTGGGTGGTGTTCAAATCAAAGAAGAGGTAACTGATCTATCAGTCTATTGTTGCGAAGAAACACAAAACTAATAAAGAGTCTGTGAAATAGCTTTTGAATAATACTAATATAAAAGGAGCATAGGACTGTAAACACAATGTAATTCCACTGATAACACGAAAGCCTTTTGACTGGTGGTCTTAAGTAGGGGTACCACCCTAACAACAAAACATTATTTTATAAATGTGTTGCAAATATCCACTAATGAAAAAAGATCTTAATTAACTTATAAACCTTGCTAAATACTTAATAAATCTATCTTAGATAGCAAAAGGGTAGGGGAATACGAGAATCTACATTTAGTTGACGAGGACTACTTTTAAAATAATTTTAATTAAAAACGTTATTATACAATTTAAAACGCTTAAAAATTAAAAATAGTAATGCAACGATATATATATATATATATATATATATATATAATATATATATATATATATATATATATATATATATATATATATATATATATATATATATATATATATATCAGAATAAAATATATTAAAATATATTTATATATATATATATAGAATTATTTGTATAAAAATTTTATGAATAATCGATCATTAATAGAGCATAATAATTCAGCAACCGGAAGTATTGCCAACTTTGTTATAAGAAATTGTATATTGTTAGCCAGCATTACTTAAGACCTCTAGTGAAACTACTTTGCAGTTATCAGTTATGCTCCTCCTATGTATAGTATTATTCTAACGTAATAGCAAAACAAGTGGATGTACCGTGGTCCGTTTAGGTTTTATTATCTCTGGGGTGTACATTGCCCGGTTTGGTGTTTGGCCGGGGGTTCAACCCACCCTATATTGTTGGTGCCCCTTCTATATGTAGTATTATTCTAAGTTTTATTCCTCTTATAGTTTGAGGATAGAGTGGTCAAATAGTTTTCATTGCGTGAACCAGGAAGCATTCCCATGCAAGTTTGAAACAGTTTAGCTATATTATGCTATCTATTTCAGGAGCTTGGAGTAGAAGAAGAAGAACTTCCAAAGTTGAAGCAAGAAGATGAGTTTGATGTTGACTCCAGACCCCAGCTTGTAATACCAGATGGCAGAATTTTAGTTGATGCTTACGGTTTTTATAAGGTAAGAATATGAAGAGCGTCTTCAATAAATTCTCGTTTAAAAATAATCTTCTATGCCGGGGATGACGCGCTAAGGTCATTTCCCATGCTGTGATATGACACTCTGACGTTTGATTAACATAAAAGAATCTATATAAAACATATATGCTAAATGCAAACTTTCCATACTTATGCTTGTCAGTTGACAGCGTGGGAAAATAATGCGAGGCACCCAATGAGATTAGTCATGGATTTTTAACCACAACCACATACCTGGTTGGCCTGATATGTCTTATCAGGCCAACCTCATTGCTTCCTCAAAAACATTTTCCTACGCTATCAACTGATTATAACCGTTTGTAATAATATAGGACCAAAAAGACGTATACTAAGAGCAAGAATACAACGGCTCTTGTCATTCCCAGGGTAGCTTGGTACCATAACTGTACGTTGGTGACGTCATTTTTTATTGTTGATAACAATTACTATTTCACGTAAACATTACATTATTTTCGACTATTTTGTCTTAAATTGAGTAAGATGAGTTTAAAATAACTTATAATGAAAAATAAGAGTTTTATTACCTGCAACTCTCGCCTTTTACTCTAACCTGTCACTCTCGCCTTTTACTCTAACCTGCAAATCTCGCCTTTTACTCTAACCTGCAACTCTCGCTTTTTACTCTAACCTGCGATTCTCGCCTTTTACGCTAATCTGCAACTCTCTCCTTTTACTGTTACCTGCAACTCTCGCCTTTTACTCTAACCTGCAACCTCTCGCCTTTTACTCTAACCTGCAACTCTCGCCTTTTACTCTAACTGCAACTCTCGCTTTTTACTCTAACCTGCAACTCTCGCCTTTTACGCTAATCTGCAACTCTCGCCTTTTACTCTAACCTGCAACTCCGCCTTTACTCTAACCTGCAACTCTCGCCTTTTACTCTAACCTGCAACTCTCGCCTTTTACTCTAACCTGCAACTCTCGCCAACTCTAACCTACTTTTACTCTAACCTGGAACTCTCGCTTTTTACTCTACCTGCAACTCTCGCTTTTACTCTAACCTGCAATTCTCGCCTTTTACGCTAATCTGCAAAACCTGCAACTCTCGCCTTTTACTCTAACCTGCAACTCTCGCCTTTTACTCTAACCTGCAACTCTCGCTTTTTACTCTAACCTGCAACTCTCGCCTTTTACTCTAACCTGCAACTCTCGCCTTTTACTCTAACCTGCAACTCTCGCTTTTACTCTAACCTGCAATTCTCGCCTTTTACGCTAATCTGCAACTCTCGCCTTTAACTGTTACCTGCAACTCTCGCCTTTTACTCTAACCTGCAACTCTCGCCTTTTACTCTAACCTGCAACTCTCGCCTTTTACTCTAACCTGCAACTCTCGCCTTTTACCTAACCTGCAACTCTCGCCTTTTACTGTTTTGCAACTCTCGCCTTTTACTCTAACCTGCAACTCTCGCTTTTTACTTTAATCTACAACTCTCGCCTTTTACTCTAACCTGCAACTTTTGCCGTTTACTCTTGCCTTTTACGCTAATCTGCAGCTCTCGCCTTTTGCTGTTATCTGCAACTCTCGCCTTTTACTCTAACCTGCAACTCTCGCTTTTTACTCTAACCTGCAACTCTCGCCTTTTACGCTAATCTGCGACTCTCGCCTTTTACTGTTACCTACAGCTCTCGCCTTTTACGCTAATCTGCAACTCTCGCCTTTTACTCTAACCTGCTACACAGGTAAAGTTTGCCTCTTTATCTTTTCAATGGCTTTTGGGATCAGTATGCTTAGGTATACTGACTTAAAAAGCTTTAAAACGTGTTTTTTTATTTTTACTCCATTCTTTATTTCCGTTATTTGAAATCCTTATGGTGAATAATATCCTGCTTAAAATATTTACTCGGCGATAAAGATCATCAAGTTAAACCCTGGACCGAAACCCAGGTAGATTCCTTGCAATGAATCCTTTGAATATAAAAACTCTCATAGACCTGTTACAATAAAATCTTTGGTATGGACTTAATATTTTAATATCAAATACTCCACAGGGCATCTCGTAACAATTCGACTGCAAATGCATATTGTGATAAATCGATGCCAAAAAAAACTAAAATAAATAGGCCTCTTATCTGAACCTTAAAAGAAAAATGTGTTTGAAGTTAAGCCATTCCAATTACAACGCTTTCAAAATGTTGGCCAACTGTTGGCTGTTAAGTTTTGCTAGTCTGCTAATCATACTCCATAAGACCTTGACGCCTTAGTGATTATTTTCAACTTGATTTTACTAACTTCTAGTTAGTAAAATTTAAAAAATCGGACAATACAAAAAAAAGCAAAAACTCGTTTTGTTTAGTTTTATAAAGGGTGTGGATTCATTCCGTCGACAAATCAGTTGGTCATTACTTAGTTCAAACAAATTAATCACTGTTTACTAATTATGCAAGAATTAGTAACGAGGTAAACTGCAACTATAATGTACTTTAGATGCTTATTATTATTATTATTATTATTAGTAATTGGGGTTGGAATCGAGGATAGACCCCATTTGCACTGCGACTGAAAGTCTGTTGTACAATCCCCTCAATTGGTCCAGGTCAGAATAATCCTTTTCCCCGGACTAGGTCTAGGATATTTTTGACCAGTGATTTATTGTTAGAGTCAAACCTAGTGAGAGTGCTGCTACCAAAGTTGGAGAACGTTTGAAAGGCTAGGGCTTCACATCTCAGAAGTATGTGAGAGGCAGTTTCGGTTTCCGATTCACAAAGCCTACACACTGGGTTATCTTTAAAGATGCCAATGGTATGGAGATGTTTTTGGAGGTGACAGTGACCAGTCAGTAGTCTAGTTACTGTTATAAGGTCCCTTCTGCTAAGAATGAGGAGGTCCTCAGTTACTTTTGGACTGGGTCCTTTTAAGATAAGTTTACTGTGCCTCATGCCAGAGAATTTGTTCCAGTGGTGCAGGTGATTAGTTAAGAGCCAATCTTTAATTACACCTTCGGCTATAACTTTTGGGCATGGCTACTATGGGTTCAGGGCCCACAGGAGAGGTCTCAGACTCCTCCTGGATCTGAGGGACTTTAGATACTTAGCGAACTTTCTTTTATCTGCATGAACAACCTATGGTGATAGTGCTCTGCTGGTAGTGCTATGTTGTGCTGGTGTAATCGATGAGTTAATTTTTTAATAAAGTTTAGCGCATACCTATACTAACTATAACTATTTACAAATACCTATTGGAGATACTTACATATATCTTATATTTTGGTTGTCTCAGAAATCCTGATAAACAACAAAATATAAGGTGGGGAGGGTATTGTTGCACCTCCCCCTGGGACTAGCTTAGTACTTGCTGTCATTATAACTTGCCAATCTAACACGTTATCTGACCGTGCTTATAGAAACTAGATCCAGAAGAGGTATGCCCGGACATTCCTCAGGTACCAGCGCAGAACATAGTTCGTAGATACACATTGGTTAATCATAACAAAGTAGCAGTTCAGATCATTAACTACGGTGCTACAGTAACTAGTATTTTACTACCGGACAGAGAAAACAATCAGGTTGATGTGTCCCTTGGATTTGACGATATCACAGGTGAATTATAAAACCTTCAGAATTATTAATAAAGAATACAGGTATTCAAAATATAACCTTAGTTATAATCGATGTATAAGTATATAATCGATCTTAGAATACAATAAATCATACGCAATGATTTAGGCCTGTTGCCGTTTTGGTTTCGTCCTTCTTAGTAA
Organism: Microvelia longipes; assembly: GCA_018340805.1. Taxonomy (NCBI): domain Eukaryota; kingdom Metazoa; phylum Arthropoda; class Insecta; order Hemiptera; family Veliidae; genus Microvelia; species Microvelia longipes. The sequence goes on from JACMZG010000022.1 coordinate 22,741,415, forward strand.
AATTAATACATCGTTTCCGAAAGTAATGCTGTTTGGATTTTGTCGGGTTAGGCTGACGTCATGGAGAGGTTATTTTATATTACCCGTTTCAAAAAATTATGATTTTAAAACTAAAAAGATTGTTCTAAAAAGTTGTGGCCGCTTCGCGGCAAGATTTTAGTTGTTGTTTATTGTTTCTTGTTACATAACATTTTTCTATGTATTTAGAAAATTTTTGTCGCACCGCCTCACACGTCCACGAAGCGGGTTTACCACTAATTGCTGTAGTCTCTTCGAGTCTACACAGATTTGTTTTATTTTGCATCTTTGGATACATGGCATTTTGCCGTGTATTCAGCATATTGTCGTCGCCTAGTCTCATAGGCCCGCTCCGGGGCCTGTGAGACTTGATATGGCCTTTTTGGATGTATATATGGGTGTTATTTTCCAATAACACCACTTACAATTGCCCAATATAATTGAAAGTCGTTTTTGAATGCCTACGAGTCGTAGGCTACGACAATAAGAAGCCCTTAGAGTTCTTACCGCTTTGCGGGCCTGATAAGCTCGTCGTAGTTCTGTTTTTGTCCCGCCTTTCTGGGACAGTAGAAAGGCCTAAGGGGAAAGGGATCCTCCAACAATTATTCTTTTTCGTAGGCCAATGATGGTGAATCAAGAGGGGGTGGTTTCTCTTCCATTCTACATTCCTATCCTCAAACACTACGGAACCTAATTAATTTAAGTACTTTATTATTCTATAACTCTTATTTCTATTTTCAATAAATATTTACCTATTAATTTATGATTTTATTTTATTTCTATACGTTTTTTCCAATATTCCATTTGTGGTACTTTTATAGAAAAGGTGTGCCTCATGTGTCCATGTATTTTCACATCCTGCCCCATTAAAGGTTGAATATCTCCAATTTATTTATATTAAATTCATTATATTTAATATTTTGTCTATACTGTCGCCCCATGAGTATTTATATGGAAAAAGAATCACTGTTAGAGGATCCCTTTCCCATTAATTTCCCCTTTTCTTGTTTTTAATAAAAAAAAATGTCCCTTTCAACCTTTCCTTTTCTTACTTTGTTATAAGGGAGCAAATATCTACATGAAATCCTTGGTTGCTCCCTTTTGGGGAGTAACCATCTGGGGGAGTAACTATCTAAAGAAGTACCCCTTCATCAATGTAACAAAAAATTAATTTAAGTCGCCTATACCGAGATCTGCAATGACGTCACTTGTCATTCATAAGGACGTTGTTTTTTGTATTTTTTGTTGTTACATGGCATTTTGCCATGTATGAAGCGAATTTTCTCGGTTCTGTCAGTGCAACTTTTGTCTTGTCGGTCTGGTACAGTAGGCTAAGCAGGGTTTACAAAAGGTAGAGGCCCCTCTTCAAGACTACCTTCCCCACTCTAGCACACTCTGGCATTAATGAGCCCAAATAGATATCGTAATTGTCAAAAACCTGTCATCGATATAAATCATCAAACCAAATCTGCGTTTGGTTCGTTAACATCGAATAATCACCTTATAAATATCTATTATATTGGCTGAAAGTAGCCATAGCGGCCAAAGGTTTTTCCATTGACATTTGCAGATGTAATAATAGCCCAAAATATGTGATTAACAAGTCCCTTGTTAATTCTATTACATAATATTTTCCTGGTACAAATAAATAATAAAATATGGCTCCGGATTACACAAAATAAATATTGGTATACTTTTGCTAATAAACAACTTGTTTAAAAAAATACATATATTTTCCTGGTACAAATAAATAATAAAATATGGCTCCGGATTACACAAAATAAATATTGGTATACTTTTGCCAATAAACAACTTGTTTAAAAAAATACATATATTTTCCTGGTACAAATAAATAATAAAATATGGCTCCGGATTACACAAAATAAATATTGGTATACTTTTGCCAATAAACAACTTGTTTAAAAAATACATATATTTTCTGGTACAAAAATAAATTAAAATATGGCTCCGGAATTACACAAATAAATATAGGTATACTTTTGCTAATAAACAACTTATTTAAAAAAATACCTATATTTTCCTGGTACAAATAAATAATAAAATATGGCTCCGGATTACACAAATAAATATAGGTATACTTTTGCTAATAAACAACTTATTTAAAAAAATACATATATTTTCCTGGTATTTTTACTACATAATAATATCTGTAAATGTTTTAAATCAAAATTTGACATTGATTTTATGAAAAAGAATTAGAATATGTGTGCTAATTGTGATTTTGTGTGTCTAAACAATAAATGAAACAATGAATTTCTGCAACACGCACACAAACCAGACAGACACGATGAGATTTCATTTTCCGCATTAATTTATTGAATTCAAATGAATGTACGTGTGGATTAATGTACCTAGAATCTGTGTAAATCTTTTGAAATTAGAGATTATAACTATACATTTAATCCAAGGACAACTTTAAATTTCAATTCTTGGTCTAGAGTCCTTTATTCCTTTATTTATTCATTACGAAATGAATTCCATTGTATTAAATACTTTATTAAATAGAGCTCTTTGGGACGTAGCCACTACGCGCCGTCAGATCTCGAGCCGCTTCGCAACCCAGAAGCGTCCCTGTACCCACTTCGCGCTCACATTGTTCATGTTTTCTCAAATCAAAACGAAACTTTGTATATAGCGAGATGTGGGGTAGGTTTGTAAAAAAATTATGACGTCATCATCCAAGTTATGACGTCATGAAAACATTTTTTTAATAACTTAAAATGTTCTTAAAACTAGGTATTACATATTAAGTAAGACGGAAGGCTAAATCGATTAGGACTGCTGGTTTCAGCTGAATTCCATTTATTAATGACAAATAATAATAAATAAATTTATTAAATTATCGGGTCAACTCCTCGGATCTGTAAGGCTTGCTATATGGTCTGATAGATATGATGGTTCTATTATTCAGATGTTCTCATAGTTCAATGAAATTTATGTCTGTCATCTAGATTATGTCTGCGAAAGAGAACTGCGAATGGGCTCTACTATTGGTAGATATGCTGGTTTGATATCAGATAGTGAATTTAAAATATGTAATAAGCAAGTCTATTTGTCTAGTAACAAAGGAAGAGACCATGTACATGGAGGTTGCTTGGGATTTGACTCGGTAAGAAACTCTGTTCAGTACTTAGTTTAGAGACCACACTCTTTTAAAATATACATAAAGTCTCGCGAAACGTATGTTTTCGTCATTAGGGACCTCTGAAACGGATTTTTGTCGTGGTCCGAGGTTCGACTTCCGCCATGTCGCCTATCCCATTAGGCGAATTTCCAAAGGAAATTTGCTAAAAGGAGAAAGAAGAGAGACAAACAGATAGAGAAAAAGAGGTCATATTCCCACTAAGAAAAACATATATCAACACTAAATAAAAATATCGGGTACGGGGTACTTTGGAACTTTTCCTCATTACATCGAATTCGCTGTGCTCATCCTCCCTGCTTCGGACTCGCTTCGTCCTTCGTCAAATCCTTCGTCCAATTAAATTTCAATTTAATTGGACCATTTCCCAATATTTTACGATGTTGTAATTGGACCAGTTCCCAATATTTTACGATTTTACGATGAATAACGCACACAAGTCATTCAATAAATAATGCTATGAAACTTAGCACATTTGTAAGTGTCATACATAGTCACATGCGTGCCAAATCTCAATCCGATGCCATCATTTTCCTGCGTTTTATGATTTTTCGAAAATGTAACTGAGTTAATATTGCGGGTTAATGACGTCATAAAAAATTATTTTCCGAATAGCACTACTACAGCGATTGACGGATTTTTGTACAAAATTTTAACTCTCTACCATAAATACACTGGGCGCTACGATGATAATAAACACACATACAGACAGACAACTTTGCAAAAACCACTCAGGAGGCCTTAAAAACGCCTGAAACGGATAATTCCGGTTTCGGATTCTTTTGCAAACACAATACTTTTCCTATATACCTACGGTATAAATAAGAGAAAGTAAAAATAGGTTTTTGGATGTACTAGGTATTTCTTGTTTAAATTAGTATTTGATCATTTAAGTTATTTTGTTCACCAAATGAATTTGTGATGTCACTCACCTTTATTTTTTTATACACTAATTCTATATTATTTCCTTTACTGCGGCCTAAAATTTCACTTGACTCCATTAATCCTCGATATCAACTTTTAAAAAATGCGCCCTCTAATTATTTCTTTATATTTTTTAAACAAAAGTAAGTTTTTAAACTTACTGCACTCATGGACATGAGTGCAGATTTTTTTTCTATGAGCGAATTCCCTTTGTGAAAATTTGATAATCAAGCAGCTGGCATAGCGGTTTAGAGCTTAGCTTTTATCGCTTCATGTAGCTCATCGTTTATTATTAAGGTTTAGTTTAAACATTGTTTTTAAGTTTTTATTGTTAGCTGATCATCATATATTTAGAGTCTAGTTCTTCGATTTCTACAAAGATATGGCTCCTTGGTCCACTGCGGAATGGCCAAGCCCTTATAGCAGCTAGGGGCTGAATGTTTCTATTTTATGAAAGGAGTAGGTCTTTATAGTAAAATAATTTTAATTAAAATGATTACATTTTCCCGTATACGACGTTGACAAGCTTACAGGACCTTTTGCTTCCAAAAAGACATTTAAACTTAATAATTTATGTTTTAATGAAAGCCGCGTGGTCGAGGTCGTTAAAGCGTCAGTATACCTTCGACACCACGTAGGTCTGGGGTTGATATTCAGGTTACGCTCTCAGTTTATATACGAGCATTGTTTAAATAAATTATCGCCAACTTTAGAATACACTTGGAGCGTGACGGTTGCCATGCCCACCTAGGTGATTCCCGCTGGGGTTATCTCTGATGAGCCTCAAGACTTTCATCGGGTATTATATTATTATTAGTAGGTGTACTCTTTTCTTTATAAACCAATTCACATAAGCTAATTTTTCCATTAGAAATTCACTGAAATATTCGATCCAACCGAAATTCTAAGAATCATTCTTAAGGCCACGTGTGGTACGGTTACAGGTGCTCTGGGATTCATACGTGCGTCGTGATCGCGTCATCATGACATACAGTAGTTACAATGGTGACGAAGGGTACCCTGGTCAGTTAATGGTGCAAATCACATTCAAGCTGACTAAGGACAATTGCTTGGTAGTGGATACAGAGGCGAGAACATCAATGCCCACACCTGTCTGCATTACGCATCATCTTTACTTCAACTTAGCCGGACATGTCAGTTTTTTATTAATTTATACTGTTATTGTTATATCCATTGTTTGCAACTAAACTGTATTTATTGCTATTCTACTCCAAAAATGATTTTACTGTAAACATCAGTCATGAGCGTGGACGTAGCTATCAGGCAAATTTCTCATGAGTAATGTTGTCCACTATAATATTTTTTGGGGGTATAATAGTAATAAATATAGTTTACTTTCTGCAACTGGGGTTATAAAGCTACCGACCTCATGTAAGCACGACACTAAATGGGGCGCAAATTGAGAAATGGTGGAAAGTTTTTAAAAAATTAAAGGAAGAACTTCCTAACAATATTGCGGAAAGTAGGCAGGAAAATTTTGCTGTTAACTTTTTCTTTAATACTAGGACTTTTATTAAATTAACTAAAAGTTAGTTTTACACATTACTTCATTTCCTATTATAAAGTAATATACGTATCTAACCACTCTGACCCTATTAAATTATATAAAATGTAAAACTAATTAATTATTAAAAATGTATGAACTTCTGCTACGAACAAATACTGACTCTACCACTAAGGCATGAAGCTGCTTTGGCACAATCTCTTGAGCCCTATTCCCTACAACCTAGCAACTTACTTCCAATTTTTATAAAGTTTTCTTTTTATCTATGACATTTATGTTCTAAAGAGAAACATTTTTGTCAGTAATTTAAAGAATATTAAATAAATAACTTTTCTTAAATAATTTTTACTAAAACTGGCAAACTCATGAGCAAATCGTGTCTTGATAAGAGGCACAGTTTGAGGGGGTGCCTATCGAGCTACCTCTATTCCTCACAAAAATAGAGTTACGCTACGGACTTAGGCTTGGTCTCATTACGTTTAAAACTAATTAGAATTCTTTGCTACTTCAAAAACAGTAAAAGATAGCTCAGTGGATAGTAGCTCAGTGGATAGCTTAGGGAAAGGTGATAGATCACATAGCAAGTAAGCCACGTCGTTGGTCCCATCTTGCTAACTCCCTTAGATAAAAGATAGAGTTTTTTACCTTATCTGTCCAAGTGTAAAAGTTGCACCACTGAGATCTCCAGGTTGCTTTATTACAAGGCTTTAGATATACTTACGAAGTCGTGATATGCTATCTTGGATTGATAACGTGTGCATGCAATATGTAATGTGTTCAATCTGTTTGTTAAGGCAGCTGGCCCAGATGGGTTGAAAGATCACTGTATAATGATTAACGCTGACAGATACATCGTGCTAGATGAACAAACTGAGAAACCAACTGGTAATAACTATACATACAATTAGAGTATCATATTTTTAGGGGTATGGGAATATATATTCACATTTTTAGGGGTGTCGAGAACTATCGTCCAGTTTCATTGTTAAATCCTTTTTCAAAATTCATGGAAAGAATTTTGTTTCACCAAAATGATAAAATTCATCAGCAAATACTCTCTGCTTGCTTCTGAACAATAAGGGTTTAGAGCTAAACGCTCTACCAATACAGCTACCATAAATGTAACTCGCCACATATTAAGTTTTTTAGATAATAAACTCCATGCTGTAGGTTTATTCTTTGACTTATCTAGTGCATTTGAATTATTATACATTCCTGTACTACTAAGATAATTGAATTTTTTAAGTATAAGAGGTCCTCTTTATGACATTTTACGGTCGTTTTTGATTAAAAGAAATTTTTACGTAAATATAAACGATTCTAAATTTCATACTTTTTTTACAAATACTAAATTTTGTATTTCTTTATTATTTTTTTATTACAATAATAGATTATTGTTATTCTTATTTAATTGTAAATATGTGCTTTTATATTGTATATTTAAAATATTGAACCTTGTTTAGCCTTTCAATAAATAAATAAGTATAGGATATTATGCGTAGTGACGCTACAAAATTATTTTTAGTTAATGCTAAGTAAAGTTAGTTTGACGTAATTCATTATAAGTGATTTTTACAACCAGTGACTTTTCGGGACAGATATCTACTCTCATATCTTCTAGAGTTTGGGCTTCTTAGGAGCTGTTCTGATTATTAGTTCTTCGAAATATTCCAGAAAGTTAAAGGAGATAGAGTTGCCTAGTTGGAATTAGTAGTATTTAGGCCTTAGGCAGAGTTTTAGGTGGTCTATTACGGTCAACACTGAACTTTATTTATTATAATTATTAACATTTACAAGAAATTTTTGGTTTAGTAAAGAACAAAAGCCTATGAGTTTTTGTTAGCAAACAATGAGCTAAAAATTCCAGGAAAGGAAGAATCGTCATAAAATTTAAATATTTCAGAGATATGGTTTTAGTTTATTTTTTTTTACAATATATAGATCAGTTACGACTGCTAGTTCATAACTTCTCTTAATAAGTCGAGTCAGTATCAATTATGTAAATGACTCAAACTCTATTTTTACAGGTGAATTGCGAGGAGTTGGAGGCACATATTACGATCTTAGGGTTCCTAGACCTCTTGGTAAAGGTATTGAAAGAGCTCCAGGGCAGAAAGGTTATGATTTAACTTATTGCTTAACTAAAGGATCACCTAAAAATTCGGTCACTTTTGCTGGAAGGTTAGTAAAAACATATCTAACACTACCTAGTCAAGTAGAAATGCTAAAAGACCTAACTCAATAGTAATACTAAAAAACTTAAGTCTTTTAGTAGTGCCATAGAGTTAACTCTAAAGTAAAACTAAAATGGTAATTCAAGATGACAACTTAATGGTCATCCTTGGTACAGTTTGATAAGGCTGGTTTTTAGGAATGAAACCAAATTCATTGGATCCATTTCATTCACTAGATTTATTGACGGTAATTAAAATTTCTTGTATGTCTCTTCCATTATACGAAGAGATTTAACACAGTGCGATAGATGATAACATAAGAGTTATGCGAAGAGGTTCTAAAGTCCTGACAGGGTCTTCCCTTGTCGTTATAATGGGGACCAAAGAACAGCCGTTGAAGATAATTCTCATAGGCGAGTATAAAAAGTTTATGGCGAAAAGGATTGAATTCACCCGGATTTTCAGGTTAATCCACCCGGAGAGTGGAAGGTACGTAGAAATCTTAACGGATCATCCTGGGCTGTACATGTACACATGCGGTGATTTCCCAAATCCAGATCTTCCTCCTCCAATGAAATATGATGACAAATTAACTGCTTTCTTCACCTCTAAAGGTCCTCAGCAAGACGTGAGTACATTACATTACATTGTTCTATTTCGTCCGTTTGAATTATTTTATACATTTCGCAGTTTTATCTTGGAAACCAGAAGAAAAATAAAAATCTTAGGCTATATCACTTGCTAATTAGCGAATTTTCATCAGAAAATTACGCTTATTCGGATGATAAAATTTAAATTTTCCTAATTGCTCAGTTATACTAACTTGAAACAGTACAGATGATGAAAAAATAATACTGATATCAATGAAATAATGCATCGTCTCCGGATTTTTGGCTAACATGCTTAGAAATTCACTCTTTGCTCTTCGTTAAAAATTACTAAGGGTGGATTTTAAATTAATTTTAAGATAAATTTAATTTTACGATTATTATTGTAGGATGATGGTTATATTGACCCAGAAGTTGCTAAGAAGATGGATAAGATGGAATGGCCTCGACCAGCGTCATTACCTGATGACGATGAGATGTCTGGTGCGGGTGCCCAACTTGTTCCTGAATCTGATGAAAGGTGTGAAACACCCCCACCTAGAGACCTTAGTGATATGGATCCAGATTATTTTCCTGCTAAAGAAATTATGGATGCATGTGACATTGATGAAGAAGACTTCAACGATATAGCACAATCCGTTCATCAAGGTTTGTTTTTAAAAGTAGAAACTTAAATTTGTCCTATTTTGTTCGTTATTTTCATTTATTGGATATCATTGTTTAACACGTCTGATTCTAGTCTCTCCTTTAGTCTGGATTTGGATTCAGATGACACCATCTATTAATATTACATTCATTCACAAGGACGATAATACTAACCTAAACATCTTCCGTTTCAACAAGCTGGTTTTACCTTTTCGTTTCAGAGGAAGAGATTCTGGAATGGAAAGCTCCGGAGCCAATACACGGTAAAGCCGGAGCCATGTACAGGAACAACGCAGCTATCGTTCTTATGCCTTTAGAATATCCAGATTCAATTAAACGGGTTAGCTTAGTAACATCAATAACTAGTATAATATCTGAATTATAGTATGTAATTTATCCAAACATTTCGTAAATATTTGGGAAAGAATGCAAATACTGTGGGAAGATGCCTCCCACAGTGGAAGCGAAACGTTGAGTTCTTTATCTACATTGACGCGGTCTCCACCGGAAGACCTAAATCTTCAAATTAGTATAACTTATTTCCATCATATTTTTGAAAGGGCTTGAATGATACCTACCTCCACCATGTCAAGTTTGCCGAGAATAGTTCTAATATGCCTCTCTATTAGTTATTGTGTTTTAAATTTATTATTTATCATAAAAATGTTGGATACGTAATAAAATGATCAAATTTAATAATTTTTATGTAATTATGTTCATAGTTAAACTTAAAGGACAATTTTGTCCTCGTTACCCATAGTCTCGAGCGGTTTGATGATTTCGGGAAAAAGTCAACATCCTTCTATGATTAAATGACTTTCTCAATACTCCTATGATCGGCAAAAGCAAACAAATAAATCTAAATTAAATATACATTAACTCTCGCACTACATAAAGTAATTAACTTCTTGTTAAGAGGGCATAAGACACGCTACTAAAATTAAGTTCTATCGAGAAACTAAATTAGTTTGTGCAAGACTTATTAATGTCTCATTAAAAAACTTCTTGATTTTTAATAGAATATATTTATCATTTCAGAGGGAATTCCCAAATCCCCTGCTCTACCCGGGTGAAGTTTACACCCGGACGGTCATCTATAAATTCGGTGTCGTACCTAAAAGACCTCCAGATGCAACGAAACTAATCAACAGTCTCCTACTGACTCAAGCACCAGGAAGCGCCGGTGATTTTGCCTTTGATGAAGCCAAGTCAGGCAGCGAAGTTTAAACTCGTAACATTAGTGAAATGTCTTAGAAATAAATGGATTTACTTGATTGAGAAAAGGTGTTAAGTGCGACGGGTAGATAAAGATAACATTATTGTAGACTGAGCGGAGTTATTTGAACCATGTGTACATTTATTTTCTTCAAAAATATCCTTTGGATTAAAGTAATTATTTATTTAATGGAATACGAACCGCACAATTTTGTGTTTTGATTTGTATTTTAAACGTTCTGCTATATACGTTACAGAATTTATATATTAATAGTCGAATGTGGTGAATTTACATTTTCGATGTTTTAAACTTAGGATCCCAATAGGATCCCTATTGGTTGAAGTTTAAAATATATCTTTCTAGTAATATTTCTCTACGAGTATAAGTCTCTTTGATGCTTCCACAATGCTTCAGACAACCCTTGTTTGCGTTGTGTGTAGAGATATATTTATAGAGAGGCTTTAACAGTTGAATATAAACATCACTTTATTTATCGTGTATTCACTTCGCTCATCTTCACTACTTACTAGGTTGTCCTCAAAGAGAGGGGGAGTGGAGGAGGTCGATTTTTTCGGAAGGAGGGGGGACTTCACTGATCAGAAATACATATACGTGTGCAGTGGCGTAGCCAGGATTTAATTTCGGGAGGGGCTGAATGTTAAAAATTGTATATATATATATATATATATATATATATATATATATATATATATTATATATATATATATATATATATATATATATATATATATATATATATATTATATATATATATATATTATTAATATATATATATATATATATATATATTATATATATATATATTTATTTTATATATTTTATATCTTTCAATTTCAATGTATATTTTTTATATATATTATGATATTTATATTATATGTTTATTGTTAAAATATATGTTATGTAATTTATTATTTTTATATATTTTTTATAGGGTTTATTTTTTTCACACATTTATTGTGGGTCTAGGTTATGTAAAAATTTCGGGGGGCTGAAGCCCCCTCAGCCCCCCCCTGGCTACGCCACTGTACGTGTGTGTCTGTGTTTGTGTGTGCTTATATATGCATGTACGAGAGTTTTGTTCCCAGTCGTTTCCAGCAATGAAACTTGGATCCGAAATTAAACCTTGTTAATGTCCCGAACCCTATTGTTTATGAAACATGTGTGACACTACAATAACGACCCTACAAACATTTCAAAAAATAACAAATCCTAATAAAATTTTTTACACGTGTACTACCTCAAATGGTTAACAAACATACGAAGTTACATTTTTTTATCAGTATCAGTTCCGGTGTTATTAATTGACATATATAACAATGTAAATAAACATTCTGCTTATATCGTGGCAGTATGCCACTTATATAAACCAGTATTGACAAACTGATAAAGAATTACAACATTGTGGCCGCGAAGCAGCAAAGAGCCCCATGGCCTCTTGTTGTATAAGAAGAGTTACAATCGTACCGTACCAAATTTCTTTTTATGAGGACGATTTTCTCAGAAGTGTTAACCAATTATAACAGAAAAGTAAATTATTCGATAAGAATTTAAGCAATGCTTATTATGAAAATAGTTATTAACATACTAAGGGAGAAAAGCGAGTATTTGCTCCTTCTGCAGTCAAGTTACTTTGTGAGGTCTAAGTCGAAAAACCAAATTAATTAAATCCTGAGGCTTGCCGAGGTATTTATTTCGTCGGTTCCCTAGGCGAAGATAACTCAAGTTAATTAAAAGTTAACTCACGAAGATTATACTTCTAAGAGGGAGAAAATATAATAAAAACAAACAGTGACTTTTAAAATCACGCTGTGCTTTATTAATGTTACCTTTTGATTTATACAATAATAAACAATTTCTTACGTAGTTTGCCTCCTAAATGAAAGCTTCTCGATCGGTGTTATCTTTTATTAATATAAATGTTAACAAAGAAATCAATCAAAATTATAAATGAAACAAAAAAATGTATTAAAACATATAAATTTAATGGCAAAAATAAGTATAACAGCTATTTGCTTAGTCATGCTACTAAACTGTGAGGTCAGTATTTCTTATTTTTACCTAAACACAAATTGTAATAATTCTTTATACAAATGGAATATCGTGGAATATCTTTATATCAAATCTCTTATTTATAACAGTAGGCGCCTGTAGTATTTAGTGTAGCAAGCTCTAAAAAAAATCGAGGACGGGGTAACTAAGAACTTTTCCTCAACACATTCACATTGGATTCGCCCATCATCCCTATTTCGGACTCGCTTCATTTGTCCTCAGAATATACAAGTCGTTAAATTTATGCTGCAACGCGTCTTTGGACTTGCTTCGCTCGTCCCTAGATAATTAATTCATCCGATACGACTAAGTCACTGACATATCTTAGATATGTTATTGATAGCTATCATACGATATCTGTTTGGTTCAGAAGTGCTAGATGGTGGGAAAGTTAAAAATGGCATGTGAGGAAGATTGAAAAAACCTTGAAACAGTACGATATTTTAAAATCTGGTATTATCAGGCATTTTCTCGAAATAAGCGATCCTGTCTAGAGGGACATGGTAAGAATGCAGCCATCTTGAACCTTTTCTTAAACTTGAATCAATGCCGTCTTTCCAGACACCAGCCGGTAGATATACCTGCCAAGTAAATCAATATTAATATTATTAGATCAATGATTATTATAATACAACATCGTGTTTGAAAAGGCGTTCCTTTTTTGGCCTAGTTGATGGGGTTATGAAAAGAAGAGGCACATTGGATCTCGACCAAGTAGAAAAATCTGAGGAGAAAGTAAACTTGCTTCTAGAATTGTTCAATTCAGGATAAAAAAATTTGAGGAGAAAACAAACATGCTTCTAGAATTACCCAATTTAGTATAGAGAACTCGGAGTAGGAGCAAACTTGCTTCTTGAATTGTTCATTTCAAGATAGAAAATTTGAGGAGAAATCAAACATGCTTTTAGAATTGCCCAATCCAGTATAGAAAACTCTGAGGAGAAACTTAAAACTTGCTTCTAAAAATTGGCCAAGCCAGTGTAATCCTACGCACACGAAACTGTTGTCAACCTTGTCAACCTTGAACCTTCCTATGACCAATATTGACCAGACAATGATTAATGCTGATGTATTTTATTTGATACGAGATAATTCGATCCATGTTTATCTTAAGTGTGCAACTTACTTCTCGTTCTGTGACAGCAGGATGGAGAATAGGTGCGACTATAAGGGCTTCGCCTACTGAGAATTCATCTTTCACCACGTGGCATATTGTATCTGATGGATCAAGCATCCATAGCGGTCTGATAAGAGGAAGACCTGAGTTTAAAGCTTCTTCTGCGTACTGTCGCAACAGTGGGCTAACCTGAAATGCAACCAATTGATTGAAAATATTTTACAGTACAAGTTCTCGACATTATGCTTTCATTTCTGAGACTGTCAATAGAAGACCTTGAATACAAAATTTAGACAAAAGTTAGTGAGAATGATGGACGCAGTCCATTGTCACTGAATTTTTACAAGTTTCGACGTTTCGGATATAGGTATTTCTCCCATTATCAGGTCGGTCTTTATAAAAAGACGCTGTAGTTCTAACGGAAATTAGCTGACAGGAATGAACTACTTTACATATGCACTTTGATACATTGGTTTCTTGAGGTCTCCACTGATGTTAAAACCGCATATGACCTACACCTAACTACCTAACGAAGTACAATATTTTAGAAACATTAAAATTACGCAGAGCACTGTATTCTCGTTACCTTTTTCTCTCTGAGAGCAGTCAATCGTTTAGCTTGCTCGAGCAGAAGGGGATCCCCATAATCAGAAGGCAGGTTGGAGTATCTTATCACTGGTAAGAACGTAGCCAGCTGAAGCCATCTTATGTATAACTCCTTTTCTGGTAAATCACATTCAAGTCTAAGATCTCCAATACTTAACTCCGATACGTTGTTACTATTCTCTAAAACAAAATATATGTGAAAAAATTAATAAATTAGATTAAATCATATTTTACACATAATAATTCTCTCTTAAGAGAGTTTAACATTTTTTTTTAATGTAGAGTAAAAAAAAATTTTTGATATTTATGAATTGTCTTTTTAAAAGATAAATGCAAGTATGAAGAATAATGGGGACTGACTCATAGGTGCGTCGTTAAGTCCTTTGTAAGTGGGACCTTGACTGTGGAGATCGTCTTGGGAGCAGTAGTCTCCCCCGACAGGACCGGGCATCAGGAATGGATAACCAACTATTCCGTATGTAAGTATAGTTGGTATGATGACCTGCAACGATCTCCATGTTGACGGTAGTAAAGGTAGGGACACGAATGCTGGAGCTTTAGGTGCTTCTACTGCGCCGCTAACTCCCATTACGCTCACCTGAAACATGTAAAATAAAATTATGTTGTAATAATCTGCTGTGTCAAATGTTCCAGTGAAGAACTTATTGGCAATAAAAGAGCGCCACTGATATAAAAGATTTGCTACGTACTGAACATACTATATACACTTTAAATATAAATTCGCGGATCGTTTGAAGAACACTATTGAAAACGGTTAAAAAATGATCTAAGCTGAGGAAATCCAGTCGGATACGCAAGAACAAGGAACATGGAATCCAGTCTTCTCCCCCGATACGCTGTATGGACCATGAGAGGCGATCGTATTTACCGAATAACCTATTTGACGAATTATTATTAATTCACTTAAATAATAAATTTTTCACCGAATGGCTTTAAAAATATTATTTTTTTATAGTAACTTTATATTATATTTTTGTTCTTAACTTCTTGATAACCCGAGTAAACCTTCAAACCTTCGCCTATTTGGTGGGATTTGTAATGGCGTCATTATACTCATTCGACAAAACTAATACGGTCCGAGAACCGAAACGTATGCGGTACGTTCGCCTGTTAAATACGCTGTTTATACATAGTAATTTCTAAGAGGAAAGGTTACCCCTCAATTGTAAAAACTCTTAATTTCGTAGACTGCCTTTTCTAAAAACTTAATGTTGATCACATTAAACACAAATTTAAACACAAAATACTTTCACCTAATTTTCAATAGAAAATGGGAGTTATGAATTATCATATCATGAAGGATCAATTCTAAGCTCTTTTAGTTGTCCGACGATGACTCTCGAACACCTATTGTAGAAGTGTGACATTAATGTCTATGACAGAAAAAACTGAGTAGGTTTCGTGAAAAATTCTACATGGCGTCTCTAGATGGAAACCATTTTAAATTTCCAAAAATTTGATTTTTTAACTAGTTGTCCAACAAGACCTCAACCTTATCTGAGGTTTGAGAGTTCTCCTAGTTCTCAGGTAACTCTCCTCGCATCTCATATCCAATGTTCGAGATGCCACCCATGTCAATAGTTTGATGTATCACATTAGGAGGACATGGTTCCTAATTTAGCAGCTTGTCGAAGAATATGCTTGGTAAGGAATAGCTATAGTACAAATAATTACCTGGCTAATTAAATGTCGAGTAAAAAGAGTTTTATAGTGATCAGGATTAGTTAATGTTTCGTTAAGCTGGTAGAAATAAGGAACATCATACGCAGTTCCCATATCTAGATAGAATGAATCGATCTGGTATGTGTGTGACAAATTGGTTAGCTGTGATTGTAACCAAGCAACCGACTGATTGTTGGTTATATCTATCATTCCAGCTGAGTCTAATGACTTGTATCTCGTTAAAGCCGCAACTCCCTGGCTTCTTTCTCCAACGCCTCTCTCTCTTATCTGAATAATACAAAGAAATAGTAACAGCTTAGTCCGATTTAATAAGGATCGTTCAGAAGCTGATGCGAATGAATAATAGTTATTTATGCCATGAGGCATAAAAAGAAGTGTGTCTATGTCACGGCAATTAGATTTACCGACAAGTGAAGCAAGTCGGGAAAAATTGCCAAGACATAAAGACATTCTCAGCCGGATGGCATACACTATTTTTTTGAGGTAGCACTCATTAAAAAAAAATCCAAAAATAGCACTCATTAAACTGCGCTATATACTTAATTGAAAAAAAAACAAACGTCCAATTATTATTAACTCTATATTATCGTCGTCATTAAATTCATCCATAGCTTCACACTTTTACTCAAAAATGTAAAAGCTTTACAAATAAACACACAAAAATTGTCAATTAGAACACCTTTTAAAAACGAAAAAAAAATAGTCTACGAACAAAACAGAAACAAAATGAACGTTTTTAAAGAAAACTCATGAAGGTTTAACACAGATTGTTTTTTGAACACGCTTCATTACAGTAATGGCGGCAACATATGAATTACTTTTACGTCCTAGGAGTTTTTTTTACATTCATTATTGTCCTCGGAGGTGAAAAGTACTAAATAACCTCCTATAACAATAATGATTGGCTTCTCATCCTAAAAACGGTCCAATAAAGTGCTCAATTACGTACTACCTCAAAAAAACATAATTATTGAGCTAGGAGACTTAGGTCTAACAGCCTAGCTCCTATTTCCGTCTGCTGCTTTGCATTTATTTTTAAGCTTTAGTTTCCATAGTCATTGCCTAGTCCCTTTATAAAAACTTCCTGCAAGCTGATTATTGTGTATTTTCCAGTTCTTCGATTTCTGTGTGTTAATGTATACATTTCATTTGAATCATGATATATATATATATATATATATATATATATATATATATATATAATAATATATATATATATATAGCCCAACCTTGACCTATACTATAATTAATTACCAAAAGGCCTTGCTTGACAGCAGATGCAAAGTTGCTTGACTCGGTACCAATAAAAGGTTGAACAGAAAGTGCGATCCTAAACCCTCTTCTTTGGATGATCTCAATAGTTTTATCCATGGTAGGAAATCTTTTGGGGTCAAATGTCAAATCACCCCCTTCTGCTTGCCATAACTCGTTTAGCAGCACGTGACCTAGAAACAGTGAGATAATATCGTCTCTTTATGACAGGCTACTTGATTTCATAAATAAGTTGCTTAGAATAATACTTAATAGAAGGAGCATTACTGACTGATAAGAGGGAAGTTGGTCTGGGGACCACTTCTGCACCACCTGGCAAACTATATCAACTACATCAACTATATCAAACTATGTTTATGATTTGTGGGGTTTCTCAAATTAAAGTTAAAATCATTTCTTGAAACAACATTTTATTGGACTTAGGGGATAGGTTAAAATCAACAATTCTACTACTTAAGAATAAAATATTTGAAAGAAATTTAAACAAAGATTCATTAACCTCGAACAGATAGCATTGTCTATAGATGTAAAGTATGACTTACCTTGTCCAACAAATCCTAGTGCAATGACGTCATCAGTATAATTTAGTACGGCTGACTCGGTAAGTTGTGATTTCCTATCAGGTGCTATCTGATAGACTGGTTCCCTTAGTAGGTAGTTTATAGTATCGATATCTGACTCTCTTAATCCGTCCACAGACTCTTTTCACTTAAAAACGAGTGAAGATCTTTCATGTTTTCAGAGCTGCAGACGGAATAATTGAGAGTAGGCAATCCTTGGTGGGTAACATATGCAAAGTCATCATGGCGAGCCTTAAAAAAAGGATATCTTCTGATTAACTTAAACTAAGGGATAAAATTTTAAATTTATTGTCCAGAAAATAATTTTTATTGGAGTAGGGTTCAAAATGACGTTTCGCTTAACATCCTTGTAACTAAACACCTATGCCTGTTCCGGCTGGGGTTCGAATCCCGGTCCATAGGATGTATGTTACTATTAGCGCACATGGTGCGCTAATAGTATACTAAACCAATTTAGTAACTAAGCCTCGAAATAAGTAGGCTATACTAATTAGGGTTTGAACAAGTGGTTTTCCTATGATTGAATACCAGAGTTTGGTTATAACCGATAAAGTCAAGCTTGAAGAGTGCTTACTTAAAATCTGCATTCCTGTTCTCCCTACATGAGTACCGTGTCTTTAAAAGAACAGATTGTAATACAAGTATGTTATATGTGGAGGTGCCGAGAAGAAAAATTTGTATATTGCGATTAAAGATATTGTGCAAATAAGAAAGCAGTAAGATTTTCTTCAGGTCTCCTTATGTGACCTTTGAAGTCGTCTTTATATTATCCTAAAGAGAAAAGAATTTTGAGCTTGTTAGGAACACTCAAGTAGGTCTGCAGGAACTTGAAGACTTCCTTTAGGTCTCCTTATGGGGTCTTTTAGATCCTCGTTTTGAGTCCTAAAGAAGGTACAAATTTTAAGCTTGTTTAAGGGGCTCTTTAAAATTACTTAAGGAATTCTGTAGGAAGCGGTAACGCTTCCTTTAGGTTCTTAAAGAATATGTATGGAAAAAGTATTTTATTTGGACCTTATTTGAATAGATTAACTTGCTAATTAAGAACTTAAGTGCCACTTCGCGTGCTGACAACAGGGATGAGACCACTCTAATGATATTAATAAATTTCTTTGACAGGTATATATTATAGCCACAAGCTTAAAGGGATTGTCCAGAGAGCCAAAAACCAAATCGAGTAAATAAATAACTTGGCGTCTTATAAATACGCATAGAAAGCCCTTCACCGAAAATCTGAGTGTTGGAGACAACTTGTAGAAGACATCGTCCTAGACCTCTGGGGCCTAGGTTATAAGATTGTAATGAAAAAACTAGGTAATATGAAGTCAAGTATGGAGATGGAACTATGGATTTGCATAGTTCGCAAATCAGAAAAATTATCGATACACTATTCACATCCCACATCCATAATAGATCGCAGCAGGGATCTCGACTAATCAAAGCCTTAGTTCCTCTAGTTCTCTGAGAGTAAAAGTGGGGCACCCTTTTACTCTCGGAGAACTTGAGGAAGCTGTTTTATCTATGAAGGACAAAAAAGCGCCCGGACCGTTTTAGGAAGTCTCGTTTTAATAGACACAGGTAAGGGTGACCCTGAACAAGGCTCATCGTATCGCCCTTTATGTATAGCTGTGAAAGTGCTTGAAAACCTTATAAAAGCCAGAATGAAGTCGGCAACAACTTCATCAGAAGACTTGGATTTGATGAGGCCTTTCTACTAAAGATGCAATCAGGCAGATCTCTGAGGCTGTCTCAGCTGCAGAGAATCATAGTTCTCAATGCAAAATATTTGTGTTGTTGGTAACATTAGACATACCGAACGCTTTTAACTGAATTTGATGTAGCAATATGATAAAGGTTCTTAAAGAACGTTTACGAAGAAGGTTCTTGAAAAACAATTTACCAAAATATATGTTAAAAATATTGAAAGACTATCCCAATGATACGAGCCTTCTCCATGACACAAAAGATGGACAGAAAATAACAAAAATCACAGCTGGTGGAATTCCTGCGATAATTCCAGTCCAAGTCGGGAACGAAGAACCACCAGCAAGCCAACTGTTAAGTACCTGTTAAGATGAAATTTCAAGATCATCTAAAATAGCTGCAGAAAAACCTTTACTGCGAGTGCAGGCGGTTGGAAGGGTTATGTCTAAGATTGGAGGGCCAAGAGCGAGCAAAAGAAGATTACTAATGTCATCAAGTTAATCTATTCTTCTGTTCGGAGCAAAAACCTAGGCCAATGTCCTTAGCAAAAAAGCTACAAAAAATCGTGCCCGAGTTCAAAGGAAATCAGGCTTCAGGGTAACTTCTGCTTACCGAACGATCTCCGAACCAGCTGTTTTAGTCATTGTAAGTGTCATTCCCAATGACCTGCTAGCTATTGAGCGTAATACAGTATACGAAAGAAAAATAGAAGCCTATCATAAGACAGTAAGAAAAGAAGAAAGAGATAAAACCAGTGATCGGTGGAAATTTTTATGGGATAAGGGGACAAAAAGCCGCTGGACATGGCGTCTAATTAAAGATATCAAGTTATTCTATTGTTAAAATAAGCGATACCTGTAAGCAAAGTCTGGCTTTTTCTTCAGCATTAATAGAAACGTATAAAGGTGTTTCGGGATCTATGTAAATGGCAACCCCTTGTGAATTAATGAAATACCTCTTTAAAACAGAACCCCATCTATGTTTACCAATGTAACCGGTAACGAATGGAGACATCTCCACTTTACCAAGATCCACCGGCCAAGGCATGCCCAAAGTGCGACCTCCTCCATACCTGCAAAATTATAATTACGAAATTAATAGTTATTTATACAACAAAGGACGGAAGAAAGTTTTAAAACTCAAATTTTCCAAAGGCAAAGCAGATGAAAGAAACTATTATTTTCCGAGGACGGGATAATATCATTTTCCGAGGGCTGACCGAGGATAATAAAGTAGTAAGGTTCTAAGACTTGCCGAGGGAAATGGTTAAGAAACGTCTTGACAAAAAAATAACCGCTGTCTCCCAAAGCTTTACTTCGCTACTTCTTGCACTGTTTGTTGTGTCTAAAACTGACTTTATCCAATATAAATAATTACATATTTCTTTATATTTTGTCTCTCTATTGACATTATTCTATTTTGTATTTACCGATTATCAGAGGGTAAATTAGATACCATAGGCAATAATTCGTTTAGGTTATACGTTTTCCCCAATTTTAATTAAGAAGAATTAGATCATGCAACCTTTGTAAAACCATTGAGGAGTACCATCTTAACAAGTTCGATGATCATTGGAGGAGTGCGTTTGTGTTAGTAGATTTTTATTAACTACAGCAAACCAAATAAATTTGGGACATTGGTTCAGCGTGAAAATCTTACTGATAATCTATAGAAGCTGATTAAAATAACCATAGAGATTTAAGTTGGGTTCCTAGTATAGATCCTCTTTTCTTTTTAGTGCTTTTGTCTAGCAATTGTTTCCTAGATTCTGCTGGGAAAAGTCCCAGTTTGGGTGGTCTTTTAAATTGTATTTCACCAAATTTATGAAACAATATCATGCTACAGATGTCTGAATTAGATTTGATCCTTGTGTGCTTTGCCTCGACTCTGTCAACTTCAAATCTACAGTAAGGAAATTCCTACCAGTGACCATAAGTCCCTCCATTATCGAAGCAATCCGTTAGCATAGTTTCCGGATTCAAACTGATCCAAGTAAATCCATAACATCTGATTTTATTTCTTTCTTGGAACGATAAATAGAGTCTGGCTTGATGCATCCACTCCAAACAAACTGAACCTGATCGCTGATCGTTTGATAAACACTGATAAACCTTATCAACAGGTGATAAACCTACACCTAGATATCCTCTTGTCGTTTCTATACCTGTAAAGAGGCAATCAAAATTAAGGTACTATTTTAGACCAAAATTAAAATAAAAATCGCGACCTAGTAAAATGAATTACCGGAAGTATCTTAAGGTGTATACCATACAATAATATATAGGTTTTATCAAATAAAGAGAAATTTAGAAACAAAATTTCGGACGTCGTATTCCCTGAAAATAAGTTCGACAACCTTATAAGAAAAAGAAACACTTCGTTAATATTGATATCTACATCACCCAAACCCAACATTATCATAATAGTAAATCCACGATACAAAGGAATCTACACAGTCTGCACACATCCAATTTCCAATTCACAATAAAATGCAAAAACTGAGTTATTTAAAGAGTTAATTCTATTATATCTAGGCACACTCATGTCCTCCAAGAGGGACCGTTCTACCTACCCTATAAAATTTTAAAAGCTTCACTCTTGCAATTCAAAAACAATTATCGTACCTAAACTGTTGAAAAGTTTGACAATCCTGTCGTCTTTGTTGAAACGGATATTATCAAAGTATGCTCTCTGAAACATATTAGATAAATAAACATGGTTTCGAAATTTCGAATAAATATGGTCAACAGGTCATATCCAACAAAACACTTTTTATTGACGGTTGAGAACCAAAACATAAATTAATTCTCAAACATTCTCCTACAAGGACAAGGAGATAATTTCAAATGATTTTGTGATTTTTCAGTATCAGCCCAATTAACCATTTTGATTAAAATTTTGATTTAAATAACTGGCAACATTGGATTCATGAAAAGCTAAAAAAAAATCCTATGGACCTGTTAAATCTGTTAAATTAATATGTTTTAACCAAAAGATAAATAAGAAAGTCGTCAACACCTATATTCCTTACATCCATTCACCTTGCATACATTCGATAAATAAACCATGTTAGATTTTCACGACTCTTAGTTAGTTTCACTACATTGCGATGACCTTTTAAAATGATGTAAACAAATATCGTCCGAAACAAATTACCATAGAAAATGAAGTGAAACATTACGTGAATACTATATTTAATTTTATACTTAGTTTTTCTCCCAGTTATCTTTACTACTATTATAACTCCCGCCAGAGTGCAGTCAGTAATCCAGTGATTGTTCTTTAACAATACACGTTAGAGAAGCAATCCGCTTCTATAACAAGTATTTCTTCTTGCCACTAAATTTATATTGACTCTGTAACAATCATATGTTCTATATTACTCAATAAAAGAATGACTTGTTTCGTATATAAAATGAAAAATATTTGTCAAAAAAGTATTAAATTAATTATTTTATTATTATTAATAAAGATTACAAAAGAAATTAGTAGGATGAGGTCAAGTGACCATGGACTAACTAATATCAAACATGCATTTGACATTCACCCGATAAAGTGTTTGTCAACCATAATTAAGTTCGTCTATCTTAACTACAAAAATGCACCCTTTGACCATTGGCATTTTACCTTACCACTTGAAATCCATGTATGCATGGTATACCTGTAAGACATGGTGATGGTAGAAGTAATGCGCGAAACTAACGAGTAGCAAACAACATAAGAAACAAATAGCAACGAAACTTCTCAGCTTATATTCCTTGGGCGCCCTCCTCTTTTTCAAACCACGAGGAAAAGTCATCTGAAAATATTAAAATTTTAATTAATAGCTAAATTGTACATCGTAATTTGCAAATTACGAGGAGAACATTACATTACCCGACATTAAAAGAAACTTTGATCACTAAATCTCACTTTTATCTGTGAATTGACTTAAGTCTTTCTCGGTTTCTTACCGATTTGTTTACTTAGTTGAACTGTTAAAGATAATTACCTATATCTGATAAGTTCGGCATGACATAATGATGTTAGAGTGCCATATTGTTATCTTAAAAAAGGTGCTTACAAATTATTCAAATTACATTGGTTTAGCGTATTAATTTATCTCCGGAAGCTTAAACATTTCTGCATCCGAAGATAAAATAATACGCTAAACCAATGTAGAATTATGTTGGAGGAGAAAAGTCAACAGTATACCGTCTTCTCTGTTCCGGGTATAGGGACCCTCGTCTTTGTTCGGATGTCTCATGATTTGTGTGGTGCTAGATAATTTATGAGGTTCTACAGATCTTTCAATCTTATTTAGATAGTATTCACGCCCTGAGCTTAAGCCCTACGTGTGGTTGAACCAGGATGCTATCATCATTGCTATTATGATCGTTATTATAAGTGATAGCAATAATATTGCTATCAGGAAACACTTAGAGATTTTAACTAGGGTGGTCGAGAAACTTAGAGAGGCTGGTTTGGAGATGAATCCTGATAAGCGCTGCTTTTGCAGGAAGGAGCTGAGGTATTTAGGTTTCATTCTCAAGGACTTAAGGTAGATCCAGATAAGACAGCACCGTTAGGGACTTATCCGATTCCGAACTCTGTGAAGGAGGTTCGCAGGTTTTAGGTATTGGCTCTAGGTACAGACGTTTTGTTCCTAATTTTAGCACTAGTGTGGAACCTTTGACACGGTTGTTACTGAAGAAGAACAAGTGGAGTTGGGGGTGTGGAGCAAGTTAAAGTTATTGAGACTGTTAAGAATAAAGTGTGGAGGCTTCTGTTTTGGCGTTACATAATTTTTCTGTTTCTTTTGTGTTCCAGACTAACACTTCTGATGTTGGCTTAGGTGCTGTGTAGTCCCAGACTCAGAATGGAGGACAGAGGGTTATAGCTTTTGCGAGTCGTAGTTTGAGTGACGTAGAGCGGAGGTAAACAGTCACAGAGAAAGAGTGTTTGGCTATTGTTTAGACTATACGTAAATTTAGACCATATATTGAGGGTTATCTTTTACGATGACAACTGATCACTATAGCCTTTAAGTGTTAGATTAGCTAGATGGTGTTTAGAGCTGCAAGATTTTGAGTACGACCTTCAATGTTGTAAGGAGAGTTTAAAGGTTTTCCCAGATGCTCATTCTCGGATACCGGAATCTTAGGAAGTTGGCACTATCGTTTAAGATGCTTCTACTGATGAGTGGTATAAGGGGAAGTTGCAAATAATCAGAGAACATCGATATCGCTATCTAGATTGGACTGAACGTGATAGAAAGTTGTAGGTATAACATCAACCTACACCACTTGAGGAATGTTCAGATAAGCCTGGAGAGAGCTGGAAGTTAGTTCAGAAGAAATCCGTGTTAGATGAGAACAATACGTGCAGAAGGTGAATATCAAGGTGTTCAGTAGTAGGGTGTCCTGTAATTATTATATATAATCCTGGTATGTGGAGGAATATTAAAGCTTATTGATTGTGAAGACGAAAATTGATATTTGAAGACAACTTGTTTGACGGGTTCTAGGTAATTTAGGGACCGTGGGCGACTGTAGCAGCAGCTTTTATGGGACCATTTCCTACTTCATCAAAAGAAATTTAATATTTGTTGGTGTTTCAGGACCTTATCTATAAGTGGGTAGAAATGGTTGTTGTTTGGATGGCCAACGCTGAGACTGTGAAACGGGAGTTTCACAGTTAAATGATCAGAGAGAGTTTGATCATTTACATGTAGGGAACTTCTCGATAACTGCATACAGATAACGGTAGGGAGTTTAATAACCGCATAATTGAAGATGCTGCTAAGGACTACGGAATCCAGAATGTAAAGACATTGCTTTAACATTTGAGGCGAATCCTGTTAAGCGGGTAAACAGATCGATTAAGCTTATGATGTCTCAGTTCAACGGAGACAATCATGAGCAATGGAATAGTTTTATTATACAGTTTAGGTTTGCGTTGAACAGTGCTTCCCACACTTCTGCTAAGTTTACATCAGTGAGTATTTTGATAGGTAGAGAGTTTCTTAAGCCGATATATAAATATAATAAAAGTAACATATCAGCTGCCTTGACGGAGCAGTGAAACACGCTGATTACAGATTAATACCTACGCTGTTCTCATGAGCCTGACTCAACGGATCAGGTCCGGATTATCCTAGCGTGTAAGCAACTATAAAGTCTTATAAAAGTCTTTGCGTTCAATAATGCAGGTCTTAAATACCTTCTGCTTACCATTAGCTTTTCTTTTAGGAGACTTGATATAGAGTTGAGAGAAGTAACAGAGTTAGCTGGTGATTGATCAGACAAGGACAGTTCGTCCAGATCTAACTTATTCGTGCCTCCAGGGTGTAATGATCTCTTGCGACGACTCTTGCTCGGAGTGATTTCAATCCTATAAATTAACAAAAGATTCGGTCGCTATATTGCTTTAATTATTATACGTAAATACTGAAGTAACGTAAGGTTATAATATAAGGTTATTAAAAAAAATTGCCAGATTGCTATAAGTGCTAAGAAGCCTCGCCCTTAAACAAAATACATTAAAAAAGGACTTGCTTCCCTTGGTAAAAGGCTATAATTATGTCTGTAAGTGTAGTAAAATATACTCGCCTTACTTGCTAGAATGCTATAAATATAAATATGCAAATAAATCAAAGAAGCTCCCAAGATTCCTAGTAAATTATAATATTAGATAAAAAGGGCTTGCTAGATTGCTTTAAATATATGCGTAAATTTAAAAAAAGGGCTCGCTTCTCTCGAAGCAAAATTTGTTTCTCTTCACAGTTAGAGCTTTCCAACAATGTATTACTCGACCTATTTTGAAAAATTTATTTCTTTAACTTTCCTCATTTTGGCGTCCATTTTGTTTTAATTAGAGGCTCGCTTAGCTCGTTATATTACTATAAATATAAATGCAAACAGGCTCGCTTTGCTTGCAAAATTGCTAAATTATATGATAACGTACATTTATAGGGGTTTCCTTCGTTAAATAGTAGGTTCATAAAATAGGCTCTCTAGATTAATTTAGTATTTTGCTATTCTTCAAGAGTATAACGATGTACGACTTAATTTTTTCATTCATTTTTTTTTTTTAATTGGTGGTGGTCCGCCATTTTGAAAATAGTTTTTTTAATTTTATCCAATAACTATACACATCTGACAAGTAAGAAGTACTACACGCACACCAGATTTGATCAAAATCGGTCGACGGTAGTTATTGCGTCACGTACACAAACAAATATACAAACTGACAGTCAAATATCATGTCAATTAGCCGTCTCATGAAGAACTCGCTGACGTTTGTTCAATGAGTATTTTAAAAAATTCCTTGTACAGTGTGGAGAAATTTCAATATGTATATTTCGAATTGTAACACAGCATTTTTTTTTACTTTTTACAATTTAAAGTAATGTATATTAAGTAAAAAAGGATTTATTTATTTTATATGTACGTTTATTTTAATGATAAGTGTGATGAACTTACTCACTTGGTGTCTGGGCCAGAGGACTTGGTGCTTTCTGACTCGGACACTCCTCCATCTTCACTGAACGTATCACTGGTGTCGTATCCGTCATGATAGCACCTTTCTGGAGTCAACTAAACAAGGAACAAGATACTTAACACAATCTGCTTTGATGAGCAAGGTCGCCTTTATAGTTTATTTTTTTTAATTTCAAAGTTATCCTGCTTTAGGACTATACATTGATAAGAAGTCTTCCATTTTAAAATTTTACCTTGATATGAGAGAATTAGGGACAATGTATACAAACCTATATAAACAAAAAGATAAAGTTCTTCTTGTGGAGACCACGTCAATGTTGATGAATCTGACCTTCTGCTTCCACTGTGGAAATCATCTTTAGGGATGTAGGACATTATGTATGAGTTCACAATGCTTTAGAAAAAAACTGAAGACTGGAGATGACTACGTTACGGCACCTGATATTGGGACTATCTACAATACTTGCTCTTAGAAATCCCTACCAAGAAAAACAAGTGATGTCTATAAGATCCCTTGTAGCTGTAGCATAGTCTTTGCCGGAGAGACCGGCAGACTCATATCGATACGTTTAGGCGAGCACATTAATCACACCGTAGATGACGATTGTCGATCCGTGATCACAGAGCATTCGCGAGATAATGGTCATCTCATTGTCTTCATGAGATAATGTACTGAACTAGTACTGAACATTCTAAGTACTAGCGACTGTTCCTTGGTATCAAAAAGACCTTGTTAGAGTAGCTATACAATGCTAAGCCCAAACATTAACAAGGCCATAGGGTTGAAGATCTCCAACACATATACGCCGCTTATCTCTTCACTACGTGTCTCGCATAATTTCATCATCTAATGTCAGCCTCCAATTACGTTACGCAACACCCATCACATATTAAGTCTTTTAACGGTAATCCTTATTAGTTAGCACATCAATTGGGTAGGATGCCCCCTCGCGACATTCAAGTGGATTACATCATACAGTAGCCTTGAGGCCTGTACTATCCCTTAACATGACTTCAATCAAATAGTACGTTCACACACACTTTAGATCCGCGTATCGTATAGAGTACGATCTCTCAATACGTTAATTTAAGCTGTATGAACCATGCGGAGGGGATCCGATCGCATACGCTAGAACTAGGCAGATGGAATCTAAATGGATCCCCCGATATGCTGTCTTTTTTGTGTGTACCTTTAGAGACGATCGTATTTAACGGATAACCTTCTCGTCGAACTTTTATTTCACTTTATTTCACTTCTACATAACCGTTTTTGATCAAATAACTTTTGGAATATTATTTTTTTTTAGTGTAACTTTATTATTACGTAAAGAAATCACAATTTAATTAAATATATGTTTTGTTTTAAACTTCCTTATAACCAAAAGTAACCATGTTTTGGCGGGATCAGTTATCACTCGATCGACTAAACAAATACGCTGCAAGAACCGTGAAGTTAGTTGACCGTATTGTATACGTATTCTATACGATCCGCGGATCTAGAGTGTGTGTGAACGTACTAAAAGACACTGACAACCCTCTTCTCTAATCTTCAGTTAAGTTTCTGAGAGCATTGTGAACTCATCCAGAATGCCTCCCACAATAAAAGCCAAACGTCGGATTTATCATCTACACCACCGAAAGACCTAATCTTTATGACAATAACCGCGAAAGCCTACGTTATTTACCATATAAGCACATTTACGTACCACGTTGTTCTCAAATCTGCCGTTTTGGCCAAGCGCTAGTTATTTAAAGTTATTTCGCGTTCGCGAGTTTAAGTTTTACTATTATTAGTAGTAAAAATATACGAATTATAAAATGTTAAAACCATAATTCAACTTATAAATAATCAGGTACGGGAAACCTCAAAACTTTTTCTCGTCTTATCGATTCGCTACGTTCATCCTAACCTCTTAGAACTTGCTTCGCTCGTCCTCATAATATAAAATCACTAAATTATATTACAGTTCATCTTCGGACACGCTTAACTTGTCCCTCAGACATTAAGAACATCTGTTTTATTCCAAACGGACATCCATCCAGGTCCAGGAACCTCGCTCGACGCTGTCATAAAACATAGATATACTTGCCGTATTTCAATAACACGTGTTTACTACTTATAGGAACAACTTGTATATTTCATATAAGGATTCACTTGCACCAAATTCCAACTCAATTGGATTATTTTTTTGATTTTTAACAACTTTTAAAAAAACGTATGTGTGTTATTCAATAAAAATTGAACTAATACTGTTAATGTAATGAATCTTAGCACATTTTTTTTGTTTATCTTATGTTGTTTATCTAAGTACTACATGTGCGACAAATTATTCTTTGATCTGATCATTATTCCGTGTGCTATGATTTTTCGATATTTTAACTGTTATTCATAATGGTTAAGGACATTATAGAAAAATTATTTTAGCGCAACTAAACCTAAAATTTGTGTACCTGATTTCAACTCTCTAGTATTTCAACACTCTGGGAGTTACAATAATAACAGACACGTACACACGCAATTAAATCCAATAACTTTAAATTAAATTGTTTTCTTTTAAGGAAAAAGCAAGATAGCTACGCCTATGCTAAAACTAAAGTTTAAAACGCACATAATGGTCATCTCATTATCTTCATGAGATAAAGTACTGAACTAGTACTGAACATTTTAAGTACTAGCGAATGTTCCTTGGTATCGAAAAAGCCTTGTCAGAGTAGCTATACATGCTACCTTGCTAACAAAATAAAGGCTTCGTTTCGCTACTTGTATAAAAAAGAAATTTCAGACGTTTCAAGCTTCGAAACATCATAAAGTTTCTTCCTGTCCCAGAAGATTCTGTATAATATTTATTTAAATATTTATACAACTACAATTTATATAAACTTCATAACTTTTAAAAACTTTATAAATTTAAAAAAATGTATCTACTCACAAAACAACCAATAATAAAGCAAAAAAGCGACTAACTGCACAAAAGACAAAATTAAAAATGAACACTTAAGTAACATAAATAAGTAACAAAAAAAATAGAAAACATATACTAATAACACTAAAGTTTAACTATAAAAGAGTCAATATAATGTTGATTTTATGATACACTTTTGACGAAATACACCTATAAAACAACTATCAAACACAGTTATGGCGAATTCAAATTACCTTGTTTGTAAAATGAGACAATACAAGTGTATTATTGTTATATTCTACAATAGGAGTGTAAAACAATAATATTTAACAATGCTTAAGTGGAAAATAAACATGATAATCCTAGTTTACTTTGTACTGTTTGCTTTAGCTGCGAAACCCTCATAATATGAATATTTTATTTGTTTTAGTCAAAGATTTGCTGTTGGTACCTTCCTTAAATTGTTTAAATTGCGCCAAGAGAAATTATGTCAAATTTCAACTCGGTCGGTCAAATTTTCGATTTTTAATTTACCGTATTTGTTGTAGAGACTATTGAGAATTTTATGGACGTATAGGTATAATTTACCGTATTTGTTGTAGAGACTTTATAGAGAATTTTATGGACATAGGTATAATGTGCTGTATTTGTCGTAGAGACTTTATAGAAAATTTTATGGACATAGGTATAATTTGCCGTATTTGTCGTAGAGACTTTATAGAGAATTTTATGGACATAGGTATAATTTGCCGTATTTGTCGTTTTATAGAGATTTTATGGATAGGTATGGGTATAATTTACCGTATTTGTCGAAGAGACTTTATAGATAATTTCATGGACATAGGTATGGGTATAATTTGCCGTATTTGTTGTAGAGACTATTGAGAATTTTATGGACATAGGTATAATTTACCGTATTTGTTGTAGAGACTTTATTGAGAATTTTATGGACATAGATATAATTTGCTATATTTGTCGTAGAGACTTTATAGAGAATTTTATAGACATAGGTATAATTTGCCGTATTTGTCGTAGAGACTTTATAGAGAATTTTATAGACATAGATATAATTTGCCGTATTTGTCGTAGAGACTTTATTGAGAATTTTATGGACATAGGTATAATTTACCGTATTTGTTGTAGAGACTTTATTGAGTATTTTTGGACATAGATAAATTTGCCATATTTGTCGTAGAGCTTTTTAGAGATTTTATGGACATTATAATTTGCCGTATTTGTCGTAGGACTTTATAGAGAATTTTATGGACATAGGTATAATTTGCCGTATTTGTCGTAGAGACTTTATAGAGAATTTTATGGACATAGATGGTGCCTTTATAGGAATTTTATGGACATAGGTATGGGTACCGTATTTGTCGAAGAGACTTTATAGAGAATTTCATGGACATAGGTTGGGTATAATTTGCCGTATTTGTCGAAGAGACTTTATAGAGAATTTCATGGACATAGGTATGGGTATAATTTGCCGTATTTGTCGTACATATCTAAAATTTTATGGATGTGAATAACAAATTAATTATGATGTGAATTTTGATCTTTACTCTACATTAGAAAAATCGGGTACGGTGTACCTTGGAGCTTTTCTCACCAAATCGGATGCGCTACGCTTATCCTCACTACTTCCAACTTGCTTTGCTCGTCCACAGAATATAAAATTAACCATATTTACACTGCATCACGTCTTCAGACTTGCTTTGCTCGTCCACGATATAAATATAACCATATTTCTGATACGTGCTTAGACTTGTTGCTTCACAGATATTAAATTAACCATTTTACACTGCATCACGTCTTCAGACTTGCTTTGCTCGTCCAAGATATAAATTAACCTATTTACACTGCATCACGTCTTCAGACTTGTTTGCGTCGCAAGTTAAAATCATATTTACACATGTCACGTTTCAGACTTGCTTTGTTCGTCCACAGAATATAAAATTTATCCATATTTCACTGCTCACGTCTTCAGACTTGCTTGGCTCGTCCACGATATAATTACATATTTTAATACAGATATTTAACACTGCATCACGTCTCGACCAAGAATATAAAATATTTACTCAGACTTGCTTTGCTCGTCCAAGATAGAATTACAGTATTTCATGATCAGTATTCAGACTTGCTTTGTGTCTATATAGACAGTAAATACATTCGTTTTATTCCCTACTATCACCATCAGGCAATGACCTCTCCGAGGTTGTTAACCTTTGTGATTTAACAAACGCCGATAATATACTTGCATTTAAACGAGACTTGGCTAACTTATTTAACCCTGGCTGGGTTGGCCGGATTAATTCAAGGACTCTTGGAGTGTACGGTACAAGGATAACCTCATATTTAGTTTTCCCGTCAGATTTTAACCCTTGACCTCCAGGTCGAAAGGCGAGTGCTTTCGACACTGAGCGACGGGACTCGGTTTACTATTATTGTATTACTATTACTACTGTTTTATTACGATACTGTTACTATTATTATTATTTTTACTTTATTATTTATTTTTTACGCTTAAACCCGTAGGGTCATTTTGGTTTTCCCCTCACTCAAATCTCACTCACTAATTAACCCCGAGTTTGTACACATCCAATCATCTAGAAGCACCTCCTCGTCATGGTGGCACATTGACCAGTTCACGTGTGTTTGTTCATCTTAGCCAACCGCGATCTATTCCTCATGCTCTGGCTAGTGCCGCGACTAGTTCACAGTGTGCCTAGTTCATCTAGACCAGCTAGAGCTAGACCTGAAGTCAAAGCTCCGCAGTGCTATAGAGACGTCTGTTTTCAGAACAAGCACTTTGTTCCTAGTCATTACGTTATTCGTGGTCGCCGCATCACTTTTCACTGACTAGTTTTCGGACATACAAAGGCTTAGTATAGTTTTCCGCTTCTCTCTCGGCCCGCAGAACATTAAATTTTGTGAGCTGGAGAACGGAACGTAGATCCAGATTGTTCAGATGACTAGATCCACCCGCATTGCGTATTCAGTAGCTAGAAACCACGTAAAACCTGGCTGGGTTGGCCGGCCTTGAATTCAAGATCCCGAGTGTACGGTACAAGAGATAACTTTATATTGAGGTCCTCCCTCGGCTGGATTTGAACCCTCGACCTCCAGGTCAAAAGGCAAGCGCTCTACTACTGAGCTACGGACTCGGTTTCTTTATTATTGCTATCACTATTACTACTATTACTATTACTTAATATTTTCTATTACTATTTTTTATCCTAATATTTGCTATTACTAATACAATTTCTACTATTACTGTTATTTAAATAATGGTTATAAGTAAAGAGATTGATAAAATAAGAAAGTACAGAAAAGTCTCGTGTAAAAACGAATTGAAATAGAACTCGCGGGCAAATTTAGCAGTGCTGTCTTTTAGTCTTGACAAAACTACTATTTTCATTTATCATGCTACATGCTAATAAGTTCGGTACCTGAGGTTCATACTCGAAGGGCTGATCCAAAGCTTGGTCTAATCTATGAGGAAGCGACACAGCTCCTCTCATTCCACTGTTAGATACCTCACACCTGTAACACCAGTTTAAGCATTTTCACAACCAATTACTTAACTTAATCAGAGAGGTTGCGCTTGAATCAAAGAGAACCAGTATGTTTTCTTTTATTGTAATAGCTCATCCTCAACAAAATTTGATAAACCTGAGTTTAAAGATTTACCGACATACACAGTATAAGTCTACTCTAAGTACAAGTGACAGCAAGAGTTCTAATAATTTAAACAGAGTATCATACCTATTTGCATAAGTCCTACCACGTTGAAGCTGTCACTTACACTTAAGCTATGTCCACATACTCTAGTTAAGTTTAAGTGAGGAAATAAAGTTTGATGTAGCCTAATATCATTTGCGAGACTTAAATTAATTTAAAATCATTTTAAATTAAAATCTCCTTTATGGATTAAAAAATACTAATACATAATTATAAAAGTCTAAAAGCGGCGCTGTCCGGATGAAATTATAAATTGTTTAGATGAAATATTATGAATCTACGTCTAATACAGACTCAGGAATTCTAGAACCTTAATTATATATTCTGATACATCCTTGAAAATGTTCAAAACTCTAAAATCAGGTTCAAGTTTTATTTTTTGGTACTTAATACATTTTAGACAAGTTCTTACATTTTGACACATATAATTGTGTGGACACCTAGGAAATGTAACAAGCAAATGTAATTCTACCTTTGTCAAGTGTTTCATCATTTGACATTTGTCAGCATTAATGGCTCGGCATAATGTCATGTCCCACTCTGTCTCGTTACGTCTACGTTTACGAAATATATTTGTCTTCGGATTTTTATTGAAGGTCGAGTGAGTTCAGACTTTGTCGGCACCCTGATGTGTTGGACGTAACAAAACAGAGACATTACATGACATTATGTCGAGCTATTAATGATGTCGAATGATGAAACAGTTCCCAGATGTAACATTGTATTTTGCTTGTAACATTTCCTAGGTGTCTCTCGCACAAATTATATTGTGGTCACTATTTCATGTTTTGCAAAACTCGGGGTAGTTTAAATGATATCTCTTACATTTTGCTTGCAATCAATTGCTTCTGTTCTGTGTTGCAAACAGATTATCCTCCGGCACTTTCAATTGACTCCTTCACCACTATAATAGATTGAGATATAATATATTTTGGGTTACATGCTTTATGAAAAATATGGACAATTCAACTTAAATGTAATTTTAAATCTTAAAACCCGAATTAATATTTAGTTATGAATTTTAAAATAAATTACATAAAATTAAAATGGTCATCTATTCTCAAATGTTAAACAATCTAATAAAATTTAATGCGACTTATAACTTTAAATCTTATAGACTTAGTGAAACTTAATAAGGAAACAAAAACTTAGTAATCTTAATTACGTTCAACAGTTATGTTATATTTTATTTAATCGAATTTATTTATTTTATTTTAAAATTTTGATACATAAAGCAGTCGTAAAAGAATACATCAATTCAATAAAAATTAAGAACCACAACAGAGTTACAATTTATTTAATTTTTTTTAATAAAAAATAACGCTTTGTCTGTCAACAGCGACCGACTGTAGACTGAATTGTTTTAAGAAATCCTAGGTCAGATTCTATAGATAAACCACAATCTTCTAATTTAGCTAAACAACCTTAACTGAGCTACTAGTTAGGGGATATAGCGTAGTATAACATACGAAAAGTCTTACATTAGCACCTAAAGACCTAGAGCATATAGAAGAAAATAGTACACTATAGCTCTGCACAGTGTACTACCATTGTCGTCACAATTCTTTCAGAACTAATGTTTTAGAAATAATGTATTTAAGGTTTCAGTTTCTTGTTGATATATTAGTCCAATATTTTTGATCATGATTTTTGTTGTATATAATAATATATATTATATATTAATAGATATATTTTATATATTCTATACAACACACCACAACACACAACGTATATATCATATTTTATTATTATTTATATATATATATTTATTTATTTTATATATGCAGAATTTTTAGGAATTATTAGAATCATAGACACTTGACGTCACGTTTCGACTTATAGGCTTCTACTGATAAGGGGTATATATGTTATATACGTACACACAATAAAAAGATGTCAAATTAATTAGCTATGACCCTGATTGATTTTCATAATAATTAAGCATAATAATTAATTAGCTTGAATTAATTATTATTAACATAATAGTTAAGTCAAGCTAAGACTAGACTGTTCTAGGTAAAATCCTATGAAATTCCATTATTTTTTATGTACACGCCGCGGATGCATACGAATTCATTAACTAGGACTAATGTAAACAATATCGAAATATCACCAAACAGAGTTATAAAATAGTAAGCAAATTCATTGAGAAAAATCGCTCTCCTTATTTGCATGAATGTGCTTATAAAATAATCATGGTTCCTCCTGCGGATTGACGGTAAATGATCCCTGGTACTGCATTATGAGCGTACGACTGGTCCGAAGCAGGTGCTGGTCGCCTGACGGAAGAGATGTCCTGGCCGACTCTAGTAATCCGCATGTGTCTGTTGGATCTTTGACACAGCCGATGTGATAGAGTCCTATGCCCTCGGAGGCAGGAGAGCGCTCTTGATAAGTCATTGCGGATGAAGTCCGTGTCAGGAGAAGCGTCCTGAGGTTTACCTCGCTATGTCCTTACTATAGG
>JACMZG010000022.1:22778175-22933450 GCA_018340805.1 Microvelia longipes
TTATATAAACATTATTATATATTATAAATTATATTATATATGACTACATGCGTGCTTGATTTCTTATCAATAAAAACATTTTTCTGCGTTTTAGGAATTTTGAAATTTCGCTTTCATTTCAGCGGGTTAATGACGTCATGCATAATATTTTTGTCTCGCATTTTTTGTTGAAACAAAATTAATTGTGAAGAGACTTGATAATAATTTGGTTCTTAATGATGGGCTCCATTTATGCTTATCTAAGATCATATTATTTAATTTTGAAATTGGGCTGGGTTTCCCCTGTAACAAAATATACTGAGTAACAATTATAGAGGAATAGAATCAAAGAGTGACTTCACTCCCGTCTAACGGGCTGTCAAAAAGCTTGCTGATGTTTGAAGAAGCAATGTTTGGCTACTTTAGCGCTCTGATTTACTGTAGAGAAGGATATGCAAATGTCTTGTTGAGACAGAAATCCGTAAGAAACAATGACAAAAAAATTCTCTTTCGGGCAAAAATAAAACAACATGGCTTCATTTTAATCGAGCTTTTTTAAAAATTGATTTTTCAAAACTTGCACTAGTTTTTTAGGGGAGTTGGTTCACTTGTTATTCTATTCCACTATAATAACAAAAGAACTCAATCTTAATACACTAAATATGAATACCTTTAACGATTCCAAGCTCTCGTCTAATAAAAATGTTGTATCATTCATTAACATATTGATAAATTTGACAAATTGTTTTCCAGATCTAAAACATTCAAATAATCAAATTAAATAACAAAAAAAAAATATTGCAGTTTTATTTAACTTAATAAACATGGTTTATTCCATTGGAGATTTTGTCAAATGGTGTTTATCATCATCAGTGAATCTATTTTAAGGGAAGTGTATTTATGCTAGAGAGTTGAAACTGGGTATAAAAATCAATCTTTAGGCTAGTTAAGCTATCCGGAATTTTCAGTTTATTTTTAGTTTATTACATTATCTGCATTAGTCAAACTTCTGTCAAATGACTTGAATAGATTTTTTAAAAAAAATGTAAAAATTCTCTCTTTAATAGTATCATTGAGGTCTGTTTCACTGCTGTTATCCTCTGAGGATTCC
Source organism: Microvelia longipes (assembly GCA_018340805.1). Classification (NCBI taxonomy): domain Eukaryota; kingdom Metazoa; phylum Arthropoda; class Insecta; order Hemiptera; family Veliidae; genus Microvelia; species Microvelia longipes. The sequence goes on from JACMZG010000022.1 coordinate 22,779,266, forward strand.
ACTTCAGAACTATGCTCCTTTTTTCTTCATACAATTTGACTTTTGTTTTTTTCAAGATAATAACTCTCAAAAGTAAAATGTAAATTATTTTTACTTGAATTGGCAAGTATAAAAATTCCAGATAGGGAAAATAAGTCCTCTGAATATTTAGATAAAACTATTGGTAGGATATGAAGGATATATATATATATATACTATAATATATATATATAATATATTATATATAATATATAGGAGTTTTGTTATGACATAATAACCGAGGTATATTATTAATATTATTATATATATATTATATAGTTTTATATATTTGCTATTTGTTATTAAAATAGTTTTACTGTTGATGATTTTGTTTAGCCAGAGGGGTTTATATAATATTTTGAGGCAATACAATCTTAAAGATCGCCTGCCATGGAACAGCCATTTTTTTAAATATCGATCCTCAGAAGATAATTAGATGTCAAGAAATATAACTTACTTAGATTCCTTGATAATAGCATCTTTATGTACTTGACTCTCCCACATCCCTTTAATAATAAGACTAATATGATATCTAATGGTAAACTTGTCATAGAACTCACTGCTCGCCCCTGTCGTCTCAACATCTGTAATGATACACAAACATTATCACATCTAAATACGTTTACATTTAAAGAAGTGCAACTATACTCCTGGAGCTATATCTTTCTACATGAAAAAAACAGCTGTTAATAGAAGCAGCAGGGGTCCAACTTTGGAAAGAAAAAAATACCAACATGTACTTGGGAGACGTCACATAATAACCGTAGTACAATTGAGTTAGCAAAAATACTATGAAATAATATTAGAAGAGATACCATTTAAAGTAAAAAGAAATGATAAAAATCTAAGACTTTTTCCTTCTCTTTTACTGTGTTACAAGTGTTGCATTTTCTCTCTTCCAGTTAATGTTTAGTCATATAACCATATAGAAAGATATAGCAAGAGGAGTATAGCTCAACACTGATTCATTTTGAAAGCCATTCTAAAATTCTTCAAAACAAATGTTTATATTTACGGAATAAAACTATAATGCCATTGTCAATAACACACAATAATTACCTGTATAAAACTTCATAAGGTAGGAAGGTAAATGATGCTCAGATATAGGATGCGCCATGACTCTGTGGTGCAAAGCCTGAGTGCGGGGTAGGAAACCTGAGTGAAGAACAAATAACACCTGCAACAACCAATTATGAACAAAAACGTATTATAACGTTTTAATCCAGGTATGGGCTAAGGGTGCTATCAATCCTATTATTTTCAAAACCAGTAATCTAACAAGCCTGACAGTTACAGGTTTGCACTAACAATGAGCTTAAATGTGCCATTCGAAAATTATTTTTTTATATCATTTAACAGCCATAATAACTCAGCGAAAATTCCAAAAATGCATTAAACACAGAATATTATTTCAATCGTTTCAAAGTTAGCACATGTAGTCATAGATAAGACCAACTCACTATCACCATTAGTTTAATTTTTATAGAATAAAATATACACGTTTTTAAAATATTTGTTTAAAATCTAAAAAATAATCCCATTAAGTTGAAATTTGGTACAAATTTATGGTACAAATTTGGTACAAGTATATCCCTTCATGTATTAAATAAGTATACAAAGTTTCATTTCAATATAGCTAGTATTTATGGTTTTAATTGGATCAATAATGTTTAGCAGTATTGAGCGAGTCCAGTGCCTGGAGGGGCAAGATTAATATAGATGTACTGATGCGAAGTGAGTCCGAAGATGTACTGCAATTTAGTGATTTCCATATTCTGAAGCGAGACAAGTAGTGAGGATACGTAAAGAAAATTTGATATAGGTAGGAAAGGATTTGTTTATTATTATTACCACATTGAGGGGTTTGTTGCATAGAGTGTAAATCTAAAAGGGCCAATCATTACTACAAAAGGTAGAATTGAAGTTCAGACAATTTTATTTGCTTATTTCTTCTTATAAAGTTGTTTTAAACCTCTTTGGTTTTGAGACTACTTTTCAAAAGAGTCCAGCGATGGCAAGTGATTTATTGGATGTGGCAATCCAAAAGTGAATGGAGGCAAGTGATACCCAAGCATATTTTACAAAAAACTTCTCCTTTCCCTGAATATTTATATTGATAATAGGACACTTACTTCTACAAAATGTTTTTAAATGGTTTTATTCGACAATTTTAAATATATTAATTAACATCATTATTAAAGTTCATTATAAAGTTTTATCATTAATTTTCCAAACTAAAAAAATTGAGAACAAATTATAACAATAGTTTCAAAAAGTCGGTTGCAAGCCAGCGTTTTTTAGCAGGAAGTGACCCTGGTGTCCTCATCCCATCAAAATGGTTTGCGCAACTTATTATGGTTAGCGAAACCCTTCACGACCCCCTTGGAGGTGATGACCCAAGGTTGGGAACTATTTTTTTAAGATATTAATCTTAAGAAAGATATTTACCTCTACAATCTTAGCAAGCAGATACGGGTTTCTTATAGACTGTGGAGAACAAACACAAACTAACAACCAGGTGATCATAGAGTCTTCTAGGTAGTCACCAACTACATTTGGCATATATCTGTAAAATAGGATTACAATCTTAGAATAATACTAATATAGAAGGAGCATAGGACTATAAACACAATGTAATTCTACTGATAACACAAAAGCCGGTTATCATACTTACTGGTGGTCTTAAGTAGAGGTGCCACTCTGATAACAAACATTATTTTATAAATGTGTCATAAATATCCATTAATAGGAAAGGCCAAAGGGACAAATATAATAACTTAAAAAACCTGCTAAGTATTTAATGAAATCGATCTTAGATAGCAAAAGGGTAGCGGAATACAAGAATCTACATTTAGTTGACGAGGACTACTTTTAAAATAACTTCAATTAAAAACGTTAAAATACAATTTAAAATTCTTAAAAAATTGCAATGCACCGAATAATTGATATTAATTAATGAATAATTGATCATTAATTAATAATGGAACATATTACTTCAGCAACCCGTAGTGTTGCCAACTTTGTTATAAGAAAATTGTATATAGTTAGGGTGGCAGCATTACTTAAGACCACCAGTGAAGAGGCTTTGCTGTTATCAGTTATGCTCCTTCTATATATAGTATTATTCTAAGATTACAAATAATGAGATTCATCAATTAGACACTGTGTCTCCACGTTATTGTAAAGTTAGTTTTAGCTAGCACTAACATGCAAATCTTGATGCTCCAAGTTTATACAACTAGCACTAACACAAACATCTTAACTTCGCTAGTTTAACTGGCAAAAAACAAAAAATTTAGTTATTTTTTCAAAACAGTCGTCTTGAAATATTATTAATACAATAGTATATTAACTCTTTTATAATTTTCATACATTTTTTAAATTAATCTAAGCAATTCTTTTCTTACAGTTTTCACAATTACTTTGAGGAAAGTAAAAAATTAAGCTTGTAAGAAAAAATCAAGAAACTAATGAATCATCATGTTGATAGAATCGCTGATAAATATACCACTGGTAAGTCACGCTAGTTCCACTTATTACCATAAAGTAAAAAGTATTAAGTAGGTTTTCCACTGGCATTTACCACCCGGTATAAACCAGTGGTAAATAACGGTATATACTTGAATTATTTTAGGTGAAAAGTGGTATAAAGTAAATATAGTATTAGAATACACTTACTGCAAAGCGAATAATAGGAACTCTGCGATATCCTCGACATACCACTCTGGTAAGGCACAGAAAACTTTAGGTGGCTCCGGGGATAAGGGCAGTGTGATGTCTTGGGTGTGAGGTTTCCCTGTCAGCACAATAAGAAGAAATTCAGCCACACTCGTGTAAAATACCAGAGCTCTTCTCAGTAAACTCCTGTCTAGCAGACCAGCTTCAGCACACGCTTTACTGCGTGTCAGTTTCTAAACAATCACATAATTATTTAGTTGTTAAATTTATATTTAAATAAACTGATTCCCCAGTCTTATATTTAAATAAGGGGCATTGATTCCCAGTAAATTTATAGGAGAGAAAGGGATTGACACATAAAATAGAACATAAGTAGAATATTTAACACATAATACAAGAATATAAGGAGCATAATCCTCCGATACCAAGACGTTAGACAAATTTGTACTTTTTCTTATTTTTACCGTAGGTATACAGGTATTGTTAGCAGAAATATCTGAAACCAAGATGACACTGGAATTATCAGTTTCAGGAGTTTTAAATGCCTCCTAAGTGGTTTCTACAAAGTTGTATGTGTGTACGTCTGTTATTATTGTAGCTCCCAGAGCATTTATGCTAGAGAGTTGAAACTTTTTACAAAACCCAGTCTATAGGTTTAGTTGTGTTATCCATAAAATATTTTTTCATGACATCACTAATCGGAAATAATGACAGCAAAAATTTTAAACAACCATAAAAAAGAATATTTTTGCTGTCAATTTGAGATTTAGCACGCATGTAGTTATATATAAGACCACCATATGTGCCAAGTTTAATCTCTTTATCAGCATTAGTTAAATTTTTATCAAATTACTTGTGTACGTTTTTAAAAAAATCCAATCGAGTTGAAATTTGGTACAAGTGTACACTTTACTTAATAAATAAGTATACTAGGTTTTGTTTCAAACAACCATTATATTTACGGTTTTTGTTGGATCATAGAAGTAAAACACATCGAGCGAGGTCAGTGCCTGGATAGGTGACCACTGGAAATAAAACTAATGTAATTACTATCTCAGGACGGGTAAACAAGTTTGAAGATATGATAATATCTTTATTTGCTTTAAGACATAGTCTCTGCAAAGAGTACATTGGCTGTCCATGTATCCATCATTGATACATCACGTCCACTCCAAGATTGAAGATATGTTGCAGTATAAATATGTAATTGTAGAATTACATATTTATAATTAATATGTATTAATAAATAAATAAATAAATAAATAAATATCTATATTTGCAATAAGTATTTGACAATACAATAGCAATGCGTCACAACATTATAAAACATTTTTTTAAACAATACAAACAAATAAACCTAAGTTAGTTACTTTTAAATAGGTATGTACTGTTAGTTTCTGTTAAATCTACATTTTGTTAGTGTTTAAACATTTAGTTACAATGCTTGATAGCTACAGTAGACCTCGTAGCTTGTGAATTAGTTTTGTGCTCTAAACTATTCAACAGAAGCTATGTGTAAACCCCCAGAGTTAAATAAACAAAATCAAAAATTAATAAAGAAAAAGAGTTAAAAGTCAAAATGAAAAAACATACTTTTTTAATATAATTGCTCACCAAGACAATCTACAAAAAAATAAAATAATAGATAAGTTTTGCAACAACAAAAATTACAAGGGCTTGTAAAAAATAGATTGGATATATGTCTCGGATAAAACAAATTTAAAGTTAGTTATGAAAACTTTCAAGTGATATCTTTAATAAATTCAGCAGTAACATTCCAAGCTTGTCATAATATTTTCAGGTTTGAAATTTCTAACTAGCTTTATAACATCTTTATAAAACCTTGCGCACATATATAAAACATTTTATAAAGAATTTTAGAGATAAAAATATTACCTTTATTCTTTTGTTACCATTTAATTGAATTACATTGAAATTCAATTAATTTTAAGTTTTAATACAGTTTATACATTTGTATAACATATTAATACTAGTAAGAACTTGTACTTGTAAGAATTTGATACCTAAACTGCCAACGGCAAGGATTTAAAATATACATATTTTTGGGGATAGTTTCATTTTGACTTAGAACGTATAAAAATAATGCCAATTCTTGTTTGTTTGGAGAAGAAGATAGTAACCTTGATCTGGTGTTTCCATCTTTTGATAAGTTCCTTATTCCTAGTGGCAAAGGGAAGGGATTTCCACTGCTCTTCGCTATTGATCATCTCGTCTACGAGTTTCTGTAAGTCTCTGAGAGAGCGGAGTCTGCGTTGGTATTTGTGCATAGCTGGTATGAGAGCTATGTTGTGGCAGTGGAGAGTCAGAAACCAGCAGTGAGATGGAAATTTTGCTTCACCCCAACCATTTTTATCTATTAATAACAATGCAACACATTAATATTAATAGTTTATTAATTAATTAAGTTAAGATTTACTTAGTGTTATGTTATTGTATTCGTTGCTGACAACCTACAAAAACTTCCGCTTTGCAATCAGGTCTCAGTACCAGTTACTATTACAGGAAAGACTTAAAATAAAAATATTCGTAAAAGTGAAGTGAGAAATAATAAGAATTAGGTATCCTCCTTAGAACTTTAATCAAAAACAAAATCTTGTAAAAAAGGTCAAGTTCCAATAAAAATGAAAATAAAGGCCTTAAAATTAGGTGTGAACACTGTTCACAACACTGTTCATTAACAAGTCACAATGGTTGTTGTTTGTTTGTGTTTTAATTTGAATTTTTAATGTTCTCCTATATAAGTTATAGTAATTTTGTACTGATTATTTTACTATATTTATAAGCGAAGGTGGTCAGGCTACTTTTTCGGTACAAAATTTAACCTGTAGGGCCTCTCTAGTAATAATATCTCAAGCTTGAGACTGTCATAACAAAATGTAAATGTAATTAAAAAATACAAACTCATCCATAAACAGCGAAAATTGCTTCTCAAGCATAAAAACTAATAAGCATATTGATGTGCAACTTAGATAATGGGTGTGCATAGCTTATGTGCCCAGAAAAATCAAAATTTTAACACTTGAACCACCATTCAAATTCTGGCGAGTTCAAATTAGTGTCAAACAACACTCAACTCTCATCCATGGGTCCAAATAAATCAAAATCAAAGATAAATCAATAAACGATGACACTTTTAATTAGACAAACATTATAATCCAAAAGCCAATACTAAAAAATGTGACTCATTTTGTACTACTTCAAACCAATTATTCGGAAAATATACCTTAAATTATGAAGGAAAAGCATAGTCTGCCTATCCAGAGTAGAGCCAATGCCAGTTTTATTGCAATAAGAGGCTCCCTGTAAGTCGTGTGCAAAACATGAAGTGACCATTTTTTAAAGCTGATAAAATTTCTTATGAAATAAGTGTTTTTTGTCAAACTCGGATAAATACAACTAAAGTTATAACATTTGATAAATGGCCAAAAAAATGCACTAAAACTCAATATTTTTGCTGGCTTTTAAATTATTATTTTCTGATATGAATGAAAGTTGATACCAAAATCAACTTAATAAATATCTGAACCCTATTGTTCAGATAGTGTATGACATAATTAAACCACAATAATGACTCATGAAAAATAAAAAATGCACTTAACCGAGAGAGAATTATCAGATTAGGCTAAATTGCAATACAAATATACTGCTATGTATGCTAAACTCATTAACAAAGTTAAATTTCATAATCAGTATTAGTTATGATTTTATCTTTTTTTTACTTTTTTAGGTATTGGGTTTTAAGCAAATATCCCATAATAATGATGCTTTTTATGTTTTGAATCATGTAGAGTGCATTGTACTTACTAAGTTCCTCTAAATAATCAGCTGCTTCCTGAGAAGTAAATTTAAGTCTTGTATCATCTTTGACATTAACTAGACTTGCAGGATGAAATGGATACAACGCATCGATTTTATCCATCTTTACCTGAACACAATCAAAAATCAAAGTAACAACGGAAAAAAGATTTTATATAATAAAAAAAATACTCCACATGTTGTTCTACATACACATTTGTTTACTTGCACTTTAAAAGTCATTCCCTGTAAGAAGTGTACTAACAGGGTATTAAAGGAAATTTCTAATCATATTACATGTTAAAAACAAGCAGCCAATAATAAATAAAGACTGCCATAATAAAAACAGACCCAATAAAACTACAAAATGGGATTAACTAAAAATCACAAATAGAATCTTGTAAAACAATGGTGTACCTTTAGAGAGAGCATTTGTAGAACGGAGAGAAGGTTAAGCATGAAACCATCACCGGCCAGAGATCTATCGTCCGATTGGATCTGAGTCCTTTTCTCATTGTTTTTCAGAAGAGCCGATATGTATGATAACATAGCTTCCCTACTTGAACTGTTCAATAATACAGAGTAGAACATCTTGTGTAATAATACCTATAAAGAACACAACCATCAAATAATAATGAATAAATTTTATTTATTTAAATAATTTATAGGGGTACAAACAAATATATAACTTATAAATAAACAAATATAACAAATAAATAAACAAACAAATATATAACAAATAAATAAACATTAAATAAAATAAACAAATATATAAAATATAAATAACATTAAATAAAGTAAACAAATATAACAAATAAATAAACAAACAAATATATAACTTGTAAATAAACATTAAATAAACTAAACAAGTTTGAGGAGAAGCTTGGCATGTTTTTTTAAATTGTTGTATCGTTCTAAATAATTTAAAATGTGTTTATTTGAGGTAAAAAGTGTTAACAGATCCGTTCTAATAATCCAAGAGTCTGCTAAAAAGATGGACTTATTTGATCATCTAATTTGACAAAACTAATGTACGCTATCTACTATTTCTTGTCCAAAGAACCTAGTCTGCTGCTACTGTTAGGAGGCATTCAAAAATGGCACATCATTACCCTGGTATTTTCCAATTCCTGTTGGAGAGCAGCATGCATGGAGTGATCGCTGGTTGTGTTGCCTGAGAAGAATCTATCTGCTACCTGAGGGAATTCTTCAGCGAATACAGATACAGACAGGAAAGGACCGAATAATGATGTCCTAGCCACCTCTCTACCTGCAGCTGATGTCACCAAGTCTGGTAAGAACTGTACCTAATTATTACGACAAAACATTACAGTAAATAGTGATAATTAGGGAGAGGAGATGTATCACCTAGCAACCAGGCCACATTCATGAGCCCTTTGACAATCTCCTATTTGCGATTTAAAGACCGTAGCAGCACCACCGTTGCTACGGTCAATAAGAAATTGATAACTAAAGGGTGATCAACGTTATGATATGTATATGGGTTTCTTAATTTTTTCTTACTTTTGACAATTTATCTTTACATTATTTTTAAGTGATTTATTTTAATAAATTTTAGGGTGTTTAAACTCACTAAAGTCACTCTCTCATTGAAAAACCTTATAAATGGGTTGTCACGAGTTTTTAAATAACCTGATAAGAAGGGGAAAATCACAATAGCGTTTTATTTATTGTTAATTAATTTTACTTTTGAATAATTTTAGTTGGCAAAAACTCACAAAATTTATCTTTTTAGCATTAATTTGTTTAAATTAGTTGTAACAAGTATTTAAATTAACTGATAAGAGGATATTTTCCAAACTTGTTTGAAAATACCTGACACAGATAATTGATTGATGTTTGATCATTCTGCTGATCAAAACTTCTTTTTGAAAAGAGGTCATAGTGATAACTTAGGTTATCAGACATTTCATTAAACAAATATTATTTAAGCTCATAAAGCCAAATAAATAGTATTAAAAGAGCATAAAAATCCAGGCATAGGGCTTAAAAATAATTAGAAGGCATTGCAAAGGAATTAGAGTTCAGAAACACTCATTTTTCTATAAAAGGTGTTCCCATAAGAATGCAGCTGGAAAGAGCATATACTGGCTGTTTTTTATTATTTTCTAGGATTCTCCCTACAAATTGGGATTTTGTCAACCACTTTGCTGCACAGCAGGATTTTATATTGCTAAACAGTAGGATTCTATAGAACATCTTGCTGAAGAGCAGGATTCTATAGAACAGATGTCCTACAGAAAAGCTATAGGACATAACAATCTTGCTGTAGTTCAGCAAGATTGCTGGACAGCAGGATTCTAAAGGCCATCTTGCTGAACAGCAGAATTCTATCAGACATCTTGCTATAAAGCAGATTCATTTCGGTAAATGTGACTCACCTGCTGAGATAGAAGGGTGGCTATTGGTCGGTTATTATTAGTAGTTCCTATTCTTATCTCTAATAATTCTTGTAAAGCTTCTAGAGGTTTTCTATGAGTATTCCCTACAATACTAGCAGACTGCATTGTCCTGAATAGACCTTGTATCAGAGGACCCATTACCTGCACAACATAACATTAATTTAGAAAAAAAACTTTTGTCATAAAACAAACCTTCCTATTCCTTTGGTCATCTCAGAAGAATTCCCTTTAATTGGTTTTTAGTTCTTTTATTACATCCTGCTAAGTATTTAGTGAATTTTACAGCATGTGGGCAGTTTCAAACTAACCTCCCCACACAGAGCCTATCTGTGGACCTGCTGAGCTTGCCACCGTTTCTTCTGGGCTACATAATGATCTAACTGACTGGGATAGCAGACTGATCAGGGTAGGTAAGGATATTTTTTTTAACCGCCTCTCCTTACCACTAGCAGCCAAGCATGTTAATGGTAAGAGATGACTGCACTACTACTCTGGTAAATACTTCACGTTTTGATCTTTGGAAATTTAAGTAAAGAGTAGAGTGAGATCAGGCACTACATATCAAAACAGAGTGGGACACAACATTATTTTGAGCCATTAATTATGAATAATGGCTCTGTGGCTAATTGTTCTGTTGCATGATAGAACAATTCCTAGACAAATCATGAAATTCAGTTTGTTACATCCCTGGTTGTCTCTCACACAATTATATTGTGTCAAATATTCATTTTTTGGAAAACTCGGAAATATCAAATCCACTTCTGTCAACTCAAACAACCACATGATAGATTGTGAAATGAGAGACAAAATTTTCCCCCTTTTTAGAAATTCCACAGGGCATTATACTACAACTCACAATCTATTTATTGTAAATAAACAGATGGTCATAACAGACTATTGACTTAGGCAATTTTTACAATAGCCAAAAATAATTATTGGAACATTTTTTCCTAATTTTTAACTTCTAGGTTAAACTAAGATTGTTATTTTGGTGCTTCCAAATTTAAGATCTTTGATTATAATGTGAAGGGACATATTTATTGCTTTTTTAATAAAATGTCAACAATTATAATATTAGTAGATAATTTACTTTATTAAGAGTGTGAGGGTTATTGTGTATCCTGCTGATAAGCTCCAGGAAGAAGCCCCTAGGCAGGGTTTGGTGAAGCAGGGGTCCAAGAAGAGGAGACGTCAGTGGACCAAGTTTCAGATCTATATCCTCAAACAAAACATCCTGCAGTAGCAGAGATGTAAACTGGACACACTGAGCACGTAGTTCACTCAGTACGCTACTAAGTGGCTTCTTACTGCACCTCTGTAACAAAATAAACTTTTGATTACAGTAAAAACCAGAATATCTTAATCTTCAAGAGAATTGAGGTACTACAGCGGAACTCTATGTAGTAAACAAACTTTTTTAAAAATTGATAGAGGGAGGGTAAGTGCCTTATTCCTACATTCCATCTTCAAATCCTATTTCCAGGAGTCCAATAAAAGTGGTTTTAGCTGAATCAGAACCAACAGTTCAGCCGGAAAGCCAGATAAAAAGCAGAAAAACTGATTCTTAAACTTGTCTTAAAGATGCCATAAGTGTCGTATTTGGTTATCTGGAGTTGCTGTATCAACTCTGGACTGGTTTCAAACAATCCAGCATCCAAAAAAATAAAAATATATAAAATTTTCTTGGATAAAATGTTAACCCCAAGTTTTATCAATTTTCTCCCAAGTCAACTAATTTTCAGGTGTTTTATATGTACATTAAATTAATACTTTAGTAAGACATGCTTTAGAGATTTATTAAGGCCAGGATATATATCACCTGGCTGCTTACATAACTTTTGAAAAATAAAGAGGTTATTACCTTAGGGTGTACTCTTTCCTCAGTAGCTACCCTGGTATATGAGTCAGTCAGATATTGTAAACACATGGATGATATATTAGTTTGCTCTTCTGTTTGAGAATCGTCTACAGACATGGACTGAGTAGGATCACTAACAGATAATTTGTTCTCCCCGCTAGCCACCAAGCACATCACTTCCATTATACACTGACCAATCAGATCCTAAAACAATAAAAACTTTAACTATGCTTGAAAACAAAGCAGAATCTACAGAGCTTAACCCAGTCTTCCTATTGCGGAGTCCCTCTTAAGTAGAGGTACAAAAAATATGTTAAAAATACCTAAGCATAATTATCACATAAAGTTCATTTCTTAATGAACAAAGTTAATTGTTTTGTTCCTTTTCAATCAAAATAAGATTTAAGAATTTGTTTTGAAATCATTGAGATTCAGCACTACTAAAAAACTCTTATCATCATTTTCTGATAAAAATATGCTAGTGCATAAAATGCTTAGTGGTGTAAACAAAGAATGTAAAAAAAGCTGTATTATTCAGGGGAGAGAGTGTCACCAGCCTTTTTTTTATCAGACCTGCTAAATTTGCTTTATTTCATTGTTTGAGATAAATATTTGATGCTTACTTTATAGTGAGTTTCGATATTATCCTGCTGCCTCTGCTTGATTACAGCAGCAGTCTGATTCAAATACAATACTTTCTCAGTTTGCTGGGTCCAGGAAACAGATAAAACCCTGCTAATAGTTGCCTCTAGTAATTCCTTCGTGTCAGGACTACTGGAACAGGTAGCTCCCGAACTAGAAACCTGCAAAACACAGGGCTGTAAAGGCTGACTAAAAACTAAACAAATATTGTGTTCATAAAGTGGAAAAATATACAAGTTTGTCTAAATTTTTACTTTTCCTTGTCCACTACTGTGCGTATATAGGAAAAGTATTGTGTTGGCCCTGAAATCTAAAACCGAGATTTCATCAATATTATTCATTTTAGACATTGTAATTTGAAAAATTTCAGAATCAGTGCTAGGCACTAGTAGTTGAGGTCTTGCAGGGCTCAGAAAACTACAACAGGAAGGGAACAGAAGGCTGTTATTAGAACATGCTTTAATTAAAGATAAAAACTGTTTTTCATTAATTTTTACATTCAAGATTACCATAGTTTGTTTGCTATACATGAAAACAATTGTTCCTCCTAAAGGACAAGATTTTAAGGCTATGTTTTCTTCAAATCCATAGAGCAATTTAAACTATATTGCGCTCAAAAAAGAAGTGCATCTAAATTCACAAATATACCTATCAACAAACAATTTTAATTTTTGGGATTTTTAGATGCTGAAACCTTGCCATTTGATGAAAACAGTGGGTGTCATATGTTAAGAAATTAAAATACTTTTATCTCTATTATTAGAAAGTATTATTAAAAATGTTAATTTAGTTACATTTTTTAGGTCTTTTAAAGCATCCTGAGTTGTCATATTATTAAAGCATAGTGTAGAATACCTTAGTTTTATTTGGCTGATTCTCTTTATTAGTTTCCTCGCTCTCTTTACTCTCCTCTATATCTTTATTAGGTTCCTCTACCTCCATATTCTCTATCCCTGAGTCGACATCCAACAGGTTATTAGCTTTTTCTTCTAAAGGCAGTGCAACAGGTTGCTGAGGTACAGGCTTCATGCCTGACATTGCACAGGCTAGTTCGCTTGTCTCCTCCACTTCCATACACAAAGAGCCGTCTGTACTCAAAGAATCACTCTTCTGTGTTTGTAAAATAAATCCTCCTTCTATAAAATCATAAAATTAATAATTGTTAATTAATGCTATAACATAGTATCAAGAACCCTAAAAAAAATTCTTGCTCTGATAATAAACTTTAGGTTGTTAATAGCTGCTTCTGGTGTCATTTTTATTAAGAATAACTCAGGATAATATTTTTATTCTTTAATTAAAAATACTCAAAAACCCCAACACCAGAGACAAACAATAATATACATAATACATAACTAAATATACAAGAGTCTATGTCAATACTCCAAAATAACTTGTGGGATTTCACAAACTTATGTATACATTTATTTTTGTATTTACTTTTATACAATGTAAAATTTATAGTTATACAACTTGAATTATCTGCATTACACTAGTTTAAATATTAATTAATAAAAAAAAGAACATTTAAAAAAACATGGACCCTTTTTAAGAAGAGAAAACTTTTTTAAGTTAGAGAGGGTTTTAAGTTGCTTAACACTATGGTCATCAGCACCTACCATAGTTAAATACAACACAAATATAAATTAGAATAAAACAAACCACAGAATAAAGGTCAAACTACCAAAAACTATGCAAACTATCCGCAAAAGAGTGTCTTGTTTTTGACACATTTTAATTAAAAACATGTTTACTAAATAAGTAAGAAATGCAAATACTTTCTCTCCATAATAAAATTAGGAAAACACATAAACTATTTTTAGATAAAAAAAGGGAAGCCTCACAATATAAAGTTATATCCCTGATTCATTCAAGCTATTTACAAAAACAAAATACATTAAAGACAAAAACAACATATTTGTTCAACCAGAATCACCTATTAACATCAACAATAACATGACAACTAAATTAATCTGAAAGTGCAAAAACAAATAATAATAACAATTTATGAAAGGATAAATCTATAACAATAGTAAATAACTATTAATAGATTTGTAAAACCAGTTCTTTATTGACATAACTAAACAAGAGACCAAAGGCCTCTCAGCCGCTCCATGGGGTCGACACTACAGTCTGCTCCACAGTCACATGGTTGTTTTCCTATATAATTTCCTATATCACTTATATTACTAGTTTATATAAGTGGCATTCTGCCATGATATAAGCAAATATTTAAATGCATTAGTAAAAAAAACATGATTTGTTAACATTATGTTATGTATGTCAATAAAAAAAACGGACCTAATCCTGTTAATAATGTGAACAAATTTTCATTTGTGATTTGCTGAAATGTTTGTAAGATCATTAATGTGGATTAATGACATCACTCATATTTCATAAACAATAAGGCTTGGGGCATTAACAACATTGATTTTTGTACCAAGTTTCATTTCGATCCAAGAAAGCGTTCCAAAATTATTGTGTCGCAAATAAACATCTAGTAAAATGTTTTTTTTTAGCTAAATGTATTAATTTTGTTAAAATTATTTAAAAGTTTTTTCTTTAAAAAAAGAAAGTGTATTTAGTGTGGATTCATAATGCTAAAAAGTTGCAGGATATTTAAATTGGGCTTCCAAGACACAATTTAACAATGATTGGTCAGTTCTGAGACTCTTGGAGACTAAGCATCATCGAAGCCAAAACTATGTAGGGTTGTAGCGACCACTAAAAGTGAAGTAAAGTAAGTTTCTGAGTCATTACCAAGCTTACATTCAAGATCATACAACTTGATTATAGAGTCACGGGCCTTCAAATTGTAATTTGTATTGGATTTGACTGAAGGAGCAAGGGAGCAACAAACCTATGTGTATATGTTACTAAAGAAAAGCAATGATGAGAAAAATATTTTGCCAGGCTTTTATCTCACTTAACCAAATAGAAAAAAAATACATTCAAGTAACTTATAAGAGCACAAGTTTAATTCTCTGCAACAACATAATAATGTAAATATAAAGAGATGTTAAATTAGGAAGGAATTGTTAACTTATAAGAACTGGAACTCATTAGAAAAATTATGATAATTAATGCAATCATTACACATTACGAACAGTTATCTTTGATCACAAAATTTCATAGGCAACACCAGATATAGAAAAACAGGATTATTCTTACTGAAGTTCATACAGTCACAAACAGATTTAATTAGTCATAATGGACTACAAATATGTTGATGACTAATTTTTAATTCCCAATCGAAAGGAGCTAGTAATAAGAAAAGGGACCCTCAAGACACCATAAGTTTTTTAAAAAAATAGATTGTAAAATAAATTCACCTTAAATTATCCTTAGTACCAGATAATAATGAACAATACAACTTATAATAAACATATAAACAAAATAATGCTATAATTAATCAAATTAAATAAACTTTACCAATATTAGATGAATTTCCAGGAGTAACTGGTGAAGATACAGATGAAGAGTTTGGTGAAAGAGGTGTTTGGTTGCCCGAAGTGTCTAAAGCAGCTAAACGAGCTAATCTTCTACGACGAATCTACAAAACAAGGAAGTTTATAAGGACAAAAATAAATAATTTTATCTTCACGTTACGAAATAACCCATGTGAAGGGCGATAGTCAAGGAAAGATGGGGGTTTTCTAATATTTCCTATAATATGGAAAAACCTCCAGAGAAATTCAAGTAAAAATAGAATTTTACAAGTCAAATTTACCTCTTCTTGGCTGAGCTCACTCATGATTAACGATTACACTTAATGTTGCACCAAAAACCTTCAATAATAAACTAATCGTTAAGAAAACCAATAATAATAATTAATAAACATTTATACTAATTAGGTTCTATTCAATACATCAAACACAAAAAATGAATAAATTTAGGATATAAAAACAAAATCCAAATAAAATTAATCGAGTTTTGGTCATTCACTTATTTTTTTTTTGTTACCAAGCACATTCAAAGAAATGACGTCACAAGGATAAAAGTCAGCTGACAAAAATAAAAATTAAATTGAATAAGCGTTTTCGAAAATGCAAACACCTTATAAAATTGTTGGTAACACTGATTTATTTTCCAACTCCTTTCATAACCTATTTATTTCGTGTTTTCCCCGCACGTGAGTATTTTATAATTTTTAGTTAAATTTAAGCTTAAAATGCTTAATTAATTATTTAATGTGATGCTAATTAATTTTTGGCTTCATATTTATAAGTTTTAAACAATATACTAGTAGTTAAAGGTATATTTCGAAAGATTTTACGTGATTGTGCTGGCTGGTTGTCGGGCGTGCAACGTGTACGAGTTTTTCTACTTATTGCATTCATTTATTTATAGAATTAGTTCTTATTCAATTCTGATGTTTTATTTATCTTATATTGTTTAATTTTATGTGTTCAACAGGTAGGTTTTAGATCTTAGCTAAAATGGGTAAGGAAGACAAAGCAACGTGGAAGAGTAATTACTTCAGTAAATTAATCGTAAGTTGCTTTAACATTAAATAATTACCTTGAATAAATCACCTGGTTTATAAGAACTACAAATTCTCTTTATGTCCTAATACTTCGAGGAAATATTTAAAATGCTCTATTTATGGTGAGAAAGTCCATTAACCTTGCTATGGCTTCAGACTCTACTGAAGCATTTTTCTGTTAAAACACATAATATATATTATTTAATAAATACCATGCCACCTTTTACAACTCCAAAAAATCTGGTTATACGCAGTATGCCCTGATTTGTTGTTTTGGTTTATAGCTGTAGGGATGTATACTTCAAGTCATAACATGCTGTTCTACTTTTGATTCTTTAGTTACTCTATGCAATCTTTGGGTAGGTTCGAGAGTACAGACCAATCAGATGGGTCTAACCAAAGGGTAGTTTTTAGCATATTGTTCTGGTTAGTATGCGGGATTACTTGGTGGGTGTGTATCAAAATCTAGACAACTTTGTTGATCAAAGTGAAAAAGGTCAAAAGTGCTTTTAACCTAACAAAAGACAATAACCTACATTTTTAGCTCTTAATATTAGCTTTGTAGTAAAGATGCACCAGATCTTGCTCTCACATGTACAAAGCCCATTTTTTAAATAAGTAGATTTTAAAGTTTTCTTGTACTAATTGTTGTATTTGTTGTTTAGCAACTGTTGGAAGAATATCCAAAATGTTTTATCGTGGGTGCTGATAATGTTGGATCTAAGCAGATGCAGCAGATTAGGATGTCACTGAGAGGTACTGCAGTTGTCCTCATGGGTAAGAACACCATGATGAGGAAAGCCATCAGGGGACATGTGGACAGAAATCAGTCACTTGAAAAGTCAGTATCATATGTTCTTCCTAATATTTAACCAGACCCTGTACTTTTACTTAAATTCTAATGTCGTCTTAGATTTATTGGAATATAGTTTGATATTAGTCGTACCCAAAAGGAGGAGACATAAAGCCAATATTGTGCAATAATAAATAAAGTCTGAGAGTTAGCAAGATTATAGGTATTAAAGAAAATCCCCATAAAATATGTTTTTTCACTTTTAACGTTATATGGGTTTTAATGCCGACATAGTTAAAATTAGGATCTAGGCCAAAGTCTTCGTTTAAATGTTTTATTTTCTAAAATTCCCCTGCTGTTAACCATTTAAAACAAATACATAGTTCCAGCATGTTATGTTTACACCTTAATCATATAGAATTCTTAAGAGGGTCTAAATCCCCCCTAGTTTGGAATTAATCCAAACAGAAACTGTATTTTTCCACTTGTTGTATTAACTTATTACTATAGTATTGAACACAGTTATAATCAGTAGACAGGGTGGGAGGATTGTGTCGAGGAATCAATGAGATTGATCCAATATTTTTAACATCTAGGACTAACCTCATAGGCTCCTTCTCATTATATTCCCATTGTCATCTGATTATAGCCTTGTGTTATACTATAATTCTAGAGGTTTGATTTGATTTGTACAAGAGAAAGCTAATGGACCAATAGAATTCATTTTTCTACTGATTTTTGGTAGGCTGTCAACTGATTATAACTAAATCTATTGCTCTAAAACCAAATGCACTCATGTATGACATGCTCAAAAATGTATTGTACTGCAAGTATGCTTCAGTATTGCACACAGTTACAATCAGTTGACAGTCGAGGAACCAATGAGTTGGCCTGATATCAAATTATGGGTGTGTTTTAACATCCAGGACTAACCTCATTGGCTCCCTCACATTTTTTTATGCTGTCAACTGACTATAACCGTGTGTTGTACCGTACTACCTGGTTACTTTGGAATCCTTAATTAAATCTTATTTTGGAGATAGTATAAATTATCTCCAGACATATTTCTTTTATTGAAGCTTACTATGGTATATTTTATATTATTTAGATTATTTCAAACAGTTGCCCTATTGCTTATTATTAACCTAGTTGGGAGTAATAAACTGCTTAGACTTCTGGAGTCATTGTCTTGAAGATTTATGTCACCACCAGAAGACCTAAATCTTTAGAAGTGGGAGTAATTATCAAAACAGATTATGTTATCGGGTTAAGTTCATTATCTCTTGTTGTACAATTTACTACTCATGTAATCTAATTTTCTAAACATTAAACAACATTTATGATGTAAAGTCATTTATGAGTTGAGCTACCAAAGATTTTAAATATCTTGTTGTACTTTCTTATGTTCAAATCAGTCATGGATGAAATAAATTGTGATTTTATTATTGAAGACTAGTAACACTCAGATTGTTCATAGTGATCTAATTTTTGTAAATTATTGTTTAGGATTCTGAACCATATCAAGGGTAATGTTGGGTTTGTCTTCACCAGAGGAGATCTAGTAGAAGTTAGAGACAAGCTATTAGAGAACAAAGTCCGTGCCCCAGCTCGTAACGGAGCCATCGCACCCTGCCCTGTAGTCATCCCAGCTCAGAACACAGGTCTTGGTCCTGAGAAAACTTCTTTCTTCCAGGCTCTCTCTATCCCAACCAAGATTTCCAAGGGTACCATTGAAATTATTGTAAGTATAATTTAATAGGATATTATTTAATAAATTAGTTTTTTGATCAAAGGGGGTTTTAATGATTAGCATGTGAGCCAGCCACCCAGACAGTCCTAGTGCAATTCTGGTCAAAGCCTCTAAAATTTTTATGTGAGGGATTGAAGCCTGTGGTTCCAAGCTTCTGCCATGTCTAGTGGTTTTGAAAGATCCTTAACCCTAAATGAAACTTGGTGTGGCAAAATTTAAGGTCTCTAATAAACACTTTTATAAGATATATTTCTATGGTTCTATCTACTTCTGATGCCATGATCTGGTACTGGAGGTCTGGTATTCACAGCCTGGTCTATGCTCTCACTTTTTATGAATGGAATTTATTTAAAAAAAGCCAACTTAATACTTGGATTAATAATCCATTAATTATTACGTTTAACAATTAATACTTGAGCATAGAAAATAGGACTCACCTGATGTTAAATACCCTGATGGGGTCAAAGCCCTCTAGATGTGACATTTATTTATGATTCTGCTTTTTGGTTTCAAAAGTATGAGATCTTGCAATCAAACACATGCTGTTTTTAGTTAAAGCTGCAGAAACTTATAGGAAAGTCAGGGCTTATAGTTAAGTTTAATGCTTTATAACCTAAGCATTAAGATTACTGCTTAATACTTAATTATCTGAATTTCTCCTAGGAAATGTGCTTAATCATTTTAAAGCTAGACATTAACTGAGCTTTAAATAAGGGCTACTGGAACAATGTCAAACATTTGTATCTGTGGGATAAATTGTGTGTTTCCTCTAAAATTTAAATAAGTTGTTTTGCTACTGCCCAGACCCTAAAGCACAAGCCAATTTTTTTCCTAAGCAAAAAAATGTATTTTTTACCATTAAAGTAAGCTTTCCAAAAAAAAAATCACTCAGTGTGCTGACCTCGCAGCAGAAATTTGTAATAGTCTCAAAACTTTTTTTCTGAAACCTTGTTTCAGAAAAATGAAATTATTTGTTGGGCTTATAAGGCTGAATACTGATTAATACAATTCCTTGAATTGTAATGATACATAAAGCAAGTTTTTATATTTTCCTTTTTCTTTAAAAATTTTGTTAATGATAATTATTATTTGTAAGTGATGGTGTTTTGTGTTTTAGAATGACGTGCACATTCTCAAAGAAGGAGATAAAGTAGGAGCTTCAGAAGCCACTCTTCTCAACATGTTAAACATCTCTCCCTTCTCGTACGGTCTTATTGTAGAAATGGTCTACGACTCTGGCACTATATTTGAACCAAGGATCTTGGATATTAAGCCAGAGGACCTTAGGATTAAATTTATTGAGGTGACTTCTTTTAACCTTCACTAGCTTAAATATAAGCCAATCTATTCTATTTCTAGAGCTAAATTTTTAAAGATTTCTAAATGCTAAATGTCAACTTAATAAATTTAGAGAAATATATCTAAATTTTAACTGATTTATAAACTTATAGTTAAAGTTATGTATTAACTAATATGGTATATATCAAAATACAGTAAAAGGTTTGAACGTATTTTGCTATATATATTGCTCGTCAGTAGGCTAAAATTGACTATAAATTCAAAAGTCCCTTAATCTAAACCCATATCTAAAAAGATTATATCGGAACTAGAGTAACATATAAACCAAGTAGGAAAACAAGTGTAATTTCTGTAAGACATGACATATAGTCCACATATTGACCACCAGGGAGTTGACATAGATTTTATCAACTTTTTTTGTGTGTGTGTCTGCACTACCCAACTTTTAACAGTGATAAGTGTTAACTTTTGACACAGTGATCACTGTGATAACTTTTTAACAGTTTTGTAAGTGATAGTGTTTTTTCCTTCCAATAATAACTGAGCAAGAATATATATATATTTATTTATTGTTGAGGTTTGTATGTATGTACGAGTTTTTTCTGTCCTAAACGTTTCTATGGGACGCAATAACTTTCTCAAATGGAAAAGAAACTTGGTACTAAAATTGACCTTGCTAATGTCCTGAATCCTATTGTTTATGTAATATGTGTGATGTCAATAACCCACAATAATGACCCCACAAACATTTCAAAAAATCACAAATCTTCATATGGTGTTTAGATTGGGCTGAAATTTTTTACACATATACCACTATGTATGGTTCACAAACTCAAGACGTTTCATTGTGTTATCAGTATTATTTCTGTTTTTATTGGTTGACATATGGAGGTGGTTAGAGGTCAAACAAACCAATATATGTCAATATACCATAATATATACCAATATATATGTCAAACAAAACAATATGTCATTAATTTAAAACAAATCAAGTTTTTTTCTCTACTACATTTAAAAATTCACTTATATCATGTTTTTATTGGCCACTTATATGAACCAGTAATATGATAAACTGATAAAGTACCACAACCGTGTGGTCATGAAGTGGCCCTAGCACTGATGCCGTGTCAGGCTTCCGAGGCACAAAAGTTTTTTTATCCATTATATTGAAAATCAATGGTGAACGGGGGACTTTACTGTAAATTAATCTGGTGTTTTTATTATTATTATCCAGGGTGCAAGCAGACTCGCTGCTCTATGTCTAGCTATGAGTTATCCTACTATCGCTAGCGTTCCTCACAGCATCGTCAATGGATTCAAGAATCTCTTAGCCATTGCTGCAGCTACTGATGTTGAATTTGAGCAGGCTAAGACTGTCAAGGAATTCATCAAGGTAAACCAACTTTATGTATTACTCACATTTTTTATTTATTATTTCACTACCTTTGCTGGGCAAAATTGCCTAGTCAGACCTTAAATAAGAACATTAGCTTAAAGAATATACTGGATTCTGATTGATAAGATAGTTATGGTATTTATTTTAAGCAATGAACCAATAAATTTGTTTATATTGATTGTTTGTATCAATAAACGATATGCGAAGTATGGTGCTAAGCTCCCTTATTTCATCATTAAACATTATTAAAAAGAATAGGCCTGTTTTTGCTTTTTTCTCGAATAATATGAGAAGAAAGCATTGTAATGAGAAAAATGTAACATCCAATTTGTTCATATAATCTCCACATTTTTCTATCAACAGAAACAAAAACATGACCAAACGTTTGATGGTTAGTAGTGGCCCACCAACCAAAGAAATATAGGATAATTGATATATCTATTTACTATTGAAGACGTGATTTAGGGCTTCTTAATTATTGACTTTATCTGAAGCATTCAATTATTCTTATACTAATTATGGACAAATTTTGTAAAGTTACTCTTACTAGCTAGTTTACAGAGCATCTAAAAAATTTCCACGGACTTCTAGGGAGCTTAGAGTTACTCTGCCTTGGGGGACAATATCGCTTATGTTAATGATCTCCGCTATATAAAAATTGAGACTTTTTTACATATTTTACAAAACTGTAAACTGATTTATTTTTATAGGATCCATCTAAGTTTGCTGCTGCCGCAGCCCCTGTTGCTGCTGCCGCCGCTCCAGCAGCTGCTGCTAAGAAAGAAGAAAAGAAAGAAGAATCAGAAGACTCTGACGATGATATTGGTCTCAGTCTTTTTGATTAGACAACAAAACCAATATATTGTCAAATTTTTTTTATTAATATATTAACTAAACAACTTTGGTTTTAATTTTGTTGAATATGTTAGTCTTATTTATTTGTTTCTGGTAACCTTTAATTGTCGAGTTATTTAATTTCACAGATCTATTTAATTCTATTATTATTTACTTCTATTATTGTTTAATAGTTTGGGATAAGTGTGAGAGCAAAATCTTCAAAAATAACGCTTATAAGTTATTAGGATGAAAAAATTAATTGGGGATTGTAATTGGAGTAAGTTAGACAAGTAACATGTGAGCATACAATAATGTTGAATTATAAGAAACCACAAACTCTGCTAAGTTTGATACTAATGTTCTGGTAATGTTTTACTAAGCCATTATATGTAATTACGTTCATTTACAATAAAAAACATTTTTACTTTTCCTCCTTTATACTGTAGGTGTATTGGAAAAGATTTTTTAATAAAAATTTTGAAACTAGGATTTCACCTTAATTAGCCATTTCAGGTGTAATTTGGTCATAACAGAGATGCTCAAACTGCAGAGCTCCGTGGATCTCTATCGTAGATAAATGCTACTTAAAGGAACCACTGCCCTTCTCGTTAATCCAATTGGAAAAATGAATTTAATAACTTGTAATAATCATAAAACTTTCTTGTTCTTAATATTATGAATTAGGCTCACGAACCAGCTTTTTTTAATTGGCAACACAAAAGAACTTATTGTTTTTTTTTATCAATCTTAATCGGATTTAATAGTTCAAATCGCTTTAAACGACTGGAATGGTTGAGAATAAATTCTTCCCTGAAAATCCCTTTCACTGAAACAATAAACTAATTTCTTTTGTAATCTTCATATTGAATGATTCTATAAAATATGTCTGAAAAACATCCTAAATCATATTTCCATCAAATTTATTCTTGGTAATTAATATTTGGACACCCATTATTTTGACCATCTCACTAACAACAAAAACATCTATTTATGTTTACCAATAAAAACGTGGTCGATCATTGCTTCATTCATCTTGACAATTTCTTATCTAAAACATTTATGTACTATCAAACAGGTTGTATTTGTTGCAAGTTGAAGAAGCAATCGAAGAGGGCTCTTCGTGCTCATTGAGACTAGAAGTTAATCACTGATATAACTTTATTAGTTGAGAGCTCGAGTGTTGCCCTGCCTGCTGATGATGGCGTTATGCTGAAACCGGTTAGGGATATTTATATCCAACAGCAAGTATCGACGGTAGCTGATTCTTCGATTACTAACAATCTCATAAGCACAATTTTTCTTTGGAAATTCGGTAAAAGGATGTTATGAATAATAACCTATTATTTCAATTATTAATTATAATCGCATTAAAGTTAAATATTTTGTCTATTAGCTCACAGACCCCTTCAAATCTTTCTGTGGACCACACTTTATGTAACAATCAGCATAAACTCAATTTTTATCAATGTTTTATAAAAAATAATCCAATAGAGTTGAAATTTGGCACAAGTGTATTCAATTTCATTATAAATAAGTGTACTGTCTTGTTTCAATTCGGCAAGTATGTCTAGGGGTTTTGTTTTATCATATAATTTAAGATGTATCGAGCCATGTCAGTGTCTGGATGGGTGACCACTAAAAATTTAAAATTAATTTATTTACTATCTGAGGACGAGCGAAGGGTGTCGAAAACGTACTGCAGTGCATGTAGTAGTCTGTGGACATACGAAGTGAGGGGATAAAAAGGTACCCCTGTACTCAGTTTTTTACTGATGATGAAGTAAGGGCACTTTTGAGGAAAATTAAATCTAAAGTTTAGGTTGTAATAATGATAAAGTTGTAAAACTTTATCATCGAATATAATGAGGAACAATAAGGAGGATTCAACTCAGTTTACATAATTTTTTTATGGATTTGGGAAAAAATTCTATAATGTATGGCTGACAATAGCTTGGTGAGAATTACAATAATATGTTATAAAATTTGTTGGGATTTTAAAAAAGTCATTACACTATGCTTCAATTAAACTTCTCAAATTTGACAAATGATCACAGTGTTACCAAAGAAATGGATTTACACTAACTCACATGAATCTGAGAGAAGAGACCATTTTCCAAGTCTAGGATATATATATATATATATAATATATATATATATATATATATATATATATATATATATATATATATATATATGCTAAGGTGGCAGATAGTTGACCTACTATCTTTCCCAAAATGAGATAGATAGAAATTGGCTTCTTATTAAGTGAATTACACGATTATGTTGGATAATAATTTATTTACACATACAACACATTGCTCTTTAAAAAATATTGTTAATATTGATAATAATAACAATAATAATTATTGATAATAACTACATTTTAAATCCCTGAAACATGTTATTTCTTTTTAGCTGTTTCAGAAGATTCCAACTGTTGTTTAAGTTGTTTTAATTCTAAATCAGGTATATATCTGATTTCATTATGCTCAGGTTGCCTAACATGCAAACTAAACATAATACCCTGAGGTAAAGCGGCTTGAACAGCTTGTACAAAGACAGAGCATGTTGTAGACGGAACATCGACTAAACCCAGATTTCTTTCATATATTTTTAGCTGATATTCACTGTCAATGGTCGTACCGTTTGGCTTAAACCTTTGTATTTTTTGGTCTACTGCAGGCGTACCCCAACTGAAACATTAAAAATTGAATTGCAAGACATTATCTAGATGGCAATGATTGTATTTTAGATGAGGTAGATGGCAATGAGGTTATTTTTATAATCTTGTAGTACTACTAACAGCGAGTTCGCTAAGACATCAGTTTATACTGTCCTTTGACACTACAAAGACCTGGGGTTTGCATTCCAGGCTACGCTCTCAGTTTAAATAATATTGTTGTTCAGATAAATTGTTGCCAACTTTAAATTTAACTCTGAGTGTAAGAGTTGCCACTACCACTTTATGTGGTTCCCGCAGGTGTTATCCCAGATGGGCTGCAATGCTCTAAACGGGCATTATTATTATTTAGTAAACTAATAGTGCCCACCTAGTTGACAGAGGAACTTTACCAGAGACCATAAAGAACTCTTACTCAGGGGGGTGACACACTATATAAAATCCCGGTTCCTTCGTGAATTAGTTAGATCGACCACTTCTTAGTTCATCCCCCAGTGGTAGGTCGCAGCACCAGTCTGTTTTTACGATTACAGCGATATTGTCTTGGCAGCGTTGAACAACTGAACTAAATACTACTATCCGACATGTTAAATTTTGTTATAAAATTGCCAACAACATCTCGAACAACAACAAGAAACTGGAAGCTTCTAGAATAATAATAAGTTTGTTCGTTACTTTTTGTTTGTTTAAGTTGTCTCACACTTTTTAAGCTAGAAGTCGTTTATTTTACTGCTAACTGTTGTGCGTTTACCTTCACTTAGTTCTTAAATTATTCAAAACTCCTTGTTAAGATGGTTAATGTCTATTGTGTGTCTGGATGCAAGAGGAATCCTGCAGCTAGTTTTCACAGGTATGTCTATTGTTTATCTACCGTACTACAAATTGAAACGTTATCTACATTTTAACAATTATTTATTTATTCTAACTTAAGTTATCTACATGGCTGAGTTAAGCCCTGAAGTAATTAAACGTGTCATTAGAAATATCTAGTTTTGTGATAATTCTTATGATTTTGAAATATGTTAATGTATATCTATTAATAGTAATTTCTTTTAAGTTCATTTCACAAGTGTTCGTTTCTTTGCATTTTATGTTCAGGTTCTCGTCCTGTGAGGGAGAAATTTCGATTCCGGAAATGGGTGTAAGTTATAAGAATTGTAGAAGTTGAGCAAATAGATCCACTGTTAGTTTACAATAGCAGAAGAGTTTGTGGTGCTTATTTTACTGAAGATTATTTTTTCCCAGGAATAGCTAATGCTGTTCTTAAAAAAGTTCTATCCAAAATTTTAACCTTACAGGTAATTATTACTTAGTTTATATCTTATTTCCTATACATTTTTTTAAATTTACCACTTGCTTACATATGTGAATGGTGCAATTTCATGTACCATAAATAAATGTGATAAAGACATTTTATCTGTCTCTGCCTCTAAATGATGCTGTGATAATTATAAATTTATTAGTTTGAAACAAAATGGTTGCTGCATTCAAGATTAGATTGGATGTCGTAAATGTTTTATTAATCAAATTCATGAACAACTTACATATTGTATTCACTGCAGTACTTATATTGCTTTTTATTGTATCCTTATTTTACCTTTTTGTATATTTTGACCTTTGACACCGAAGGATAAGGGTCTGGCACCTCAGTTTATAGATGATAACTATTTATATAAGTTATGGCCAATTTTAAATGATTTATTTATTAAGTACGGTTTCTAAATACGGTTACATACATATTATGTACATATGCTGTAAGAACCATGTAAAGGAAATCCTGTCCGATACGCTAGAACTAGGGAGATGGAATCTAGATTGATCCCTTGATACTCTCTATGTACCTTCAGAGGCGATCGTATTTAACAGATATCCTTCTCGTCGACCTATTATTTCTTTTTAGTATTACCGTTTTTCATCAATTAACTTTTCAAGTATAATTTTTTTTAGTGTAACTTTATTATTATGCAAAGAAATCACAATTTAATTAAATATATTTTTTGTTTTAAACTTCTCAAATGAACCTTTACAATAAAAGACATGATGTTTTGAGGAGATCTGTTATGATGTCATCTGACTCGATCGACTAAACAAATACAGTGCTAGAACCAGATCCTATTAGATGTGTATCGTATACGATTTCCTGTTAAACCGTATATGATTGAATACCCTGTGTGCATAGCATTTGAAACATAATGTTGAATTGTATCTGCGTAAGTGTAGTTTACTAAGTAGAGGCATAACAATTTCCTTATTATACTATGTGTCTAATTAATAAATTTGCTTTGTTTCAGATTCTAATTCCGACTCTGACCATTATTTGCCATCAAGTGATTCATCTTTTTATTTCATGCTTCAACTTTTTTATTAATTAGTATTATTAATAGTGAGTAACATTTGTTATTAATTATGGACAAAATAATCTTGGTAATATTTTGTTCTCTCCCATTTTTCTTTAATATTAAATTTTGTTAATTATTTTACTTTTAAAACCTTACTGTTATTGAGGTCTTAATTTTTACTTTTCCTCATTTATGCTCTAGGTATATAGGAAAAGTTATGTGTTTGCAAAAAAATCTGAAACCGGATTTATTCGTTTCAGGTGATTTTAGGACCTCCTGAGTAGTTTTCAGAAAGTTTACTGTCTGTGTGTGTGTATGCTAGAGAGTTAAAACTTTGCACCAAAATCAGTCTATCGTTTAGTTTAAAAATCCCCAAGGACCATAAGTATTTTGGGGATTGACCAATCAGAGAAGCTGCTGCCCACCCCTCACTTAAAAAGAGAAAAAAATCCCTACCACCATAACCACTGTAGGAAAATAACTTCCTTCCCAGCAATCATTCACTTTGTTTGTGTTTCTTCTTTAGTTTACATCGTTTTACAAACTACTTTTAAATTATTAATCATAAAGATACTATAAAATAAAACTACACAAAAGAAATTTTTAAAAAATCGCCCAGAAAGTATGGGTAAAATATCCCGATTTGTTTTCATTGTTTTTTCAATGTATACCTAAATCCCTTCCATCTTGCAAGGATTTTTTTCTCAAGACTCGGTGGTGTCTAAACTGACCTGTCAAGATTTTTAAAGTAGTCGATAGACTGTAGGTGTATTTGTGCTATTTGGAAAATAATTTTTTATGACATTAGTAACCTGCAATAATGAGTCAGCATTGAGCGTGGTCAATGCTGTATTGGTGACCGCTGAGAATGAAACGGATTTATTTACTATCTAAAGATGAGCGAAGCGATGAAGAAGGGAGGATGAGCGTAGCGAATCCTATGTCATGAGGAAAAGTTCCCAGGTACCCCGTACCCGATTTTTTATAGTATTATTATTTTTATGAAATGCTAAAGTTTTTTACATCATAAATAAAAGTGTGGGATACCACTTATTTTTAGATCAGTCATAGTTCTGTAAGGTAGCATTTAAATAAATTCTTAATTTATGCATTGTAAATTATGTCTGCATGTTTTGTTAATATAATTTGTATATGTAATTTAAGTTGTATATAATGATGTCTATATGTTTTCTTAATATAAATATTTTTTTAAATAATTCTTTATTATTTACTTACTCCTTATGTCTTATATAGCATTATTAAGCATTCTGCCTTTTATTTCTATAGAGGGTTACAAGTAATGCTGGAAAACATAGAAATATTTGTTTTCCTTTAAATTTGAAAGAAAATAATAATGGCAATTTTTTTTAAGAATGGCTAGGAAATTATTATTAAAAACGTCAGTTTTAAAAGGTTTTTCTTCTAATAATATTAATAAATATGTATATTTGGTGTACAAGATATTTTTATTGCTGTAATGAAAAACCTTTAAAACTGATGTTTTTAATAATAATTTCCTAGGCATTCTTTTAAGTCGACCCAAAAAAGTAGTATGGGAAGGGGCAACTAACCGACAAGGGTCATTAACCTGGATGAACTTCATCCCCCAGAGGATAGAATGCGCTAGTGTCAACGCTACTCACGAAAGATTCAAATTTTCCCGCCAGTGTCAATTCTATAGTATTCTTTATTCTATGCTCTTACTGCTGCCAGCTGTAAGAAAACTATGAAACTCTGTTTCAATTTTATTCTTATTGTCAAAACTTAATATGTCAGACAGAGCTTGCTGTTATGTTGCAGGTGGTAATATTTTTTTGAGGATGTAAAGTGCCTACTTTTCAGCCCCCTGATATTTTTTGATAAGAATAAAAATAATAACCATACCTCTCATCAGTACTAATATCCATAATCATAGCCAGCTTGTGAATGAAACTTTGAAAATTTTCTAGAACAGCAAAGTCATATCCTCTTATCTGTAGATTTAACTCATCATAAATAGGTATAGGTGGCTTGAGGCTGTCTAGGTAGGGAGGGTCATGGAAATCACTATTACATCTATGCTGAGTAGTTTGCTGGAGGAAATTCTGACATTTGGGAAGAATTTGGCTCCCAGCTAATCTCCTTACAAGCTGCAACAAAATCATTTATTTGTCATTAAAAGAGGGCATGTAGCTATTTGGGCAGCAAGCCTGAAGGGGGGCAAAATTGTGATAGCATTGTAATATATATTTTTTTAGAACATGAGAAATACTTAGGTAAAGTATAATTAATTATAACATAATAGTTATTCAATTATAGAAAGCCAATCAGAATGGGTAGCATGGGCAAAGAAAGTTGTAGTCCGAAAGCAGTGTGTTGTTTTTTAAGCCAAAAAAACTACAAATTTTTGTAATGTTATAAGCAAATTTATTTACTTAAACAACATGATTTATTTACATAAAGTTATATATCTCAAACGATAAAATCAGAACTGATGATAAAATTGAACTTTGTACATGTGTTAATCATACATATTAATATTAATCACCTTGACCAAATAACTTGTCAAGGTTAAGTGAATTCTTGAAAATTTAGCTAAAAAAGTCAATTTTTACAATTGTGAGATCTTGTAAAAAAGTAAAAAACAAGTATGCGTAGGGTTGCTAGATTTCATAGGGGGACAAATCTGGTTAGCGGGGAGGGGGGATGAGCTCTATATTTATAGAGCTCAGCTTTTAAGATTGATTTAAATAAGCAAATTGAATCATTTGTAATGTCAACACTTTGACTGTAAAGTACAACAGCAAGCTTGTTCACAAACCAAATTGAATAAAAAAATGACAATATAAATTCATTCCTTCAGAATTGCTGTTTTTTTTTAGATAAATGCTTGCAAGTATTTTATGTAATGAAAAATAATTAAAAATGGGTAATATTGGGACATGTTGGAGGGAGAAAGGTGTCAATATCGGGACAATCCCACTGAAATCGGGGCGCCCGGCAACCTTAAGCATTCTTATTAAATAAATTGAAATAGATCGCTCAAGAAGCTAAATAACTATGTGAAGGTATTTTTTTATCCAATCTAAGCAGTGAATATGGCAATAAGTGTCTCCAGCTGTAACCCATTATCTTATGTGCTCTTAAAATCGTAAAGCAGGAACATATAATAAATTATAAGCTATTCTGATATTTCTAAATTTTGCCTAAACCTAATTCTTAAGAGTTAGGTCTCTTTAACGAGTACATGACATAGCAAAAGCCTGATATAATTGTACTGATAACTTCAGGATATAGTAGGAATTGATTCTATTCCACTATGCTTGTATGATTCTATTCCACTATATTTTGTTAGTAGATCAGCACACCTGGCATGGTTAGTTAAACTTATATCTATTAAGCTTCGAGATGAAATAAGAAAAATATTTTAAAAACTAAATTATTATACATTTTAAATACTAACCGAGCAAATATTCATAACTCCCTTCAAATATTATATAAGAATCCTTAAATTATAATATTCGTCTTAGGTTGTTGTTGTTGAATTCTCCTTTTTTATATTGTCAGAAATAAATATGTCAGACAGGCTATCGGTATTCAGACTTGGTTTCTTGTTCTAAGATGTTATTGTGTGTTTGTGTGCTGTATGTTGGTTGAATCTTCTATGCGATATGATGTCTTGAGGTTGAAAGGATTAATTTTATTTATGATTTGAGTAGATTTTCTTGAGTAGTTGTAGTTTAGTTTTAGATTAGTTAGTTGTTAATTTGTTTAGTTATATATTATTTATTGGATTAATGTAGATTTGGTGAAGTTATATTTGTAGATTTCCTTGATTCCTGGCTTGAAGCATCCACTACCACAGAGAGAGAATAAAAAAAAAAATTTAATTCAATAAAATGATAAATTTAAAACTTGAACCAACTTTAAATCTTAGAAAAGAATTATTTTGAGATTATTTTATCCATCAATTTCACATTAATTGCAATTATCTTAATTATTTAAATTATATTATTAATTATTGATCATTAATAATTGTTCAATAATCATTAAAAAGTGTGATCAAATATTTAGTATTTTTAAAACTTAGAGTAATATTTATAATTTTCTCACTTATTTTAAATTAAGTCCATAAATTTTTAAATAAAAGCACAAAAAAACCCAATTCATTTAAATCCTTTGTTTGACAAGGTTTTAATGAGTCCACTTTTATTTAAATCACTTAAATTGTAGAAAAAAAAAAAGTTGTTATTAATTGCCACAAGTGTGGGTCGTCTTTGAGTTACAAATTAAAAAGAAATATATAAATGCAAAAATTATTATAAATTATTAAATTCTAAAAAGAGAAAAAGGGGGGTTCCACCAGCCTGGGCCAGCACGGTCAATTGTAGATTTAATTTACAAAACATGAATAATATAGTGTTACTATGTAATATACAAGTTATTTACAAAATTTAACATTTTAAATTAAGCTATAGTCAGTTAAAGTGTAGATGGTCTTTTCTACCCAGTTAACACTTTAAAGATATTTTAATTTTTAATGACATTATTAAATGGATACTTAAGTCTTAGGATTTGAAGTAGATGTTTTTAAGTCAGAAATGCCTGAAACAGGAAGGCAAAAAGAGGGCTGGCTAGCTCTTTAATCTCAATCTTTAAATAAAAGCAATTGAATGGTTCTACAAATCATAGTTTCACAAATCAAAAAATTTTCCAATTTCGGATATGCTGATTATTTGATAAAGAATCCTTGCTGTCTTATAATGAAACAAGTCAACAGGACTATCTAATCATACATGAACAGGAAATTTTATTGAATATCAATATAATGATAATGAAGTTGCCTTAAATACAGTTATTTAAATTAGATAGATATATTTAAAAACAAAGGTCTTAGGTTGTAAACAAAGTAACCAAAATAAAGGTTTCAGTCAGGGAAAAAAATGTTTTCAAATATAAAGCTTGTTCTAACCACGAGTGGTTCTTCTTTGATAAGTATTAAAACTCTACAAAAAGTTAAACATATTTAGTTTGCGTACAAAAAAAGGCCCAGTTAATTTTTTTTAAAGGTCAAATACCTCATTTTAACTATAGTTATTCTATTCTATTATAATTTTAATATAAAAAGTACTTCCTAAATAAAATTTATTATTATTTAATTACACTTCATCGATTAATCTATTGAAATAAATCTATAAATAAAAAAATAAAAGGTAGTCAAATTTTTAATCGTTGTTGACCTTGAACCAAATACACCCAAATCAGCTGATTGACGTAAGGTCAGTTTTTCAAATTTAAAAATCTTTATTCAAAATTCTAGTTTTTAGTAATTAGTATTAATCTATCTAGGTTCCTATTTACTTAATTAATTAACGAAATTAAGAGCTTTAATAAATTGAAATTTTACGTAAATCTTACATTTCAAATCATTTATATTACGTTGTTTTATTTTATAAGATATATTCCTTTGAAAAATTGTTTTTATGTTTTCTATGCTATTTAGCTTATTTTTTTAAAAATAATACATTGGAGTAGAAGTATTTTTCATATAATAAGTGAAGTGGTTAAAGCCGGTGGTGAAGAGAATTGATTTGAGGCCCTGGTAACTGTGTACTGTTATGTCTTTGGTTGGAAACGTCCTAGTTGTAAAGCAAGTGACATCTTGTCCTTCACATTGAACTCGAATATAAAACTCGTCATTACTCATCCAGTAGAACTTGTACCAGTATAACAGAGGTAAGGTCTTCATTATGCAATGTAGTAATATTTTAAGACTATATTTGTTATGTTCATGAAACTTACTATTTTTTAGATTAAACTTGATCATTTACTAATATGATTTTATAACTTTCTTAAGAAATTGGTCATCATCTAATTCAACCTTGAACCTTGTGTAAAACTTGTCTAATACAGGATTTGAATGAGTGTTAAACTTCAACACTTCACTTATGTGGGATTTTTGGAGTCTCCTACCTCCATGATCTTGTTTAAGCATGGCATACATGAGTGCATTCGGTTTAAGAGGAATAGACGTGGTTATAATCAGTTGACAGCTCACTAAAAATCTGTGAAGGAAGAGATACTTATAGCCCATTATAGCCTCCTCTTGTAAAAATCAAATTAAACCTTTAGCCTCATCAGCTTTCCCTGATTTTGGCTAATTAATTTTGGCTTTCCCTGATTATAATTGTGATTAATTAAAACATTTTGATCAATTTTATTGTATGGTTTGTATTAATATTAGTAATACCAGTGTAACAATATTTAGGAGTTTACTGTTATATACATTTATTGATTGATTTAATTTATTATAGTTATTTTTAGGATTTAAAAATCAATGTTATTTTTATTCTTAGGCATATGGCTCATTTATACAAGAATCGTGGAATCTACTCACAGTGTTTGGAACATTTATGCCCATTTCCCTAAAATATAGCTTTTATTCTTATATAAAATTTTGTAAAACTCTTACTCAAGAATTATTTTATTTTTAAAAAGTATTGGCTCTTGTTTATTGAAAAAAAATGAGCAAAGAGCTATAGAGATTTTGAGGTATATAACAGAGAGGGATTGTCCTATCTCTATTCATTAGAAGGCTTGAAACATTATTGCAGGGTCCTTTGTATTCTTTTTGTAAACTCCTCTCCTATATTTATATATATTGATCACTGATTAGTGACAGTGATTAGTTCTATACATTCCTCTATGTTATTGATATATTTTTATTTGGTATATACAATATTTATTTATTTGATTAGATATATTTATAATGTAAGGAATTGAGATTACTTTTTTGATAGTTTAAACAGATTAACTTAGGTTCAAAATTCTTGGTTAGCTTTGATTCAAAGTTAACCTATTGGTCCTTTATAGTAATAGTATCTCTATATATTGCAGTTAAATTTTATGTTGATCAGCTGTTTCCAGCGATTGCCTAATCATAGACTCCAGTGTCTACCCCTCCTTTTCTAATTTAAAGAGTGGCTTTTGCAACTGCCCTTGTGATGAGGCTATCCATAAGTGGGGGACTTATTTTTATACTTTTTTCTGAAGTTCTTGTGGTTTATGTTTTAATAAGCTCCTTAGTGGTTGTTTTATCAAACATAATTCTGTCTCTTGGAACTTCTCCTCAAAATAATTCTGTGCCTAAAACCTTTTCTCCCGAATGAGAAATAATTATCTGATGATAACTCTGTCTCTTGGAACAATGTTGGATAGTAAATATGTCCTTAAAAGTTTCATTCTAAAACACTACTTAGTGTATTTAAAACTAATTTTGTCCCTAGGAAAAATATCATCTGAAAATAAATATAGTAAATTAAAATTTATTTTTATGATTCCAAAATTGTCGATTCTATAAAAGATTTTTAATAAGCTAAATTCAAAATATTAAAATTAAAAAAACTAAAATTCTAAATTTGTTATGATCTAAATTCAAATTCTTTTGTAGTATTGCCATAAACTACATTATTCGCCATTATTATGTGGGTACTCAATTTATGATCAAATTATTTTTTTTTCTAATTTGTTTTATTAATATTAGACTTTTAAATTGTTAAATAAATATTTGTAAATAGATTTTAAAAATATTTTTAAACTATTATTTCTTAAATTAATTAAGTGTTACTAAAGCTGTTGTTGTGTTTCAAGGGTAAAGTCATTGTGATAGTAAAATAATTGATAGATAACTCAGCTGGAGGTTACATTGTATTCCTTGACCTCCCACTGAGCCTCTACCTGTATTTCACAGAAAAGTGTTTTTATCTTTTAAAGCTCTGGAAAAATACACTGACCTTGGTGAAATACTCTGTAACATCTTTTATTTCTGGTACTTTTTAAATGGTATTTTTTATACTATTTTGTAATAGTAAATTTGGTAAGTTTTGTTAACTAATTTATTTATTGTTGGAAATAAACTATCCTAAGAACTATTAAAGATCAAATTGAGTATTATTATTATAAAAAAATGACTGTTACGTTACATATATCTAGCATTAGCTTAAATATGAAACCCCTTTTTTAATATGAATACTATTTGACTACTTATAGTTGCATTTTATAAAACTTTACTTAGTTATGTTTCAAAAACTCTTCAAAACCTTTCAGTATTCAAGCTAACTGCTAAAATACGTCTTTGTTAATTATAGTCTGGTAATACATAAATGATCTGACTCTGTGAGTATGTTTTAAAGAAATATTAAAGGTTCTTAATTTGTTGACTTGCAAAATAGTAAATAAAACAAAACACAAAATGCACGAAATCCCTTATTAATTTTACTATAAATAATGATTCAATTGAGCTTATGTCTAAAATTTAGCCATTATGTTTTATATTGCTTCAAATATTATCATCATGTTTAGTATTGTATTTTATCTAATAAAATATTGAAATTTTATCTTTTAGCTATGTTTTATGTTGCTTCTAATCTTAGAATAATACTGTATATAGAAGGAGCACTACTGATAACACGAAAGCCGGTTCACTGGTGCAACTAAGTAATGCTGCCACCCTTACAATATATAATTTTCTAAAAAAAAGTTGGAAATACTTCCGGTTGCTGAATTATTATGTTCTATTATTAATTAATGATTGATTATTCATAAAATACTAATATAAATATCGGTGCATTACAATATTTTATGCATTTTAAATTGTAGTTTAACGTATTTATTAAATTATATATAAAAAGTAGTCCTCGTCAACTAAATGTAGATTCTTGTATTCCGCCACCCTTTTGCCATCTAAGACCAGTTTTATTAAATACTCAGCAGGTGTTTTAAGTTATTCTTTACGATCTTTCTTTATTAATAGATATTTATGATACATATTTAAATTTGTCAGGTTGGCAGCATTACTTAGTTGCACCAGTCATCCGGCTTTCGTGTTATCAGTGGAATTACATTGTGTTCTTGGTCCTGTGCTCCTTCTATATATAGTATTATTCTAAGCTTCTAATATTATCATGTCATGAATAGTATTGTATTTGACTATATTAGAACATAGACTTGTTCTCAAACAATGACTTTAATGTATAAATTTCTTAATATAATTTTAATGATTCCTTTTTAATCTTAAAGATATTTTGACTGTTTAAATACAATGAATTGTATGACGGGCGTTTCAAAACATTTTTATTTTAAATGAATAATTAAATATATCAGACAAATGCACCTCATTCAAAGTAGAGTATTATGATTTTATATTATGATTATCTGTTTTAAGTGGCAGTAATCTAAAAATTAATTATTCCCATCAAGATAATATTACAATAATTACCTTTATTATTAATATATAGAATTAATTTTATTATGTTATTGAAACTAATACAATACTTTATAAAATTCGGAATAACAACTTATAATATTAGCAAATTCACATCACATGATGATAATTCATACGGTCTATGATAGCATTAGTGAATCATAATAAATAATAACTAGACTGATTTCCTTTATATCTAAAATGATAATATATTTCTTATTATTTTTCAAGATTTATTATCTCGTCTTATCTATACAGCATGTTGTGAAATTGTTAATTGATATAAGAAATATTGAACACGGGATCTTCTGAGCACAATACATTCAGTGTTATCTGTGTAAGAAATGTGTTGTAGTTCAGTATTACATTGGGTGTTGTTTTAATTGCATGTTTCAGTTGTGTTGAAGAGGAATTGACAGCAAATGATGTGTCCTGTTAAGTCCACTCATGAAGTACTTAATAAGAAAATAGACGAGTGGATGGTCTGGAATAAGGTAAACTTTTTCTTTTCACCTTTATCTTTATTTATTATTTACCCATGTAAATAATGAATATGAGAAATTACCACATACTTTAGGTAAAGGCCCTAACTTTTTATTTTTGTGATTTTTAAAATTTGTTGACTCATTTTCTCTCATTGCATTGAAAGTCCCCTCCTATATAACAAGGAGA
Organism: Microvelia longipes; assembly: GCA_018340805.1. NCBI lineage: Eukaryota > Metazoa > Arthropoda > Insecta > Hemiptera > Veliidae > Microvelia > Microvelia longipes. The sequence goes on from JACMZG010000022.1 coordinate 22,817,194, forward strand.
TAAAGAATGCAAAACCAGTCCTGGCCGCAACATTTGTTAAAGGAACAGCCCAGCAAAAAATTGTAAACAAATCAGGTACAGGGTACTCTGGAACTTTTTTTCTTAACACATGAGATTCGCTAAACTCATCCTTCCTACTTCAAACTTGCTTCACTCCTCCTCCAACAGTAAATACATCCATTTCATTCCCAGCGTTCACCTATCCAGGCACTGATCACGCTCAATGCTGCTTAACATGTATGATCCAACAAGAATCATAGATATACTTGTCATATTGAATCAGAACTTGGTGAACTTATTTATTACGTAAAGGTATACACTTGTACCGACTTTAAAGTCAATTTGATTATTTACAATTTTTTAAAAAAAAGTACTCAATTTCTGTTTTTTTTTACTGTTTTTTCTTATTATATCATTATAAGAGCTGCTTTGGTTATGTAAAGATCAACTTATAGGCCACAGTAATTATTTATCGATTTTCACGTAGGTTATTTTATGAAAAAACTTAAACATAGAGTGCAAGTTTGCTGGATGTTTACCTAGGGAACATTGATCAACCCAGACCCCTTGTTTTAACAAACTTAAAGTCCATTAGAAAATGTTCAAGACACTCTAACACTTATAGTAGGACACATGGTTAATGCAGTTGACAGAATTGGAAAATAATGCAAGGAAGCTAATGAGGTTACTTCTAGATGTTAAAGTACCAGGATGCATCTCAATCCCCATTTAGAAAAATTAAAACATTTTATCAATTAGAAACCTCGGCATAGCTTGTGAAAAATAATAAGATTTTATTAATTAAACATCTATTATTTTATTTGAGGATGTAATGTGTTGTAGAATGAGGATGAAAAGGCAGAAATCCGAGCACTGCAGGCTAAGGGAGATATATGCACCCTGGAAAAACTCTTTATGCACCGAGTGGAGTTTGGCACGGCTGGTCTCCGAGCCCGTCTTGGTCCTGGTTACAGCCAAATGAACGATTTAATAATAATACAAACAGCACAGGGTTTACTTGCTCATATGAAAACTACTCAACCTCAACTACTTCAGACTAATGGTATTGTTATTGGATATGATGCCAGGCACGGCAGCTACAGGTAATATCAAACTCGGTCCTTATAAATTGTAACTATTAAAAACATATTATGATTAACATACTATAACATATAATTTCACACTCTTGTAATGAAGACTGCTTTGACAAAGATTCTGTTCTGATGTCTTCTTGAGAGGATCGTCAAATGTTAGACATTAAACCCCAAAGCCTGCTTTTAAAAATATAATGTGACACATAGAGTTATACTGATAGTAAACTAATCAGTTATGTCACATAACATGTTTGTATCAAAAACAGTTTGTTAAATTTATATTTTATATATATTATTATATTATATATATATATATAATATATATATTATATATATTATATTTTAATATATTAAATTATTTAAATATTTGTAAAAGAATTGGGTTCAGGGTACCTCAGAATTTTTCCTCACAATTTTGGGCTTCTTTGATTTTAAAGAAGGTACAATAAAAATTGTTGAATAAATTTACTTTGAACAAAAAATAAGTAGCTTGATATTAAATGTAACATACATTGAATATCAATACTTATAGCTGATTTAGGTTAAAGTGCTAATGGTTGGGGTTAGATTTTTTAAAGCCAACCATAAAACTTGATTTTTTCCCACTTTTTATAAATAGGTGCACTAAAATCCTGAAATTGGCATCACTGACTGATTATAAGGCCTCTTAAATGAAAACAAAGGAACCCCGCACATGGCATTTTACCTCATTAAAAACAGATCCTGCTATGTAACAATTTTATACATGGCATCTTTTTATTCATTATATAACACAATAGCATTATTAAGCAAGATTTAATGCATGTTATATCGTGAAAACTTTTGGTCATCAATAATACAATCACTTTTTTTAGGTTTGCTCAACTTACAGCTGGTATATTCCTACGTGGTGGTAGCCCTGTTCATATGTTTTCTACAGTGGTACCAACACCGTTTGTTCCATTTGGAGTTAAACTACTCAAGGCGGCCTGTGGAGTCATGGTTACTGCTTCTCACAATCCCAAGGAGGATAATGGTTATAAAGTTTACAAATATACAGGAACCCAGGTATGTTGGCCAGACGGTCTTTGTGATATCTATTATAAAACATAACTAGCAAATAAATCAAAAGCTGAAAAATATGAATATGAAAAAAGAAGCTTCTCAAATTTTAAATTTAGACTGTGACCATTTCCATTTATATATTATTACTGATGTAAATGTTAAAAAAAAGAGTATTTACTTTTCAGCTAAAATGATATGATATGTCTAAATAATTATTAATAAAAGAAATTGGGAAATGTAAATACTCTATTATTATTATTATTTTTTTTATTTTTCTTGGTCTTAGTTACATAACTAGTAAAAGGTGTCAGTGGAGAGGAAATTCATCCTACTCCACTGACAGGAATTTACGTACTATATGGCAGGTTTGGAGAACTGTTGCACGTTATAATGGTATTAGCAAACCTTTGGGTAGACCTAAAAATTCCAGGTTATTTGTTAAATTTTAGTTACTACTCCCTCTGATGATAAAACTATTACTACAACTTTCACTTTTTTTCTATTTCCACATATTTTTTATTTCTATGGGTAAGTTCTAATATTTTTCTGTTTTATGACTTTCTGTCGACTCTAGGTTGTTTTTGAGAGGAATTCCAATTTCTATAATAGTGGCGTTTCTGATTGTTTGTCGATAAGAAGGAGATCTGGTCTATTGAAGTTTTGTCGGTAGTAATTGTTTTGTCCCAATAAAGAATGGATGTATTTGACTCGAGAACTGGATCAGGATTATATTTGTAATATGGTGGTGGATTTTTAAGTAAATCATACCATAAAATTAGGCGAACTGAGGGATAACGATGATACGATGAACGAGAATAACGAAAGGAGGCTAACTGTTGATGAATTATTTTTGCCACTTGATTATGTCGACTGAGATAAGCGTTATTTGCTAAGACTGGGCAATCCGATATAATATGTTCTATGGTTTCACCAGCGGCATTACATTTTTTGCATTTATCTATTACGTCAGCCTTAATAATGTGTTTCTTGTAATTTCTAGTTTTAATTAATTTATCCTGGATCGCAACTAAAAATCCTTCTGTTTCAGGAAATAATTTGCCTTTTTTTTAACCATTTCAAAGAGTCTTCTCTATTTATTGTAGGTCTATCAAGAGCAGTCGGGTATTTTCCGTGTAAAGTTTAAGTTTCCATGTTGTTATTATTATTATTATTATGTTATCCTTTTCTTTTTTTACTTTTTGGTCAGCTTCCCAGTCTGTTTTGTGTTTATTTAATTGATTGAATTTCATTATTGCAGATAGTGTCACCGGAAGATAAAATGATAAGCGAATGGATTGGGAAAAATCTGAAACCTTGTGATGATGCTTGGACACCAGAGAGAATTATTGAAGATAATAAAGATGCTTTCGATGATCCATTGGTCAGGGTTAGAGAACAGTACACGTCGAAGCTGCTGTCACGACTCTATGACTCTAGTGTTACTCCCACTTTCCCTACTCCCATCGTGTACACTGCTATGCATGGTGTTGGATATAACACGGTCAAACACATCTTTAAAGCTGCTAACTTTAGAGTGAGTTACTTACCTTGAACTAAAATTATTTAAGTTATTAACCTTAAAGTGCCCAGATTATTTTTCCTACAGCATTTGCTACAGCAACATTTTAAAAGAGTTTTAGTTCAAACCTTTTTAGGTGGCCTATATTTGGATATTAGAACATGAATTGAATTTAAAATTTTCTAAAATTTAAAATTACTTATATGTAGCCATGGGCGCCCCAGATTAATAAATGCATTTAAACAAACTATTTTTGTTTGTGTAAAAATGCATCTTGTGTAGCATATTTTGTGCTGAAACTGTTATGATTTTATGTCCCTATAAGAAGTGCCTAGGAAAATTCTGTTAGCACATTTTATAAGCTCCTCTTAATTCTGTTTTTTTTTTTGTTTTTTTTTTTTTTCAAAAGGCTCTAATTTTTATATTTTAACTTAATTTATATTCTTAAGTCTTTCAATTAAAATCTATGAATCAAAAAAATAAAAATTTACAGAAATTACATATGATGTAAGAATAAAATATTTATTTCAGCAGAAACTAAAACAATTTTTACCCAATCATACACATTTTTACCCTTGGTCCTCAACTTACAAAAAAGGACATATTTGTTTAATGATTTTTCTAAATGCTAATGTTTAAATCATGAAATATAAGTCACAATTAATATGGTTTATCATTTAAACACAATCATTTAAAAAATTATATCAGGTGTTTAATTATTTTAGAAAAGTTTGGGATCAAGTTATAGATGTGTGTGTTTATATAATTTGTATAAATCTTTATTTGTATAACTTGGAGCTTAAATTTTAAGACTTTAGATCATAAATTAAGATAAGATAAAAACTTTTAATCTTTTTGAAAAGTTAAAAATCACAATTTGCTAAGAGGAGCCTATAAAAACTATTTGAAGAATTGTGCTAAGCATTTCTTAAAGTGACATAAAATCTCATTATAAGTGTAACAGCCCAACATGTAATTTTTACACAAACATATTTTGCTTAAATGCATTTATTTATCAAGTGTTACTTTTATGTAACATTAAAATGGTATACCTGGGGCGCCCATGGCTACAAATTTGTAATATTCAACTTTTGCCCCCCTCTCCCCCAGATTCACCGATGTTATTACGAAGCAACCTTTTTACTATATTTCTATTTTGTATCCTGTTATAAGTCTATTGAATAATTTATGACTAAAAATTGTAAAATATAACCACACCTCAGTCATTTTAGTGATAGATGCTCAAACTTTTGATAAATAATTGGAGGCAGTATGATAATGATGATGCTAATAGCTTGAGGTTGGTTTATAGAAAATTATGAACAGTTATAACTCATCAAAAGAAGGTTAAAACTAATAATAAATGAAATAGCAAATAATATTTCTATAAATAATTATAATTATTAAATAATAAGTAAAGTAATAATATCTCTTACAGCCTTAATGTTATGATTTATTGAAAATTGCCTTGTAATTGTTGCATATAATTACAGGTTGAACTGTAATTCCTTGTCACTATTGATTATAATAAAATAAAATCCTTTGGTTTATTTCAGTTCATATTCTTATAAAAGAAAATTTGGTTTTATTCCTCTCTACATCTTATTTCTTCCTTAAAATCTGGAGTTTTTTTTCAAATATAGAGCTAACTAGGCTGATGTGTGATCATTGTCATGTGGGTTTTATTCTTCTGTTGTCCAGACTAATAAGATAGCTGATGAATCTGATATTCTGTTTCCTGTGAATCTGACATTCAAGTTTTAGCGAATTTCCTTTAAAAAATTGCTAATGAAGTGGCTCACATGGTGAGCCTGAACCCTATAAACCATAAACAAAATCAAAATCAAAGAAAAAAAAAAAATCTTCAAATCTCTTCAAATCTTTTTCTCTTTCAAAATCTTATAAGAAGATTTGAAAGTATCTTCGGAGCCTAATGCATTCAGACCAAAAAGACTTGTACTAATAGAGGGAGGAAATTACAGCTCTTTTTATGGCCTGATACATTGATTATATAATTTTTTTTTTATTTTTTATATTAATTATGATTTCAGGTTAATATTGCATTTTTTCAATTATTTTGCCTTAAATTAAGTGAAATGAATTTAAATTAAATTTATCACGTTGAAAATTTCCTCTATTTATACACCATATCACATTTTAAATTTGTGTGCTGATAGGGGTTGTAGAAGGGTAGTTGTCTCTAGTTTCTGTAAAGTAGGTGTATCATTGTAGGACCTAATAGTAATTGCCACACTACCAATCCCTGGGTACCATGCTACCCAGGGAATGATAAGAGCTGGTGTATCCTCCCTCTAAGTTATCCTCCCTCTTTGGTCCTTTTGTTTGTATCAATTGATGCTGATAAGACAAAGTTTGGTGCTAGAATCCTCTAGAGTTTGATGGTGTATTGGGATCCAGTCAGTGAGCCACTTTTCCAAATAAAGATTCTATAGTATGGTTCTATCTACCTCTCATTTACTATGAGCTTATCATGTCCTAGTTTAGATAAGGATAAATATAACATTACTTTAAGTTGTTTTTTGTTTTTGTTTACAACATTGTTTAAAAATTAATTTTTTGTTTGCTTATTTGTATTTTTGGTTTGTGTCAGGATTTAATTCCAGTGCCCGAACAGGTAGAACCTGACCCTGATTTCCCTACAGTGAAGTATCCGAATCCTGAAGAAGGTAAAAGTGCTCTAGACTTAGCCATTAGAACAGCTACTGAACATAATTCTACTGTTATTATGGCTCATGATCCAGATGCCGATAGACTTGCTTTAGCCGAGCTTAACCAGTAAGTAACAAGTAAATAGACCTATACTTCGTTCACATGCGGGGTTTGGCAGGGGGTTCAACTACCTCCTCCCAGTTGCCGTGTGAATGGGATTCAACCCTAAAACTCTCTAAACTATTGGTTAAAAAAGGAGGGGTTTATACCCCGTGTTCAAACCCTTTTGTGTGAACAGATGGGGTTGAGCCACCAGGGGAGTTGAACACAGGGTTGAACCCCCTACCAAACCTTATAAGTGAACAAAGTAATAGTTACTTATATCTCAAAAGTCAATAAAAAAATTGATTGACATGTCAGCTGTGAGCTAAGGTATAAATATTATAACAAATAAGTTAACTTTAATGTTATTATAATTAATAATTGTTATAACAGTTATCAGTTCTAATATCTTTATACCGAATATCCAAAAAATAAATTAGCTAGATAAGTCTATCAGTCAAGAAATTGTCAACAAAGTTTTTATTGGTTAACATAAACATATATTTCCTCTTGTTGGTTAGATTACGGAAAAAATTGCCGTCCTGATAATAATTGCAAAGATTTTATTTTGGACGTTTTCTCTTCATATTTTATGAAATGGGACAAAATGAAGGTTGTTATAGAAGAAATTGGTTTTTGCGCAAGTGATCGGGATTCAGGGAACTATAAAAATTACAAGAGTTTACTGTACATTATTCAGTTTACTATTGTGATTTGTTTATAAACCAATAAATCAAACTTACCAACTCACAAACAATATAATAATTTGTCAAGTTTGTTCGTGTGGCAAATTATAGAGCTGCATCTCTAAGCTAAATTTATAACGTTAAAAACAGAAAGTTTAGCGATGAGTGCAAGTTATTGAATTTATTAGTTGGGGGTAAGAGAAGAACAGGGGTCTTCCAAGTACCATTTATCTACACTAGAGTTTGCGTACCCCTGTACTAGAGTACCTATTTCTGTGTATATTTACCTCTCTAATGTGTTTTTATCTTTTTATAATTTGTTGTGTTTATTGGCAAAATCTAACTGGATTTTTTTAAACTTTTGTTAAAAATTTGTCCAAATATGACCTATTGTCTTATGCAGTAGTTGCCAGTTTGTATACACTACTCTCAGTAGTGACTCTTCCTGTTGCAACTTATTAAGGCTGTACAGATCTTTGAGGGAAACATTTCTTGAGAGCTGATTTTTTGCATATCTCTCACAGTCACACTTTATCACAATTTAAATACTAATAAAAATAGTTTCTATTGAAAAAATTAGAACCTACAGTAATCATTCGATTCATATTCTATTTAAACATACATTATTGATACTTCTACCAGGGATTCCTGCTTTCCTAATTTTTGTGTTTCTGATAAGATATCAATATTCATGTAGTTTTCTTTTTTTTATAAAAACTTAAATCATCACCAGGCCTTATTCAAAACTTAACATGCTAGGCAATAAACATTTAATAATGTAAAAAAATGTATTTCTTTAATTAATGCTAATTTACCCTCAGTATGTTAACCTTTCTAGCTATCGTACAAACTGTTAAGTTGTTTTTATTTGCAGGTCTACAGGGGAGTGGAAAGTTTTTAATGGCAATGAGATTGGAGCCTTGCTGGGTTGGTGGGAGTTGACCTGCCACAAGATTAAATGTCAGCCTCCGCAGCATATGCTTAAAGACTGCTACTTCATATCGAGCACTGTGTCCAGTAAAATACTCAAAACTATGGCTAACATTGAGGGTTTGAGCTTTGAGGTAAGCAAGTTTTTTGGAGCAAGCAGTAACAGTTAAAACAAATATTTTAACATGATATCAAAATAGTTTCTAGTATCCAGTTGTCACAAAACCCCACTCTTGGAAATATCAGGAGATAAATTCTTGTTTTCACGTGGTAATTTTTGAAGTCTTAAGATGTAACCAAAGATTTGTCTTCTTCTTTGGAGATTACAATTGTGTCTAAGCTCTTCTGTTAAGATCTCAAATAACATCTACTTTGAATTAAAATGAATAGGGGACTATCAAGACTGAAGGGTTTCAGAGGGGATCCCAAAATAAGGCCTGATTGTTGTTATAGTATGTTTATTAGTTTTTAAACACAGTGCAAGGGTGCTCTCTGGGCTTTAATTGGGTTTTTGTCACTAATTCATGGCTGGAAAGATGCATTGCCACCGACCATGTCAAAAATGATTGCTCTAGTTAGGAGGATGTCACAGAGATATTATCATTACGAAGTGTTACCTGTTTCTGATGAAGTGAAGCATTACTATGATTTAATAAACTTCTAGACATTAGTCACACTTTTTTAAATAAATATTCTTTTTATACAAAAGAATGACTAATCAGTGTTGCCGGATTTAGAACTAAGAAACCTTTTGTCTGAAAATTGGTGTTGGCAATCCTACCACAATCTTTTACTAAAAAATATAGAATTTATATAAACTAGAATGATATAGAATTCGTATAAACTACTTATATAAACTAGAATGTTATAGAATTTGTATAAACTACTTATGTGGTTAATACAAGACATAATACTAGTTTAATACTTTGTATTAAACTAGAATGTTATAGATTAATAAATGTTATTGTTTTAGCACAAGCTTTATAGCCGAGAGGTAGTTTTATTTTAATACATAAAAACAAACATAATAGCATAAAAAATTACTTTTTAATTCAAACATTAGAAATTTGTTGTATAATATTATAAATTACTAGTGGTCGAATCTGCCTCCTACAATTTAAGAAAGTACTAATTTTTTGTGTAAAAAATTATACATTTGGTTCGATTAATACTAAAAATAGTTTATGACTTGCTATCAATTTTAGGAAACATTAACTGGGTTCAAGTGGATGGGAAACAAAGCAGATGAATTAGAGAAGCAAGGTAAACGTGTTTTGCTGGCTTTTGAAGAAGCGATAGGCTTCATGTGTGGCACTACTGTACTGGATAAGGACGGAGTCGGTGCTGCTACCAGGGCAGCGGAGCTCATAGCTTATTTAGCTAACATGTCTCCATCTCTCACACTCTCTAAGCAGCTTGACAAGATATATGAAACGTTAGTAATTATGTATCAAAGATAATTAAAATAATAGATAAGTTTGTCTCTATGGTCTGGATAATCTGTAGAGTTGATCTGAACAAACCAAAGCTGTGAGGTTATTCTTACATGTTTATGCTCTTACTTTTTTTTGTTGACCTTTTTAATATTTACGTGGAGGTTATTGTATGGTTGCCTTTAAATAAATCCAATGACATGTGCCTGCCACCCAGACTGTCTGGTTTCAATCCCATTTATGACCTCCAGGATATTCATGGGAGGGTTGGAAATCCTTACATGCCGTCCTTCAAAAGTGGCATTAAGCAAATGGTTCCGAGACTGTGTAATGTAAAATATTTCTAACACTAAATAAACCCGGGTTTAAGCACAATTTAACACCCTCAATAGTTGCTTATATAAAGTATATGTTTTTAACTTTTGGTTTGAAGAACAGAAAAGCTTAGTCTTGCAGTAGGGCACATGTTGTTTTCTAGTTTAAAGATATGGAAACTTATAGTAAAATCATGACTTCTATAATATTACACTAAGAAAGTGAGGCAGGTGAAAATTTGTGGATGAATGGGTTGACAGCTGATAAGCTGGCAACTTAGTTACCTGTAATTCACATATATTCATGTGTCAGGAAGTCAAGATTTTTATTCAATTGCGATTGAAGTGTCCTGGGAAAATCATAAGTTCATTTTTAATTAATTGGTTAGCCATTTAAGTCAGTATTTAAATTCCTTAAAGTATGTCAGTCTTTTACTAACTATAGTCTATCTAATGGAGTTAGCACAAAGGACCCAAAGACATAGTCTATTTGCCAGATGTTCCACCACATCTCCTAATTAATATCACTATGTAATGTCTATGCAATGATTTATGTGTTATAGATATGGATATCACATATCAGATAACTCTTACTTCATATGTCATGAGCCAAATATTATCAAACAAATGTTTGAGAGGCTGAGGAACTTTTCTGGACCAAACACTGTAAGTAACACTCAGTTCTTCTATTCTTATATATAAGTTAAATAATGTTTTTGTAGTGTATTTTCATGTTTTTAGAAAAATGCTGTTAAGTATTTCCAAGACTAAGCACAAAGTAAACTAATTTTGCTAAAAAGCAAGAGTTGTGAGTGTTGACTTCAAAGCTAAGTTTACTGATTCAAAAATATTCTAGCAAATATATAACTTTTTATCTTTTTGTTTCTTTTAATTGACTTACCATAATTAAATAATTTATTGAAATATTAATTTTTTAACACAAAAATGTTCTGTACCCGGCGAACATTGAGTTTCTTTTTATCATTCTCCCTGTGTTATTTTGCCAAACATTTGCTCATAACTTGAATGTTTTTTTTAGTATCCTGAAAGTATCCAAGGAGGTAAATACATGGTTACCAGCGTGCGAGACCTGACTACCGGTTTTGATTCTGCTCAACCTGATAACAAAGCAGTGTTGCCAGTGTCATCTTCATCGCAGATGATAACGTTTACTTTTAATAATGGACTTGTTGTGACCCTGAGGACATCTGGTACTGAGCCTAAGGTGAAATATTACACTGAGCTTTGTGCTCGACCTGATAACAGGTATGCTAAAATTTCATATTAATGCTACTATGAATATCACTTATTGTTTACCTTTGTTATGATAGTTTACCTTTTAAAATTTGTGGTTAAGTAAATATTCAAAATTTGTTTGAAAGTACTTTTTTATGTGTAATTTATCGATAACTGCCAATGTTACAGATAAATGTTTATTTGTCTGCACCTCACATTTTTTGTTGTTTGAACCACTTGCAACATTCAAATTTGGTGAACTAATATTATCGTATGTAGTGATTTGTTAGCTTTACATGCCTCGTAAAAACAAGATTTCTTTATGGTGCATACCTTATTATTATTATTAGTGATTAGGATTCTTATTAAGGTAATATTTTCTATCAGACAGGCATTTATAGCAAATATTTCTGCCTGAAACACTGTGGTATACTTTCCTAAAGGAAAGTAATCTTAAGGTTTTGAGATTAGCATGAGCCTCATATATGCCACTCCCAGAATCACAGTCCATCTTAGATCCATATTTATACCATACAGTGTCACCATAGGATTGAGGTGGTTCCCCATTGAAACTATCACACCTGAGTGTGAAGACTTTTTCATAGGAGGGTTAATGCTGACTAAATGGAACAACAAAGAACTTCATGTTTCCAGGATAATAATTTCAAATGTAGCACTTTTTAAATTATTTATTTATTTTTGTTTATTACAGAGATTTAGAAGGTTTAAAAGAAACTCTGTCAAGCATGGTTGAGAGTATAGTCAAGGAGTTCTTACAGCCCCAATATAACAAGCTAATAGCTAGGACTGATTAAAGTCTTAACCTTAACAAATCATGTTTATTCTCAACCATTACACTCATCAACTAATTGCATCTGGAGCTGTTGATTGGATCCTCTAAAGTCAAGAATATTTACTATACCTTGAGGGAGCAACTTTACTTAAGAGTACGTACTATACTTAGAGAACTTACAATTTGTCTTGTTTCTCTCTTAACTGATAGTGCTAAAGTAGTATGACAATGCTGATAAGAGAAGGATCAGAAGACCTTAATATGTTAAGTAATCCGTTCTAACACCCCTTTCTTCTTTTGACTAGTAATATCTACGTACATCATACAAAACATCCATTTAATCAGGACCAGACCTAAAACAAATGAAGAACAAAGTGTGGTCATGAATTATGACTGCTTACTGTTAACGATTATAGTCTTCTAATTTATTAGTCTTTTCATCATAGACAAATAGATATTTGGGAACAATAAAGCTTTTAAAAAGTCTATTTTTTGTGGACTTTAAAAATAAGAAATAAAAACAGATTATATTTTTTTATAGGAATATATTATTTATTAAAAAAAAATAAATTGTGTTATTATATTGGACTTTTGTGTTATTAATCTGTTTTTAGTTAATAAAGCTTTTGTTTAATGATTGAAACCTTCAAGATCTAGTCATATAAAATACACTACAAATAGGGGGTTCACTAAGTAACATTTATCATTAAAGGATGTCAGCGATGCTTTGATGTTATAGTTCACCCGCTTTGTACAAACAGCTGAATACTCTAAAGAACAATCAGAGTCAAAAACTGTTATTGCAACATATAAAACAGTAACCAGGTCTCTTTCGCTGTTCTCATGTATTTATTGAATGATGCTGATACTATCCAGATTATGTTAAACAATATAAAATTATATATTTGAGTACAATTTTTATCCTTGTTATTAATCTAATAGAATTATATGGCACATGTGTGTTTTTGTTTCATTGTTGTTATAGTATTTTCTTATGTTTCTTTATGCACAATGAAACATCTTGCCTTATGTTTTTTCTTTACTATTGTAATTTTTAAACCTTTTCTCTTCTACATTTTTTAAGTTACATATTTAAAAACAATCCTAGTCTCTGCTAGTTAATTCAATGAAAACCTCCAATGTAATTTCTATAACTATTAATTGCAGCTCCTTAATAATAATATTATAATAATACTATTGTAGAAGGAGCATCAATTATGAGAGGGAAGTTAGGCCATTCTATAAACAACATTTGCTAACCTGAACATCTCATCATAAATAGGATTGTAAAAGGACCTAGCATTTTTGAATTAGGATTTGGCTCTTAGTGGATTGTTTTCAAAATTTAATTTGCTTTAGTTAGCATAAAAAATCTTGTATTTTTTAAAAGACTCCATTTTTTGGAGTGTTTTAAACTATATACAACCATAGTTTCTTTTGTGTTAAAATTGTTTCTTAAATATACGATGCCAGGTCTCAAAACAATAGTTGATAAATTTGTTGTATCTTGATGTTAAAACTTCACCATGTTCTCACTCAAATTAATTGTACGATCACTAAAGAGAGCCCTTGATAGAAACAGTCAAATTTGACCAAAACAATATTTTTCAGATGAAATGGTATTCAAAACATATCAAATTAAGTGTTGGCAAAAATGGTCAAAATTGAAACATTTCCTAATTTAAACTGCTCCTGTGAAAAAACACTCCAATCGGCAGAGCTTAAAATGCTCTACCTAAATGCCCTTGGTCTTAGCGAAATGTCAAGAAAATCTATATCATCAACATACAAAATTTCATTATTTATGTTGATTTGGCCAAAAATGATATGGATTTATAAGACATTATTGTCTATGACCATTATTTTGGCATCTGGAAGCACTCACAGCTTCAAGATAAAAATTTTTCAAATTAAATGTGCCATTAATAATTGGTTGTTGGGATTATTCGCCAGGTGTAAAAATGTCTTATTCTTGGCTATAGACTCTCAAGCATACACTAGATCTTATGTATATGTCTTTTCACAGTATTCAATTAATAAATACTAAAATTAAAAAAGTTTTGTTTTTGGCCCACTAAATCCACAAAGAAGTTCCCTTTACATGGGTTAAAGTAAGTCAGGTTTCGTTCATTTAAGTCTTACAGATCAATATTTGAGAAGGAGAGAAGAATTTCGTACACCTTGATTTTAGAGGAGAGTGGATTTGTTTCAACCTATGTAATGTTCTTGCTTTATTAAATGCTAAATAAGTTTTAAGGATGAATGTTTGAAATAAATATAGAATTATTATTTGCTAGGTTAGTTTTGAATTAAACATCACTCCAACTTCTCTGATGTCAGTGTATTATAATGGACTGAGTTCTTCTATATCTGTATTATTCTAGGGCAAACACTATCTATTAAACTAAAAGTCACGTACACTGTGATAGCTTTCTAATCACCTTAATTTATTTATTACGTACTAATTTTGTTTTCATCATTTGATGATTCCTAAATTAAAAATCGGTTTATGCAAAGGTGTTATATTATAAAACATGATAATTATAAAACAAAGGTGTTAATAATTCAAACAAAATTGTAATTTCCGTACTGTTTCAACTGTCAACTGTTAAAATTTTAATTTATCAACTTTTTAAAAAAACATTAAGAATTGGTCTCTCCACAATAGCTGAACGATTTCGTTGTGTTTCTCTGAATGCCATTTCTGCCAGTAGACAGTTGAACAAGACTAACCTACATGGCAAATTGTTCCCTATATAGAGGATGAATCAGGGTTATCTCCACACAAAAAAATCTTAATGTGGTTTTGAAATATGTTAAACTACTATTTAAATATGTTATATGCAAATTTTGATATGGTTATTGTAAATTGAGATTTAGAATTTTATTATTTTTTAGTGACCAACTTGTTTTTTTTTTATATTTTTTATTCAAAAATATATTTCACATATAAAGCTTGGTAATGCAAAGAAATTTAAGGTTGACTTTTTTTCAAACAGCTATGTTAATCGAGCTATATTTAGAAAAAAAATGAGCTTAACTGGCTTCGTCATTTGTTCAGCTGCCTGTTGCACCACTGCAAAAATTAGAATTTAACCGATTTACTTATACAATAAGTATTTATTAATTAATGTATTATATTAAAAAATGTAAAATACTAAATAATATATATTGATAGAAACATTGCATGTTAATATATTTGAAAATAAAATATTCTTACTTCATTATTTACAGTAATACTAATTTTTTTGAAAAAATATTGACATAATATAATAATGTAAAGTATCTTAACTTTATAAATTGACAGTGTTATTAGTTTGTGACCAATTTCATTATTTTACCTTGGTGCTGTAACTTAGTCTTTGTTTAGTTGTGAATCTATTGGTGATGCAATCATGATTGCTCACCTTGGTAATGGTAGGAGGCTGTGGATATACTTGTTTTGATGATATAAATATTTATGTGTTATTTATTTTTATGTCTTCAAAGTAAACAATTACGGGGGAAAAGTAAAACAATAATTCCTCAAAAGAAATAAAAAAGAACCACCAGGAATCCAATGTCAGTACCTGTACATGCTTAATAGCACATTTTTGGTGATTATTTATTTAACTATAAACTATTAAGTATAGTATAAAATATGTATTATTTAAGTAAAATTAGTAAAACGTTCTAAAACCAAAATTGTATAGAATGAATTCTACTTTGAGGCGTGTTTTACATTTTCATATTAATTTATATTTTAATTATTATGGGCTGGACCTGTAAATATTTATTTTATATAAAAATTTAGGCGAAGAAGAAAAACAATTTAAAAATTGACCAATATAATTGGAATATAAGAATATAAGAAAATTGAAGTAGTTTAGTTGATATATAGTAATAGTATTTTATTGCAAGAAGGCAGAAGTAAGATAAACTATGGAATATTGGCTGTGATGGGACATCTTCTATGCGTGTTTCTATATTTTAATGAAGTTTTTTAATATTATAACATTCTTAATACTGATGGTGTGATGGTTACTATGAAATTGGTCACAAAATATCACTATTACTTTTTTCATTTGTGTTAAAACTCAACTAAATACTTTACTTGAAAGTATTAATTTTAAGTTTCATTTAATTGACAGATGAAGTTAGGTATAGTAAAAATGTTGTGGAATTGAATAACTAGTGATTCGACTCCCCTAAAAAACTAGTACGAGTTCCAAAGAAACTATTTTTTTAAATAATTTTGTTTTCTCAATATTTTAACAATGGCTGCCACTTTTTAACTGACAGAAGATTGTCAAATGTCATAATATTTTTTAAATAAGCCCCCAAAAATAAAAGTTTCATGTTTTTTGTTATTGTTTTTGCAAGATGTTATAAATTTATAAGGTGGTTGAATTTGGAGTTTATAACCTAGCTTTTATATGAATGACGTGGGGCGTCATTGCAGGAATCTGTATAGGCGGTCAGCATTAAAAAGTTAATATTTATTCCTGCAATGATGTCGATTCCGGTCTATAACCTCACTTCTAAAAATAAAAATTGGTTAAATTCATAACAACCCTCTAATTGAATCACTTTATAAATTCTATCAGCTTGATTGTTTTGTACGAATTTCTGTCACAACGTAACCATTATCAGTGACAGGCAATATGACATTAGGCATTATCTTCTCTACGATTACAATAGTTGCTCAAAGTAATCCTAGCGTCTAACTTTTCTTCTTTTGACATTTCCAGTCATATCGAAGCATGTGAGTAAAGTCACTGGTTAATTCTATTCCTTTATAAATTAAAAATATCACTCATTTCATACTTTTTTGAAACATGATTTTCTAGAAAAAACTTGAACAACCGCGCAGTGTCGAATACAGGTGACAAATTTACTAAAACACTATCTGCCTGTCCAATGACATGGAACTCATATAATGGTGCAACTCAAAATAGTTAGTGCACACATCATAGTTTCAGCAGATGTCCCGTTTGTTCATATTTTGATTTTATTTAAAACTGACTATACTAAATGATTAGAATGAGCTTGAATATCATTCATTATTAATTAAAAAAATATATGTATAAATATTTATTATTTTGTACTTGTTTGTAAATTTTGCACTGATGATAGTCTCTTTGTAGGTTAAAATTGTTATGCCTATAAATTGTCTTTTAGTGAAAATACTTCTTATTTTTAATTAATAACTATACTAGTTTCACCAGTGCTTATGTCTGTTTTTTTAAAGTTTTAGTTGACCTTTAGTAATATTTTTAATACATATGCATTCTAATTTTATCCATTTACTTTAACTTTTCTGTAGAGTAATTTAATAACAGATAAATAAATAGTCTCTCCACTTAATAGAATATTAACAAATTTACTTGAGAGTTCCTGGCGCATCTAGCCATCATCAGTCTATAAAAAGCCAAAAAAATACAACTAACTTTAAATAATTAAAAACAAAAAGTCTAACATAAAGCAAAAGGAAAAATACAAAACAAAATTAAAATTAATAAATTGACAAGAAAATAGAAACACATACCATTCTCAGGAGTGCTAAGAACAATCCCTTCCCTTAGGCTGGATGTTCTTGAGGCCTAGGAAATTCTCAAAGACGTCCAAAATGGTGCCTCCAATAATGATTAAAAAGAAGGTTTAAAAGGCTATAGCACTGAGATATTGGGTTCAAGAGAGGGGAGTACGCCCTAACTGTGTATGAATACCTTGTTTGTCAGTGCACTGTGAAGATTGGAAAATGATTGTTTCGAACCATTGTTCTTAGCTCTCCTGAGAATGGTAAGAGTTTCTATATTCTCAATGATTTATTAATTTTAATTTTGTTATTGTTTTGTATTTTCCTTTGGCTTTATGCTAGACTTTTGTATTTTTTGTTTTTAATTATCTTAAGTTTGTTGTGTTTTCTAGGTTTTTTATAGACTGATGATGGTCTAGATGCAGCAGAAAGTTAACTCTCAAGTAAATTTTATTATACTTTTATAAACTTATATTTATCTATTATACAGTACTTTTGTTACTATATTGGTAATTTATGTGTTTTTGATTATCATATAGATAAAAGCACAACAATTTTTATCTTATTTTGTACTAATTTGATTAATTATTATTTGATTAATTCCAATTTTGTTTTACTTTTTTAATGTGTTTCCAATGGATGCATTCCAAACTAAATTTTTTTACAGTAACTATAGTAATTATAGTAAATAATTATTTGATAAATAAAAGTGTTCAATAAGTTTTGGGTTGATATTTAGAAATCATTTCCAGATATTTGCATTCCAGTTTTATTAATTTATTATAATTTAAAATGAAAAGTATAAACAATAAATAATTAGTCATACACAATTTTTTGTATTCATATCAATAAAGAAATTTTATATTTACAAAAAGACTGCAGTTCTTGAAAATAGTTGTATTTAGTGATAGTAATTAGGGAGAGAGGAGCTCACCTAGCAAGTAAGACACATCATCAGGCCTATTTGCCTGACTCCATTAGGTAGAAGATAGTGTTTCAACCTTACAAGTCCTAGCGTCTAGCATGCATTTAGCCTCTACTTCACAGAAGAGCCTTGATTTACTTTATGTTTTTTTGTTAACTAGAAACAAGATGTAATCTATTGCCAGACTAAGCTTGCCAAAGAAAAAAAAAAAAAAAATATATATATATATATATATAATATATATATATATATATATATATATATATATATATATACTACTATTGGGATACAAATGTTGCCTATACCCAGGTTCATTTAAGCTCATGTAAGGTCTTTTATGAGTACCTGACATTGCACTGGCACAGAATCACCGGCTGAAAGGCCCTTTCAAAGGATGGCACATATAAGGAATTTCATCCCTCACATGTAAATGCTAGAGACCCTATCCGACATCTGACATTGAACTAGAAGCAGTCACAATACTAACCATAACACCATGGGGACACGTCATAGTTGTATT
This sequence comes from Microvelia longipes, assembly GCA_018340805.1. Taxonomy (NCBI): domain Eukaryota; kingdom Metazoa; phylum Arthropoda; class Insecta; order Hemiptera; family Veliidae; genus Microvelia; species Microvelia longipes. The sequence continues at coordinate 22,835,978 of JACMZG010000022.1, forward strand.
TAAAACATATGCCTATCAGACGTGTCGTAAAGTAAAACTCTGCATCACTGAAATCTAATATATTTTTAAATAAAACTATTATCAACAACTGCAGTTTTTAATTATTTAATGTTTTCTAGGTATATAGCTAATTTTTAAATGAAGCTTTAAGTCCTGGGTTTTCACTATTATGTACTGTTATTTCTTAATTTGTTTTTATGTTGGTTTGTCAATCGAATGTACAATATTATTGTACTATTTGAATGTATGATTCTAATTAATACATTCTAGACTTAAAATTTATTTATATATTTTATAGCAATTAACATAATTTACTTTTTAAATAAAATGTGTTCACTGTGTTATAAAAATTAAGTTATTCTTGTTTCTGTTGGTTGTGGTCTTTTTACTTTGTGATTGTTTTGTTACCTTCTATTAGACTATGCTTAGCTTTCCTGAGCAGAATATATCCTTAGAATATATCCTTGAGCTTTCAAGCTGTTATTTAGTTTAAAATCTATATTTTTTAGGTTATACAATTTTTTTGTTAATATTCTTTTTGAGGTTAAAAATATTTAATAGATTGTTTTCCCCTATTTTTATTTATTTTGTTTTATAAACAACAAAATTAAATTATTTTGGAGAATAAAGAGGAAATATTTCAAGAGAATTATGCATTTGCTTTAACATTATTAAATTATGTTATTATTTCATTGCTTAAATATAAAATTATTAAATCAAATTAATTATTTCTTAATCACATTTAACAAGCTTTATGACTTTGATCACTCTGATAGAAGTTTTTATTATTCTTTTAAGTGTTAGTAGTGGCTCTATCTATCCAATAAAAGATAAATAATTAAAACTAGTGTTTGTTGTGTAAAATTTACTGATACAAAATTGTTTAGCAATTTAAAAAATACAATTGCAAAAAAATTAACATATTGTTTTTTGATGCCTAGAAATTTTTTAAGTTTAGGTTTCTATGTTTATTATTTATTTGAAATTATATTTCTTAAAAAGGATATGTCTTATTGGGCATTAATAGGTATTAATAATAATTTTTTTTTAAGTAATTCTGAAAAAAGGTGTGAGCAGGTAAAAATGTTTCTGGTATCATGTGCACACAATTTCAAGCCTTCGTAATTCTGTAACTGGACATGTGATCGAAAACAGGTGTGATGATTTCACGAATAACGAATAATGCAACAAAATGTGGTGATTTTCAAATAAAATGTCTAAACAAAAGGTGACGATTTTAAAAAGTAACAACACAACTAAAAGTGGCGATTTTTAAATGTAACAACACAACAAAAGGCAATGATTTGCAAATGTAACATCATGACATGTTATGATTTCGCTTACAACATCACGTGTTGTTGATCACAAATATATTTATACCCATGCCTATGATAACCAATGCCCATGCCAGGATATGTTTGAAAGCACTCGTTTTTAAAATAATTTTATATGCTATAAACATAATAACTTTATAGATCATTCATATTTACATTTCCATAAATTGTTAAATTTTATTAAATAAATAAATATATATTTTATATTTAGTAAGTAATTTGTTAATTAGTTTGTAATGTTATTCTTAAGTATTTTATGAAAATATATCAAATTAAATGTAATTGTTTCAAAGCACTTGTGACCTTAACAGGTTTATGTATATATATTTACATATATATATATATATATATATATATATAATATATATATATATATATATATATATATATATTAATAATTTATAAATAAATATTTTACCGAATCATAAAATTAAATTGGTCAGAGATTTAATTTTTAGCCCTTTACCACCCCCTCCTTCATCGTCCTTTCTCTTCTAAATTTTGTGAAAAATAGAAAAAAGTAAATTGGAAAGTATACTTTTATTGTGTTTTTTGTGTTCTATAGGGATAAATACAAGACATTTTGCCCCTTGAATATTTTTGCTTAAGACCACATTTTTTGGCGGGGTTAAGTGCATAAAGTGTGAAAATTGGACATTTTAAATCTAAATTGAAGCTTAAGTATTGGTCAGAAAGAGCAGCATTAGAATTTGAGTAAGTATTAGGAAGATTTTGCCATGAGTATAAATATCTTTTTTGGTTGAGAACAAAAATCATTCATTAATAATAATAATAATTATTTATTTATAAATTACATGATTACATCATAATTTATAAATTATATTTAAAATTTACATTATAAATTTACACTATATTTAACATTTTAAAAACAATTTAGTTTCACTATTTTCCCTAAATCTAGCAGTATTACCTCGACTATAAATACCTCAAAATAGTGAAACATAAATTTTGTCTGTTTCATTAATTTTCAAAATTGTTGTTTAGTCATTATTGGAGGTTAATGAGAGCTTTCTGGATAGTTCAACTGGACCTAAAGATTTTTTTTTACTTTTGTTCTTAATTAAATTCTCTAGCTTAAATACAGTGGGAGATACGATAATAACATGCACACACTCACACATACATCCAGACAGACACCCTTGTGAAAAACTACTTGGAGGTCTTAAAAACACTGGAAACAGATGACAGGTGAAATCCCGGATTCGCATTTTTGCAAACTTAATTCTTAACCTATACCTATAGCTACGATATAAATGAAGAAAAGTTTTAACAGTTACACAATAATTTACTGTGTAGGAGACACCAACAATGTAAAACTAGCAAAATGCTAAACACATTTGTGTGTCTCTCACACAATGTATATCACAACAATATTGTGTCAAATTGTCATATTCAACGAAACTTGTTAGAAGCTTATGATGAAAATAACTGAAGTACAATCTATCAAACATCAACTTAGTCAACGCTATTTATTTGTTCAGAAGATGGCAACACTCTCATGTGGACTCGCTTCGCTTGTCCCCAGAATAAAAACAAGGCCGCTATACGCGGCCACATGGTTGTTGTGCTATATCAGTTCGTCATATTACTAGTTTATATAAGTTGCTTACAGTGTTAAATTAATTAATTAATTAAATACCGTAATTAAAAAATTACGGTATAATTTTCATATATATTAGTTAAAAACGTGATTTGTTTATGTCATTATATATGTCAATCAATAAAACCGTAACTAAAGCTTTTATTGTTATCTAATTTTGTATTTTTGTTAAATATACATAGTAAAACAAGTGTGTAAAATTTCAGTCCGATCTGAACACGTTTTAAAGATTTGTAATTTGTTGAGATGTTTGTAGGGTTATTTTTGCTTCTTATGGCCGATAACCATCTTTATTAACCAAATATAGCGACGAAGAACCTAAATTAACTACATTCGACTTCGACCAAACACAACAACCAATAACAAGAAAATACGTCGATGTCACACAATAATTCAGTTTGAAGGAAAATCCTAGTTTATACAATGAACTAAATACTATTTATTGATGAGGCAAGTTTATAGAGTCTGGCCCCTCATCTCTTGTAGGTGAGAGTCCCATATCTATACAAAAATACGCGTAAAATGTTTCGAAAAGCGAAAAATTGAAATACTAATAGTTTTACTGTCATAAAAGGAATTGGCAATACAAATATACACTGCCTTTCCTTACCTTATATGTTTTATAATAAGGAAAGTTTGTAGCAGTGGTTTCAACTGCTGCTAGTAAGTCATATGTACATTTTTGTCATTAAGTGTGTTGCATTTTTATGGAATGACCTAAAAATCATATTTTGACTTGTCATAAGGTAAAATCAACTTGTAAAATCGTGCAAATTTTCTGATTTTCAAAGCTAGTGAAGTTTGAAAGTGAATTACGAAGTTTTGAAATAGTTAATAATATGCGTCGAGGCTGGGAAGTGCAGGTAATTTCATGACTAGCTCTGTAATAATTACATGTTTCAGTTGCTCCCCCTGATTCATGCATTCGTGAGTAAACAACACGAGTCAATGACCTTGATATATGCTTACTCATCTTGCCATCCAATCTCTTTATTTTATTGGAGTGGGTTGCTCAAGAAAATCGTCCTCTTTCACAAATCTCCATAAATTCATTAAAAGAAGTTATGATCGAATCAAAAATTATCAATAGTATAAATTTTTCAAAATGTTTTTGGGGGAAATTTTGTAAAGTTTTTTTTGTTTGCTTATTAAGTTGGCCATTCTGTAAATTATAGACAGCTGTAGCAGTAGTCAGCTGATTTTCGAGTCGTACAGATGCTTGTGCAAAATATTCTCGTAATCCCATTATTATTTCATGAATTTCTTTTATCGCGTTTCGTTTTATTCTCCTATTTTTACTATCCAAGTTGCTAGTTTAATTAAGTTTATTATGCTTAGGAGTTTTCGTTAGAAGTGTTAATTGTGATTTTAAATCAAGGTGTGTTATTGCGTCTCAGTTGTGGAGAAGGGAAAAAGTGAAGGAATCCATAGTGGTGACGTCACAGGACTAAACATTGCTCAGCTGTATTTCATCTGATTCTGACACCACTATACCAACATCACTCTTTCCACTCTATTTTTAACGTTTTTCCAATCACATCCTGAATCGTGTTTATCTGTTGACGGAAGGTAGGAAATAATTTCAAGACGGCGGTTCGATAGCAGTCTGGACTCCCAGGGAGATAGTGGAGACGGCGGCCTGGAACCGCCTCCGAAAAAGAAGTCTAGAACTTCGTTGGAATCTACGATGCAATCTAATGGTTGTTCTGTCGATACTCAGCCTACAAGCAAAGATCAGATTCTAGCAGCCAAGGCAGATCTGAATAATTGCAATCAAAATGCTGAGTCACCCAAAGTTTTCTCTAAAACGGACCAAGATATCGTTAGACTTATTGGCCAGCATCTTAAGACTGTTGGCCTTCAGTAAGTAATTTAGTCTGGTATAAAAATGAATGGCTTTATTAGAAAAAATATGTTTAAGTACAAACAAATTAGAACAACACTTAAAAGCCCACTCTAGGGTCACTTTTTTACCTTTACGAGGATTTAGCCTGTAATGAACTCTGTGCCACGTTCTCCCTGATACCTAAGTTGTTTAGAGAGAGGATTATCAACTTACTCCTACATGGTGATTTAATTTCGTCGTAATCACCAAACCCTGAGATGTAGACTTTGATTTAACCCTTGTTTTTGGACCAACCTAGGATTGACTCACTCAACTGGATGTAGTCATATAAAATAGTTGAAATCATTTGATCACTCATCTTAAATGTGATTTTAAGTGATGTAGAAATTCATACAGTAGGGGTGGGGGCGCGGGACACAGCGATTCAACTTCCTGGTTTTAAGTGGTCTTAAAATGTGGTAGTTGCATGAGCTACAGTACCTAGCACTAGTTTTCTCCTTGTGCTGCCGTTATTAATTTTAAAACGAGACTTCTATTTATGTTTATGTAGAATGTAAACAAGAAAATTTTTACTTGTTTATGAACTTTTTTATTCTTTTTAGTTCTTTATAAGATTATTTGTTTAGAAAATAAGATAAATTTTGCAATTTTTAAAACAAAATGAACCCGTAAATTAAATTTAGATTTCTGTACGTCATGGTTATCATGATACTAGGTCTTATAGTTAAAAATGACTAACGTTTATAGTTTTATAATATTTTATGAAAATTTTAAATTTAAAGTAATGTAAAATTAAGTTTTTTTTTATTATAAAGAGACTTCACATTCATCTTGGTGGCTAGCACAGTTTTTTAGATAAGCAGAATGATTGATATGAATCCATATGCATTGTAAATGCATAAACTAATAAACTGATTGGACAGGTGTGACTATATTTAACTGTATATTAATGTTCTATAAATAGCACAAGCTAAACTGGGAAGTTGATGACTAGACATTATATTTTTAAACTCTATGAGCAAATCAAACCATGTTATGTAAGTACAGATGTTAGTGATTAGCTAATGCTAACTCTATGCTTAATGAACATTACTTTTAACAATTTTGTCAAAGACTTATAAACCTATAAAAAATTGCATTATTGATAATTCTACTTTTTTACTAAATTACTGTAAATACCTTGTTCTGTTTGTTATAATGACCTAATACCTATCCCATACATCAAATACAATGACTTTTCACTCTAGGCTTTTCAAATATGAAACTAGAATTCCCTCTTAATTCATTTTATAGGTAAAATATAATATTTGTATGTGTTTCGTATTAATTTATCCACTTATGTGAGGTATTACATATTTTTATTTAAAGAACAAATTATTTTAATTTATATTTTTGAATTATTTATACTATTTTATGAAAACCATAAAATAGGATTATTTTAAAAAGTTTGTGCGTCAATATGCAATTGCAGGATGTTGTGCAGGCTGCACTGTATAGAGCCTCCGAGACCTGGTTGCGGAGCGCTTACAGGGCAGGGCATGGTGATGAATAAAGCCAAAAACGCACCTACCACTTTTGGCACTGTTTGTTTTGGACTTTTATGAGCCTAAATAAGTGCATGATGCTAGGCATGACGCACACATAATTATTATTAAAATTAGAGCCAAAAAATGAAGAGCAAGCCACTTATGAATCGATTTGATACAAGGTAGTGAGCTAGCTCAGTAAAAACTGGCGAGGTGCTATGAGAGTCAGGTCTCAGACTGGACCACCCGGCTTGGAATCAGAGCAACAGGCAATTTACGGGAGCTAAGTATAGAGATGTGTTTTTACATGTAAAATATGAGGAAATGATTGGTACGCTTCACAGTCGGAGCAGAGTCAGGCCCATCGGAATCAGATTCTGGACCACCTGCTGTCACTCTATAAATTCAGAATAAAGTGTCATGAATATGAAAAAAAACTAAAGAGCAAGGAAACTCCTAACGTTATGGCGGGTTTTTGTTTTTGGTGTTAATCCTAACTTATGGTGGGATATGCCTAACTTTTTGCTTTGGATATTTTAACATTAAGCAAAACAAGCAATGGCATGGACCTCTTATTAGGCATTTGATTCCTCTATACAAGGAGATGTACTGGCTATTGGCACACGTAGTTCCAAGAACTCAATGCTGTATATTATCATTCTGCTGGATGGTTTATATGCATTTTATCATTCAACTCTTAGCGAAAAAAATACTGTTTATGTTTTCCATACTAGATCGGCGGTTTGCGTAAAAACAACTTTAAAATTACGATAGATTAATAAATTTTAAAATTATAGGTTTAAGTTGTTAAAATTCTAATTACAATTAATATTTGAGAGGGAAAATCAAATATCACTCGCAAAAATTCCTACTTAATGACGTTGCACACAAAAAAAATGTTTAAGTAATGTTTTAACAAACCTAGTATTTATAGATTCGAACTAAATGTCTATTCGATGTGACAAAACGTATTTCTTACACAAATTTTTAACATTTTATACTAAAATGTACAAAAATTTGCAATACGGTAAAATAAAAACAAATATTTTGAGTACCGTAAATAGTTTGTTTACATTTACTTGGGTAAATGTAGGGAAATTTAAGCCTCCTCCCTGGTGTACAAAATGTGAACTTCTTGGTTTATATATTACTTTAGTCTGAATATATTCACTATACATAAATTGACCCTTTACTATCGGTTATGTCATTATTGTGATTATTATATGGACTTTATAAAAACAGCTCTAGTAGTTATCCAAGAGCCAATTAATTTAATTGAAATTTGGTGCAATAATTTACCGGATGCAAAGAGGAACCAACTGCAATGAGGACGATCCTCTTGATATAATACATTATAAGTCATGTGATTACATAGTAATATAGTTGACCTAAATAGTTGATAATGACCTACTTGGCCATTCAGATCAACAGGTTACAATAAATAATAATAATAATATAATTTTTTATAAACAAATATCTCCCTGACAATTTCACTCTTGTGGTAATCAGTATTTTTTAATTTAATTACCGAGATACTGACAATACAAGAATGATATAGTAACTTGTAACTATACATATGATGATAAAAATGTTGTGTTCAACCGCATTACCAAACTATAATCATGTCAATATTACAGCAAATAAATATTTTTCCTCAATCAACAAAACAAATAGCAAAATAATTAAAATAGATAATAAAAATCTAAATTTATAAAATCTCAAGACAAAGTAAATGGTCTCTATATAAATGCACAAAGTATTCGATCAAAATTTGAAGAATTGTCTTTATTAGTCCAAAAAAACAATACTGATGTTTTATTAGTTACTGAGCATTGGTTGAAAATTGAAGAAAAAGATTTATATGTACCAGGTGGGTTCATTAACGCTGCTGGTTTCTATCGGAGTGAGTTTAACCATGGCGGCTCATGTATTATGGTAAATAAAAACATATCTTTTAAGCAACTCAATAATATTAACAATCTGTCTAAAGAGACACATTGAGCTATCAGCTATAATTTTTAAACAAATTTAAATTATATTAATTGTTGTGTATAGACCACCATCTGGAAACTGGGAACTTTTTTTAAAACAGATTGAATTAGGCAGTTAAATTGCTGCAAAATTGACCAGAGAGAATACACAATATATTTACAAAAATATACATAGTGGGGTATATACAATGAGTGCTAAATACACAGACGTACTAATCATCACATTAAATCAATGGACAAGAACAATGAAATAAGGTAAAAATATAGTTAAAAAATTTAATTAAAACATAAAATAATTATTTAGGTTAAACAAAAAGAAATTAATGTACATTTTTTTATATCTAAAACTAGATAAGTTAAATTATACACATGGTTAGAATTATTTTTTGCTAACGAATCTAAAATATAATTATTCTCAATATTTGCGTCAAATATCTGATATTTGCGTCAAATATTAGTAGCTGGGGACTTCAATGTCCACTGGCTGGATAAAAATAATAAGTACTCAAAAGAGCTGAAACATTTGTTCAAAACTTTTGATATTAAAAGCTCTCATTGATAACCAACAAGAGATAGACATTGCTTAGACAATATTTTCGTTGATAAAAATTCTAAAATTGAAGCAAGTGTTGAAGATAAGGTTTCTGACCACAACACCATTAGCTTTAGCTTTCCAAATCTACAAAATTGTGATAAATTTAATAAAAAACGAAATAGCTATAGACCTCTTACTGACTTAGGTAAACTTAATTTTACTGCTTTGCTGCTTCAAATTGATTGGAACTTTTTAAATGATATTGATTCGACAAGTAGTAAATTTAAAAAATTTGTTGACAAAATACAAGAATGCTATGACCAGTCGTTCCAAGAAAAATTTTTAAAAAGTTCAGTGAGTAAAAAAGACTTAAATCCCTGGTTCACTGAGAAAGAAGAGCAATTAAGAAAACACGTACAACTTTTATACGACCTAGGTAAAAATGATAAGAAATATAAAAATTCCTTAAAATTAGCCAAAAAACTCTATTATAAAAATAAGATAGCCAGCTCTGATAATATCTATAAAACTACTTGGGAAATAGTGAAGAAAGAAACAAGTCAAGACAGAGTACAGCAAATCACTGACAAACTTACTCCACAAGACTTTAATAAATACTTTATTGACAGTGCTAAAGATATAATACAGGTAATGACAATGCTCTGACGTACGCTACGATTTTTACAGTAAAATACTTCAAAAGACGCCATCTTCTTCCTGAAACCTGTAACAGAAATAGATATTTTAACATAGTAAGAACATAAAGCGTTCTAATTCTAAATACTACTATGGACTGACAAACAACTTAATTAAAGATAACTTATTTACAATAATAAAACCACTTACCAACCTGATAAACAACTGTATTATAGAAGGATGTTTCCCAAGGTGTTTAAAAATCACAAAAGTTGTTCCCATATATAAGAAAGGTGATGCAGATAAGCCAGAAAGTTTAGGCCTATAGCGTTAACTCCAATTCTAGGCAAACTATTAGAATCTGCTATTGGGGCTCAACTTTTAAATTAATTTAAACAATTATAATATATTGACTGCCTCACAGTTTGGATTTAGGAAAGGGCTTTCAACTATTCAGGCTGTACAAAAAGTTGTAGAGAAAACTATTAGAAGTTTTGAAAATGGTAAACATGTATTTACTAACCTGTTGTGATGTGTCTAAGGCTTTCGATACGCTAAAAACTGATATCTTTTACAAAAATGCAATTACTGAATATTCAGGGAAATGCATATTATCTTATATTAAAAGACTTCCTCACTAACTGACCTCAGCATGTTGTTTTTAACAATAAAGCATCTTCTCAAGAAGATGTAAACATTGGAGCACCCCAGGGCTCAATAATAGCATGTTTACTTTTTATTTTAAGCACAAACGATATGCCACAATATGTAGAACAGTCAGATGTTCAGCATACACACAAATCAGCTCGAGACGGACCAACTGACACACTATTAGATGACGAAACTGACACTGACTTAGAAGACGACTTTCATGTTGAAGTTATTGCTTATGCTGACGATTCCAATCTAACAATGGAACATAAAGATGAAAAACGCCTGCAACAGCAGGGACAATTAAAATTAGATAAAATAGTAAATGGTTCTCTGACAACAACTACAAAATAAAGATAAAACGCAGACTCTCTACTAAGTTTAAAAGTAAACAAGAAACAGGAACCATTAAGTTTTAGGATTAACTCTTGACGACCGACTTACCTGGAGACCACATCTGGACAACTTAACTTCAAAAATATCATCATACGTATATGTATTTAGGAAATTAAAACATAGGGTACCTCAAGAGACTATGGTAACAGTATACAAATCAGTTGTACAAAGCAGACTTAGTTATGGCATTACTTTATGGGGACACACAAACACTAATCAACTTCTGCTTGTACAAAAAAAGATTATTAGAATCATAGTAGGATTAGAACCAGATGCTACATGTGTTCCAGAATTTAAAAAACTGAGCATCATGACTGTTGTGAACCTTTTCATCTTCACTCCCTTATCCATATAAAAGACAAATATTCACCTTTACGACAGAAACAACTTGACCCACAACTACAACACAAAAAACAAGACGCTCTGCTCATACCCCCCCTCACAGACTTAAGAAATCTCAGGTTGGTCACAGCATTCTTGGAATTAAATATTTTAATTCTCTTGAAAAAAATATTCAGGAACTGCCTATTAGAGGTTTCAAAAAGTATATTAAGGAGTTCCTTACTGAACACCCTTACTATACTCACAAGAGTTCCTGAATAGAAGTAAAATATAATGAACACACTTAGTTCAATCAGTTAATTTTAGATTTTAAATAATCATTTGATATATTTAGTTTTAGTTTATTTTTTAGATTGTTGATTGTAATAATTGTTATTGTGTTATGTATGTGTGTAATATAGTATTTAGTTAAGTAAACCTGACATTATTCTATAGTTTTATAATTGTAAAACATAATGAAATAAAGCTCTTATTTAATTATTATTATTATTATTATTATACCTAAAAGAGGATGTAGGTGCTAGCTTAGGTGCACAAATATGACTAAGGTTGTTAAGTTCCTTAGATCATAAAGGTAATAATATAAGGGCTTCAAAACCATACACTTGTCTACAATTGTCTGGTGTAGAACAAGTGGTGTCTCTTTCCTTCTATAGTAATATTAAGAGGTACTTGTTGTAAAAAGTACTTGTACTAGCTCATGCATACCTAATCCAAATGTCATTAAATCAAGAAATGTTGATAAAATTGATAGTAATTCATCAATTATTTTGTTGCAAGTTTAAGCTTGCTGCATGAACTTACTTATCTATTGGCATAATAAACTTTAAAATTAATATTTATTCTCTTTGAAGTCTCTCTATAAAATATTCCAAGAGCCAGGCCTAAAAAATGTGACTCATTTTGTACTAGTTCAAACCAAATTTTACTGAAAATATACCTTAAATTATGATGGAAAAACATAGTCTGCCTATTAAGAGTAGAGCCCTTCACATGAATGCACTCACTCAAAATATTAGAAAATCGCACAAATTCCAGAGCTCGGTAAGCATCTGGCTCTTGGGTCGTCAGCCTACCTTACTAGAGTACATGCTAAACTATTATGTTTAGTCTATCCATTTAGTCTATATTTATTGATGTTTAGTCTATCCATACATATTTCAGACGTTTTTTTTAAAATAGTTCCTCCTTGTTAATTGTAAACAACCATTGCAAAGTATACAAACATTGAAATGCGTTTATGAAACTTCTCCAACTAATGCGTTTATTTAGATCGTTGAACTTTTAACACAAAATATGACTAATACCTGATTTATCTTATATTAGAGTATACTTACTTGTATATTACTATTTGTTTAAACATTTTAGTCAACTATAATATTACAGTAATGTCATTAAGTCCTTTTTTTACATAATTAAAAGGATTACATGTAAAGATATATATGCAACACATATATTTAAATACATATTAAAATGAATTGTGTATTATATTTTAGCTAATTTAAAACTATTACAATAAATTATTACACTTTCAATCAATTCAATTACTCTCCAAGAAGGGCTATAGCCTAACTATATAATATGGGGCTCAGAAACTAATAGAAACCCTCCTAGGGCTCAAATATTTTGTAATCACGGAGAATAAGAGTTGTTGGGTCTCAAGGTTTTTATCGTTTCTAAGGCCCTAATATTGCTTAACTATGTATATAAAGACCTATTATGTATATAAAGACCTATTATGGTAGGTAACGATTTTTTTAAAATATTTTTATATGTGGAAATTCGCTGCAGTTGCAATCATGTTATATTAAATACAAACTGGTGCCTTACAATTTTTAGGTAGTCTAATTACACAATACATCAGCCTGTTGCGTTTAGTATGTGATATAGTAGAAAAGTTTGACGACCCAAGAGCCAGATGCTTACCCAGTTCTCTTGCAATAAGTTGTTTCCTGTATGTCGTGTGCCAAACATGAAGGGGACATTTTTTAAAGCTGATAAAATTTCCTATAAAACGAGTGTTTTTGTCAAAATCAGATAACTAAAACTAAAGTTGGCCAAAAAAAGCCAATATTGTTTCATAGAAATTTGCTGACTTTGCATAAATCAACAATTTTTTGGTGTTCTTAAAAGAGCCATAACTTTGGTTTTAGTTATCCGATTTTGATGAAAATCACTTGTTTGATAGAAAATTGTATCACCTTTAAAAAATGTTCTCTTCATGTTTTGCACATGACCTACAGGGAAATACTTATTTCAATACAACTGAAATCTGTACGATCTTTTAAAAATTTGAGTATGCGCAATCAAACGAAGGAGCCCTTTCAGAGTGGAAGGGCTCCACTCTGGATAGGCAGACAGTGGGATTTCTTCATAATTTAACGTATATTTTAAGAAAAATCGTTATGGAAAAGTACCAAATGAGTCACATTTTTCAGGTGCCGGCTCTTGGACTAAAATGTTCTGGGTTAAAATTCTACAAATGAAGTGGACTAGTTTTGTCTTATAATTTCTTATCATTCTGTTTTCAGGCTGACAATGATTTAAATGAACTTAAGCCTCTGCTGGAAAAAACCAACAGCCTTTCAGTGAGTTTTTAGAATCAATTTTATTAAGAATATTTAATTATTTTCTTAAAATTCTTATAAAATTCATTGTTTTTCTTGCAAAAAAAATTGTGAAAACGTTTTACATATCAGACTCTCTGGACATTTAATTTGTATGTTTTTAACTATTATTAAACATATTTGAACATAAATCAACTTTAGTTTACATATTCAGTGTAAACTAACTCCTCCTCTGAGGTTATATTTCTGATGATCAATTAACAGCAAGTAAGGGAAAGTATTTCATTGGTTCTTGTTAATACATACCAATCAAAAGAATGATATGATGTTACTTTATAGAATAGGAGAAAGAACTAAAAGAGATCCTTATATCAAAGGCAAAAAAATTTATAATTTTTTGCCTCATATTTATATGAGGCAATTAATACATTGCATTAAATACCTTGCAATCAAATGCCTTAAAAATGAGCTAAAATTTAATTAATAAAGTAACTTATCTTCAAGAAAAGATATTGTTCCAAAATGATGTACCTAAATCTTAATTTTTATAAGCTATAGTCAAAATATTTATAATTGTATTTTTTTTGTAAATATTTTTGGCAAATTTTATTTATTACCACTTAATTGGTGATGTGTATGCCAATAGAATACATTTTCTAACAGATTTATGATTAACTATCTTCTTCACAAAACCTGAAGAATGAGTTTCCTAGACTTTCCTTGTCTTACAGTGTATTCATTCTCTTTGGTTTGTTTAGGAGATGAAGTTTTTAATATTAGAGCAGAAATACTTTGAGTATCTAGAGGAAGGTAGAGTTTTAGATGCCCTTCATGTTCTCAGAAATGAACTTACTCCTCTCCAGCATAATATTCCCAGGGTTCATCATATAAGCAGGTAAAACACCATACTGTATTGGTTGGGAATTTTGAAAGGAGAATGTATTAATGAGTTTTAGTTCTTGGGGGGAGGGGAAAGTAGGAGGATGTGGTTATTCTAAAAGGGTATATATAAATATATACATACTGTGCTATTTGTTGTATGTGAATGACAAACTTTTGATTAAATTAATTTATTATGCCACTAGGTAGCAAAATGGAGTTTTGTTAAATATTTAAATAAATTAGTCCTTATAGTATAGTATAGTATAGTATAGGCGAGGCTAGGCTGAAAAGTAATGGCTGAGTAGTTAGTAGTTAACCCATTTGAATGAAGCAGCAAACCCGAGGTAGGCAAATGGGTGCCTGCAGAGACGGAGTCTATGCAGATAATTACAGTTACAAGTTAGCAATGTTTCCTTTAGTACAGAGTATTACATCAATGCTAACATTGTTTCTGTATTATTTCTCTTGACTGTGATTAGTACGCACCTTTGTCCGTTTAGATGTATGAATTTATTGATTTCTTATGTTTATATTACTCTTCCGAGAGTTTTAGTTTTAGTATCCAGTCTTCGTTCTGTGTTCTAGCACCGATATATTATGTTTTCCTAAATATGTATTTTACTTGGTACGCATGTATTTCACCGTATACGTTTTCAAGTTGCTTATAACTTTCTTTTGTCTCATGTACCTAACACACTGTTGTTCTGATTTCTGATATTTTTTTTAGCAAAATTAGTTTTCTTTGTTTAAAGTAATAGTCAATGTCTTTTTATATTTGTTACTTTATTAGCAAAATAAATCAACAAAAAATTAATAAACTAATGAGACAAACAATAAAAATCTGATGATTCATAAACAGAGTGTAAAAAATTAAAACATGCCAAAAGTATCAGTGTTGCCAATGTATTTATCATAATTTATAATTATGTATTTTATAAAATTGTTGAGTATTTCAGATTATATTGCATTTTTGAGTAATATTGTTTAGAACAATATATTTAAACAGACAAGCTAAAAAGTCATTGTTTACCAGACTGAATTTTTACTCAATATATAAATATTTATTCAAAATTGCACCCTCTTGGGAGTTTTGACTTTATTATTATTATCTTTAAATGTACTATAACTCCCTACGAGGTAGAGTATAGGGTCTACCTCTATCTCTCTGTATGAGATAGAGTAGTATGTACCAAAAATATTTCTGTACTGTTTTCATATATTTTTTTTTTTTGACGGTGTGGCTACATTTTAAAACAATTTATTGAAAACTGCAATCCTTATAGAAAATATTAAATATTTTAATTAAAACATAGTATCCTAAATGTTTCACAGAGTGAAACTCCGCAGCATCAGTAGTAGCATATAACACAAACTATTCCTGCACCAAAAATAACCAGTTTAATTATCCAAATTGTTCAACTTTTGTTTTGAAATTTGTTGAATGTTTGCTTATTTGGTTTCTGTTAACTTGTTATTTTCTGGTTTTGGTATAAATGTATTTTTTATGTATGGTATATACTTTGTTATTTTTGGTTTTATCCTATAACTGATAATGCCAAATTTCACTTTGCAAAACGTTTAGTATACTTTGTTTTAGTTAAAATATCTTTTATAAAGACTGCAGTCTTCAATAAATTATTTTAAAATTATTATCCACTGTTCATCTCTTCACTTAGTGTGAATAAATAGTTATTTATGCACTAAGGGAGTAAAGACTAAGGGTTTTAAAGCCTAGAGCCGAGGGATTCAAAGTATTTATCTCCAGAGGTGAAGCTAGTTTAGTTATGTTTATTTTGCTGCCGTAAGTAGCAGAAATGTAAAAGTTACTATCTTATAAGTATTAATATTTGTGTTGTAGTTTAATGATGTGTAGAGGAGGGGAGGAATTAAAACGTCTTACACAGTGGGAGGGGCGGGGCTTGAAATCTCGTCAGCTTCTGATGGATAGGTTGCAGGAATTCCTTCCTGCCTCCATAATGCTGCCCCCACGCCGCCTCAGTGCACTTCTCAACCAAGCCGTCGAGATGCAGAAAGACAGGTGTCCTTACCATAACACCAACATGCCTGACGGTATAGACAACACATCTCTACTTGTTGATCACCGTTGCACCAGGTTTGTACTCTCACTACAGCAATAAACAAGTTCCAAATTTATATTTGTATTTCTTGAAAATTTATTTTCTTTAATCTATTAAGACGTGCTCCTTTTAATTATCACTGGCTTAGAGGGTAACTAAAATATAGCAATTCTGATGAATTTATTGTGCAATTTTCTCTATAATTGTGTATTTTCTCTAAATCCACATTTGTTTTAATAACTTGTGGTTACTATAAAAAAACTTGTTTTAAAATTTTGTTGTTTTTTCTGCATTAATATTTATTGTTATTATTATATCATAACTCAGGATTATACTAAATTTCTAGTGATAAAGAATCTTGGCTGATTTTAAGTCTATGTTCCTAATTTTCTGTTACTACGCCAATATTTAATTTGGCCTTATTTTCTTTCTTTATTATGTCTGTATTTTCCTTTAATATGACTGTGTTTTCCTAACTTCGTCCTTTCTTATGGCCTTATTTCCCCCCTTTAACATGGCCTTATTTTCTTTCTTCATCATGTCTGTATTTCCTTTTAATATGACCCTAACTTCATCCTTTCTTATGGCCTTAATTTCCCTCTTTAATATGGCCTTATTTTCTTTCTTTATTATGTCTGTATTTCTTTTTAATATGACCCTAACTTCTATGGCCTTATTTTCCTCCTTTATTGTAACAATAGTTTTCCCCTTGTTATAGCCATATTTTCCTGATCATTACTCCGTTTTTTAATAAATATTTAATATCATTTCCACTTTTATCCTGGTACTTTCCCCTAGTTGTAAATTGCAAGTAATATTAAAAAAACAGTTCGACTTGTAGAGAAGATTTCCCTTGCGAGACGATCCAAGTGTTGAATGATCACTGTGACGAGGTGTGGTACTGCAAATTCTCACCAGATGGCACTAAACTAGCTACAGGATCCAAAGATACGTCTGTCATCATATGGGATGTGGACCCAATCACTCTCCGCTGCACTCACAGGTCTGTCTTACTTCTCCATTTTTTAAACGTTCATGTGTTGATAAGTTTACTTAGTGAGTACGCAGCATTATCATTAGTCAATTTAAAAGGATATGCCACTAATTTTATGCTGTAGAACTATTTCTAGTTCACTAGATTCAGTAGAACTCTTTGATAATATTGCCAACTTAATATAAATTAATATCCCAACACTTTAGAAATACACCAATCAGAGAGATATGTTTTTGTGTACTAACCAAGTAATAATTTCCACAGCACAAGCTTAACTAAATTTTAATAAAGTTTTCACTAATTTTTGGATTTTAGGTGAAAAGTATTTCAGTTATTGTTTAACATTTTGAAATGGTTTAGATTTTTAAATATACCTCTTATTTTCCTTTACAACATCACTCAAGATTTTAATTAAGGTTTATACATGAATATTAAATTTAAAATCTGATCGAACTTAAACTGTAATTCCTAATATAGGACAACAACTATTTGGCCGTAAAGCGACCAAATGGAGGCGCGGGGCTGTGAAGCGCCGAGGCTGCAGAGTGGCCAATAGGGCCTCTCTTTTAAATTTAAAATAAAAATAATGATTTGTGTTTTTAAGCCACAAATAAGGCATGTTAATCCTTCAGCTCTTCACTTTTGTTTTAAAATTTCAATTTTAACACTTTGGGCACTTATTCCTGCCACAATAGCAGTTGTTTTTCAAAAATGAGCTAGGGGCAAAATATCGTTAATTCGTCTCTAGAACCTAAAAAGTCCAATAAAAGTTTTCCTTCTAATTTGCTTTTTTATATTTTTTTGCAAAATCTATCCGGAGTTGCATGAGACACCCAATGTTAACTACTCCACCAAAAAGAAGTTACCCTATACACATAAAAATACCCTAAGTTTCCTTAATTTATGTTCAAAATTTATTTTTTTATTCAAAATTTAGCTCTATCCCTGAATTAAGTTTTTGCATTTGTTTCCAAAGCATTTTATCTTATAAATAAGAATTGTTTTAATTTTTATTAATATAAGTGTTTACATAAAATGTTTTAGTTTTATAGAGCATTTGTTATAATTCTTAGAGTTTTTATTCATTTCTGAAAATGCCTTATTTATATCGAGGTGGGTATAAACAAAAGACCAGAAATACTGTGGAAGCCTTCACAAATTATTTACTGTTAATATTTTTGTTGTACTTTTTTAATAGAAAAACATTAGAAGGTCACTCATATGGTGTAGCTTTGCTTGCGTGGTCTCCTGATGGCAAGCATCTCATAGCATGCGGCCCTGAAGACTGTCCTGAGCTCTGGCTGTGGGACATGGAAACAGAGGAACTTAGATTAAAACTATCTCACTCGCCTGAAGATAGTCTGACATCGGTAGCTTGGCACTCAGACTCAAGGAGGTTTGTGACGGCGGGCATCCGTGGCCAATTCTATCACTGTGACCTCACAGGCTCAGTTTTGGACTCGTGGGAAGGCGTCCGAGTCAACTGTCTCTGGTGTAGGAATGACAATAAAACAGTACTAGCAGCTGATACTCATCATAGGTAATAGTCTCGACCACATTCTTTTTACTTTTTAAAATACTTACTTCTAACATAAAGTATTTACATAATCATACAGATACTATTAGTTACATTAACATTTTGGGGCCGACTTCAGTTCTGCAATTTTCAAAAATAATTTTTGAATTGTTTTTATTGATGTAAAAAAAGGTTGACTATCACTACAGTACTTATATTTTGAGTTGACCTTATCCATTGCGCTAACCGTGTGAGGAAAACTATTTTAATGGTCTAGCATCTTTTAAATTTAGTCCTAACACTAGAATACATTTCCATCAGGAAAGACCAATAATTTTATTTTAGGATAAAAAAAGAGCTTCTTTATTGGTAGATTGCTTTTAACCCAACATGGGGCCAACATCAGTGCCTGCTCAAAAAAGTCATAAATATTTACACTCAAAAAATAAAAAGCAAACTAATTACATCAAAAGTTAAAGAAACCGTATACTGATCCTTATGTATTCTATTATATTTTTGTTATAATATTTATTTATCTTAATTTTTAAATTTATTTTTTTGACTTGCAGGATAAGAAGTTATAATTTTGATGAGATGTCAGATAGCACTATTCTGCTGGAAGATCAACCTGTTGTTACTTTCTGTGTTGATTCATCAGACAGACTTGCTTTAGTCAATGTAGCAACACAGGGTGTTCATCTGTGGGACTTACAGGATCGGGTAAATCAAGGGTCTTTTATAAAGGGGATGACGTGCTAAGTGATATGCCATGCAACAAAATGACCTCGTTGAGGATAAAAAAAATAGAGAAATTCCATGAAAAAACATGTGTCAATAAAAAACTGCACATGCTTGGTACAAACTGTGCATTCTTGCTATAATTTCATTAACTGCCCTGGTCTATAAAAAGAGGAAATATGAAAAAAATTTCACAAATAGTGAAAAGTAATTTCTTCATTTTGCTTGTTACTGCTTCGTGTTTTAATATTTTTATTTAAAATAATAAATGTTGGTCATTTGAATGTTTTATTTGCCATGAAGTGTTAATGTATGTTGAACTCATCTTATGTCTTATGTGATTCATGCCTTTTGCTATAACTTAGCTAGGTAAGGTAAGATTGCTCCTATTTCTCTATTTCATCGAATATTCATGGGGTCAGTAAAGTTCCCTTATTGCGTCATCCCTTTTAATAAAGATCCTTGGGGTAAATAAGAGTACTTGTAAACTTGATTGCAACAATGGAACTCGCTTAAGAGTAAAAGTAACTCACTCAACAGAATAGGGAAAAATAGTTATTTCCTTTAACCAAAAGTCTTAAATACCAATAAATTTTGTTATGATAATTGTTATTTGTTGTCATAACAATTAATTGTTAAGATATTAAACTTAGACACTCTATAATGCATATAATAAAACAGAGATAACTTGTTTTATTACATTCTGATCTTTTGGATAGATAATAACTTGATTTACTGCACTGCCTCATCTCTTTTTTTTTAATCGATCACTTTTAAGCTACTTGATAGTTCTCTGGTTTATACTTTCTCTGGATATCTTGGAGAGTAATAAAATAAAGAATCAGCTACCATTGATACTTGCTGTTGGATATGAATATCCCTGGACTGGTTCCGGCTTAACGCTATCGTCAATCCTCTGACCACCTGGGCTCATCAGACTAGTCCTGCTCATCGAGGCTAGAAGTTATTCACTAGTATAATTTTATTGGTTGAGAGCTTAAGTGTTTCCCTGCCTGCTGATGATAGGGTTAAGCCAAAACCAGTTCAGTGATATTTAAATCCAACAACAAGTATCGACAATAGCTTATTCTTCAATATAAGGTAAATATAACCTCTTTATTAATATTGTCTTTCGTTGACAACACTACTAGGATTGGAAATTGTTTGTGTGTTCTTTCATATAGAACCCCCATATTTTGTGGGAATAAATGTTATTTCATTACTTGATATAACATTGGATAACTTTGAAAAACATAAGCATTGAAAACCCCCATAAAGATTGTCTTTATCATTCTTTATGTCATAAAATGTCTGATACTAACATATTTAAATCTTTATAAATGCCTGCTAGATTGTACTTTTAGTATCTAGCTGAAGATTGTTGGGTTGTTTTTATTTTTAAATTACTTTCATAAAGCTCAAACAATTTTTAATATCTAAAATAAGTTTTTGTTTTATTAGCTTTTTTTATTTATAGGGTTGCCTATGCCTACATGACTCATTTTTTAATGTTTTTTTTTAATTAGGTACTTGTACGCAAGTTCCAAGGGGTCACCCAGGGACATTTCACTATTCACTCCACATTCGGTGGTGCTAGACAGGACTTTGTTGCATCAGGGTCTGAGGACCATAAGGTTTACGTCTGGCATGTGAGGAGGGAGCAACCTATAGCCACCCTCACTGGACACACCAGGACTGTATGTATCCCTTTTTATTTAAAATAGAATATTTAACATATATTTATCTAGATTACCAATAATCCATAAGAGGAGATGATGTATTAATACGAACTTTGTTCGAAAATTAGTCTATAGCTGGAAATGTGCTATTCGGAACATATTTTTTATGACATCATAAACCAGGAGTAATGAATCAGCAAAAATTTTGAAAAATTTAAAACGCAAAAACGTGTTGAGAATTGGCACATATCTGCCATGTATAAGACTAACATATTATCAGTTTCATCTCATTACAAGTTTCATCTTATTATCAGCATTAGTTCAATTTTTATCAAATGACTTTTGTACGTATTTTAGAAAATTGTAAAAAATCTGGAAACAATCCAATTCAGTTAAAACTTAGTACAAGTACATACCTTCAGGTAATATATAAACAAACCAAGTTTTGTTTCAATACGGCAAGTATATCAATGATTTCTGTTAGATCATAAAAATTAAGCAGCATGGAATGTGGTCAGTGCTGTATGGGGACCGCTGAGAATGAAACGAATGCATTTACCATTTGAGGACGAGCGAAGCTAGTCTGAAGTAGGGAGGATGAGTATATAATTAAGCTGTTGCTTAATTGCTTTCCTTATCAACTGATGTGATAAAGAAAAGTTCCGAGGTACCCTGTACCTGATATTTTCATGATGTAAAAACATGTATATCTGTCGAGATGACAGAGTTAAGCATCAAACATAATTGTCTAAAACCTTAAAGTAAACAAGGTAGACGTTTTAAGGTTTTGGACAATTATGTCTGTTGCTTAACTCTGTCTTCTCGACTAGCTGGCCCTTATGATGGTTTGTTAAAACTAAAAGCTGGCTCTGCCATTATTATTTAAATCAGCGGAGAGACTGTTTCTTTCAATTCCTTTTATTTATATCTATATTTCCTTTTATTTATATCTATGTTCATAATATGTTATGACTACTTTCACCATCAAATTAATTATTATTCAATTGATATTGATGATGAGTTTATGGTGGAATTTGGGGAAAGCATCACAAAATTGTGATGCTGAGTGGTAAAACTTGCCGTGTTAGAGCTAAACAAAAAAATTCAATAGATTTAAAAGTTATTGAATCCAAAAATTTTACTGAGTTTCCTTCATGCCCATAAATCTGTCTAATTTTTCTGCTAGAGATAGATCAGAATAAGAATATTTTTTTACAGACTTAACATCCATTAAGTTGATTACAAAATTAATAGTAAGTAAAGTTTTAAAATTAATCATTTCATAAAAGTTCAAACAAGTATATATTTTTTTTACCAACAATGTACAAAAGGAAAAGAACTTCACGATACATAATAATTACTTAAAAATAATAATAAAAAAAATAATTACCATCGCTGTTTGTTTTTTTACCTAATTTATGCATACAGGTGAACACAGTCTCCTGGAACCCTGTTTACCACCAGATGATGGCTTCGGCTTCAGATGACTGTACTGTAAGGATATGGGCTCCTGCACAGTATAACACTAACCAAGGTATACATCTAACATTGTATTCAACTTTTTTTAATAATTAAAATAATTAATAATAATAAATAATAATGAATTTTATAATTTAGCCCCAGAGTCGAAGGTGAAAACAGGCTGTGGTAATCAATTAGTTGCTGCGGCTGGCAATTATTCTTTTTGACTGACAAAATGAAGCTAAGTCAAGCAAATGGCAAATTGCCTGGAGGGGTGGAACCGATGCAGTAAATTGCTAGCACAAGTCAGCAATGTTTTCTTTGTTACATTGTAGTAAATATTATTTTAACTATGAGAGAAAAATTCAGAAAATATTACTATTCTTTAAAATAGTAATAGTTTGTTATGTTTAATTTCAATAGTTGTCAACAAAAAATTATGATTACAATAAATTATCAAATTAAGATAAAAAACAATAACTTAAATAAATAAACAAGAAGAACATTTTTTTAATACTTGTTGAGAGATTTTTGTGGCAGTAAATACTGTCAGGTGGATTTTGGTCTAGCAATGCGTCAATCCTAACTATATTTCTATAATCATTATCTTCACTGTTATTCTGATTCACTGTATTGTTTAGCCAAATTAGTTTACCTTGTTTACAGTTTTAGATACAACGCTTTAGATATGTTACTTTATTTAAACAAAATGAATTAACAAAAAATGAAATTACTGACAAAACAAATGATGAAAATCTGGCAATTTATAAACAGCTGGTAAAAAATTAAAACAAACCAAAAATATCAGTGTTTCCTATATTTTCTTTTAAATTTTATGTTGTTGGTATTTTATGAAATATATTATTTTATATTTATTGTATTTATATTTATATAAAAATATTTATCGTTTTTTAACCTAATTAATTTACTTTATAATTTAATAGCTTTGATTTTACTTTTCCTCATTTAAATCATAGGTATAAAGAAAAAGTATCGAGTTTGCAAATAATCTGAAACTGGGACACTGTGTCACCTGAATTATTCGTTTCAGATGTTTTTAAGGCCTCCTAAACAGTTTTTACAAATTTGTTTGTCTGTATATGTGTGTGTATGTTATCATTGTAGCTCCCAGTGCATTTATGGTAAAGAGTTGAAACTTTGTACTGAAATCTATCCGTAAAATAAACTGGCATATCCGGTAAATAACTTTGTTATGGTGTCATTACACACAATAATGACAGCAAAAATTTAAAAAAATCATAAAACGTAGTAAAATGATCAATTTGAGATTTGGCATGCATGTATAAGACTAACATATGTACCAAGTTTTATCTCGTTATTAGCATTAGTTCAATTTGTATCAAATGTCTTGTGTACATTTTTTTTAAATTGTAAAAAATCAGTAAATAATGATAATAATATATTTATTTGCTTTAAGACATAGTTTCTGCAAAGAGTACATTATTTACAATGGTTTAAGCTATAACATATACACAGCATGCGAACAGTTAAATATTATAAGTTTGATAAAAAAAGAAAAAAGTAACCTTTACATGAGTAATTAAAATTAGTATTTCAAATAATAAATTACAAGAGCAGATTTAAACTTAATGTTTGTAATAGAGTTTAGTAAATAAATGATGTTACTATTTTTTTTTTACTTTGGTTGAAATAGAACATTACAATATAATGTTAAACGAAATAAATAAAATAAAAATTAAGCATTCTTACATTTAAAAATAAATAAAAATCTATAAGTATTATTTAAAAATTTTGCAAAAAAAATTGCATTACTTTCATTTTGTGTTATTACTCAAGAATTCTAAAGTTACTTTTATTTTATTTATTTATTTGTTCTTTTAATTTTTTATAAATTTAATAATTACAGGCATATACTATAATTCTACCATAATTATTTTCTTAAACATTTTATATATTTGCTTTATACTGATTCTAAATATCTTTGTCTAGTTTTTAATGATTCAACAGTGTAATAAAAAACATTATCAATGTGAAACTTTGTTGCCCCTGTCAATAGAATTTCAATATTTAAGATACATAAGGTCAAAGGTTGTAGGAATCTTAATCTGTGAGAATTAAAGTTAGGACATTCTAGTAGGAAGTGTAGAATCGTTTCTGGAGTTGATTCAGGACACATTGGACAATTTTTTGTTGTATTAATAGTGTATTTGTTGTCATTGATATAAAAGTTAAGTAGAATTGTAAGGAATTCACTCTAAGCATACTAAAACACCTCTGTTTAATTATTGAGATCCTCAATTTCAAGTAGTCTTCGCCAGATGGGTTAAATGAAGAAATGAGTCTGTAGTTTGACATAAAATCAGTAAATAATCAAATAAATTTAAATTCAGTACAAGTGTATACCTTTATGTAATAAGTAAATATAGTTTTTGTTGGATCATAAAAGTTAACCAGCATCTTGCGTGGTCAATGGCTGGATGGGTAACCACTGAGGTTGAAATGAATGGATTTATTATCTGAGGAAAAGCAAAGCGAGTCCGAAGCCGAGAGGATGAGCATAGCAAATCCGATGTGATGGGGAAAAGTTCCGAGATACCCCATACCCGATTTTTTTATCATTATATAATGGTACCGTAACTTTGTAGGAACTTAAGTATTACCACCAAATTCCACTTTTGATTTTAAATAGTTTGTTGACAGTCTTAATAAAATTTCATTTTGCAGCTTAAAAACAGGTTTAGTAATGCCTTGTTTTGCTGCTGTAAGAAGATAAGAAATATTATTTAAAATATTATTATTATTAATATTTCTTATGACATTGTAAAGGTAAAGCCAGTGGAAGTTCTCATAGCAAAGGAAGCTGTCCGGTGCATAGTAAAACGAAGAGTGATTCCTAGTGATAGCCTCTCCATGAGATCACGCAGAAAACATCTCACCAGGGCCATCGTACATCCCTCTCCTCTCAACTTTATATAAATATATATATATACTTTATATACAGTGTTAATATTATTTAGTTATATGTTTTACAATTGTAAACAAGTTAGGTTTTAATTAAGCTAAAGCTAATATTTTATAAAATTGTACTTTAAATGTAAATTTTTACTTAATATTTAGTAATAATAATTTGATTTTACTGTGGGGGTTAATAAAAAATGCTGTATTGGTTATGGATCGTGGGTTATTGTAGTTGTAGAAGGCAAGAGTATGTTATGCTATGTTTTTGTAGATGTGTTTCAGTGTGATACTTTAAAAAGTAATTTTATGTGTCATAGTTGTTTAACTATTTCAAAGTATGAAGTTCATTTTAGTGTTAATGGTTTTGAGAAAAGTTACGATATTTTTTGATGGAACATTTATTTCGTTTAGTTGAAGCTAGAAACAATTAATTGCCCTAACAATGTTAGGGATGAGCAGATGTGGACACTGGATCAACAGGTGGTAATTTTGCATGTGAAACCACCTGTCGATCACGTGTTGGATTCCGCCTCTTTAAATCTTGAAGGATGTTGATTTTGAGCCTGTTCCTTGTAAGCTATTGGATGCTAAGGAGACATTTAGTGATCAGTTAACAAGTTTTAGGTCTGTTTTCTAAAACTTTTAATCGTAAGTAGTTGGCATGGAAGTAACTGGAGTGCTCTCTTTTTAATCTGAGAAACCAATTCATTTCTTAATTTTAAAGTTATTAAGTTTATTTCATTACCTACTTTTACAAGCTTGTCTCAATTTTTTAGTTATAAATATTTATTTGTTTTTTGTTTAATAATGTTTTGTATTTTTCTATTAATGTAGGAGCAAAAAACTCTGCATAATCGTTATTTATAACCTTAGGAAAAAAATACAAACAGCTAACAGTTAATTATAAAACAGCTCTTGTTTTTGGCACCGTAGGTCTGGGGTTCACAGCTCGGTATATCCTCTTAGTTTATATGAACAGTATTTGTCATATAAGATCTCTCAACTTACATTAATTCCGAGAGCATAGTAGATGTGACCCACCTGAGGTGGTTCCCACAAGTGGGTATACCCTGATGGGCCAAAAGGGCATTTATTTTCTATTTAATTATTTATCTCAATTTGCCACCACTCTACTCCTCATTATACAGGATGGACCAAAAGTCTTTTCCCCTCTTTTAAACCTTGAACCATTAGACATAAATTAATGAAGCTTGGGGTACTTTTTTGTGTAAAGAGAACTTCTTTCTGGTGGTGTAGTTAAAGCTGTGTGTCTCATGCAACACTGTATTGTGTTAAAAATAAAAATAAAAATTGGAAGGTTAACTTTTATTGGGCTTTTTGGGTTCTAGGGACTAATAAAAAACACAATATAATTGTGCGAGAGACACCTAGGAAATGTAACAAGCAAAATGCAATGCTACATCTGGGAAATGCTCCATCATTCAACATTTGTCATCATTATGGCTCAACACAATGTCATGTCCTATTCTGTTTCGTATGTCTTACTCATCAGGGCGCCGACAGAGCCTGAACTGACTCTGACCTTCAATTAATTCCGAAGAATATAATATGAAGTATTTACCAGAGACGAGCGGTGCTCTCTTACCACCATCATGCATGGCAAGCAGAACATATATCATGTGATACTACCGATTTTTGCAAAACATATATTCTTTGGAATTAATTGAAGGTCAGAGTGTGTTCAGGCTCTGTCGGCGCCCTGATGAGTTAGACACAACGAAAACAGAGTGGGACATGAAATTGTGAACAGATTTATTAACTGCATGCCTTATGATTCTATTGTAAATTTTTTATACTAGAATTTTGTGTGAATATAGTTTATATAGATTGCTGTTTTAAATGTAATTTTGATAATTGTTATTATTTTTTTTACAATAAGAATTGAGTGGCCAATTTATTTGTTATTTTGAATTACTTTAAATAAGGCCCAGGTACAAATATACACACGTTATGAAATGAATGCAATAGTTTTACAAGTAAATTCATACAAATAAACATGTGGTGACATAAAGCAATAGCTCTACATGTTAAGTCATACAAATAAACATGTGGTGAAATGAAGCTGATAGCAGCTATACATGTTAAGTCATACAAATAAACATGGGGTGAAATGAAGCCGATAGCTATACATGTTAAGTCATACAAATAAACATGGGGTGAAATGAAGCTGATATCTATACATGTACTTTCATACAAATAAACATGTGGTGACATAAAGCAATAGCTATACATTTTAAGTCATACAAATAAACATGTGGTGAAATGAAGCTAATAGCAGCTATACATGTGAAGTCATACAAATAAACATGTGGTGAAATGAAGCCGATAGCTATACATGTGAAGTCATACAAATAAGCATGAGATGAAATGAAGGATATGGCTATATTTGCAAAGCCATGACACGTTCTCAAATTCATGACCATTTATGCTTTTAAACTGTAATGTTTGTTAGAATCTATGCCTGCCCTTTGTAAAAGATATATTAAAGATATCATATGTATTTTGTATATCATTAATATAATATAAGAAGAAATTGAAAATAATGTATGGATGCTCATATAATAAATTTGATTGTATTTAGCTGTGGGTCATTCAATTATTTTTAAATGTATTTTACATACAATGTACTATACATGCTCAAAGTATTTAGATACAAGAAAAGGAAGTGTTTTGCTCTACCCTTACTGTAGAACATAACATCTGAAAAGATTAATTCAAAACTTACAAAATAGCTATCCATTTGCTTTTAAACTTTCTGACTAACTAACAAGGTTTGCATAGAGTTTGTTAAGGTCGCTCCTCTTTTACTAAACTTCTCTCAGGGGTTATTTCTCGCTATTAACATGACAAAGCATATCCAGAGTAATTTAACTTGCAGTCAAGGCTTTACTGCTAAAAATAAGATATCAGTCACAGGATAGGATATCAGTATGTTTTCACTTAGAATAATACTAATATAGAAGGAGCATAGGACCGTAAACACAATTTAATCCCACTGATAACAAAAAAGCCAGTTTACTGGTGGTCTTAAGTAGGGGTACTAACCTAAAAACAAAACATAATTTTATAAATGTGTCATAAATATCTACTAATGAAGAAATATCCTAAGGAACAAATATAATAACTTAAAAACCCTGTGAAGTATTTGATAAAATCGGTCTTAGATAACAAAAGGGTAGGGGAATACAAGAATGTACATTTAGTTGACAAGGACTACTTTTAACATAATTTTAATTAAAAATGTTAAAATACAGTTTAAAATTCTTAAACAATTTTAATGCACCGATATTTATATTAGTATTTTACGAATAATCGACCATTAATTAATAATAGAACATAACAATTCAGCAATCGGAAGTATTGCATACTTGGTTACAAGAAAATTGTATATTGTTATGGTGGCAACATTACTTAAGACCACCAGTGAAACGACTTTGCCGTTATCAGTTATGCTCCTTCTATATATAGTATTATTCTAAGGGTTTTCATAACTAGTTTACTAATGCTGATGTAGACAATACATAGATAAGTTTATTATTATGATACTACCTATATAATTACCATGACAGTGTTACAGATTTGCAATCGGCTGAATTCTGTTAAAAGGTATTTAAAAACAACCCTTTTTAGTGTTATTTTACAATTCTAGAAGAGAGCAAAGAGGCTAATTCGATGAGATTCCGGGGGAGGGGGGGGGGCTAAGCCTCCCTGTTAAGTTTCCCTTGCCAAGTAAATCTCTGTTTAATTTTCTCTATTTTTATTTATTATTATTATTTCCAAATTTATTATTTACCAAAGAGACTAATACTTAGGGGTAGGATACAACAGCTCTTGTCTATCCCTGATTATTTCGGTTCTATGTAAACCCGAATGCTTACCTTTTTATGTAAACAAATGCTATATTTTATGTACACGCATTCTTAAATAAATAAATAAATTATTTCGGTTCTTATACATTGGTGATGTCATTTTTTTATTTTTTCATAATAATTACTATTTCACATAATTATTACATCATTTTATGACTATTTTGTCTTAAATGGACTAAAATGAACTTAAAATAAGTTTTATTATTTTCTATCACATATATTCTTTAATATCTCTGTTGTATGAAGGGATTTAAAGAGACTTCACTGAAAAATGCTTGCCTTTTGTTGGGCACACTGATTAGGTACTATACATTCCTCTATGGTTGGGCATAAAAAATATGTGCTCCAAATAGGATTGTAAAGGGGTGAGGAGTCTCTAGTATCCCTCTAGGGAGACTAGTAGTAAATAAATAAATATTTTATTTCTCCAAATCTACAAATCGTGACATTATAGTAGTTAGTACAGTTATGGCACCAATAGAAACTCACACTTCCTAAGCCCTTATCACTGTATTCTTTTTAAGTCCTCCCTTTAAGTATTAGTCTCTTTGTCATTTACTTATAAGTATATATAGAGTTTAATATATTTTTGTAAATAGTATTTTGATTTAGTACAACATATTAATTTTAAACGTTTAAGAGCATAAAACATTTTTTTTATAAATACAATAAAATGACTTAATGTTTTTAATGAATTAATATATTTAAAATGTTAAGTGTAAATTTATATAATAAAGAAATTAAAAATCAATTTTGACTTTGTATTGTGACTTATAAATGGATTTAACTGCTTTTAGAATCAAGCATGCTTTTTAAAGTCTGTTATCTTTATAAGCAACTTTTAAAAACTGAGTGCAGAGCCTGTAAGGTGAATGGTGGAAGTAGGAGGGATGGATTAAATTGATTAAAATTAAATTAATTGTCACTAAGAGCTGAACACTTTTAATATTACTATGAATTTAAGTATCGATAATATTTTCTTCTTATTATATCTTTATTTTTTTGTGTTATTTTGCTCATTTATTGAAATCATTATTTTGCCATAAAGACAATTGGTCTCGTGACAAATGAAAGATAATAGCCCTGGAGCCAGGGCTAAAATATGTGACTCATTGTGTACTGCTTTAAACCAAATTTATTTGAAAATATTCATTAAATGATAAATAGAAAAATCATAGTCTGGCTGGCTATCCAGAATGGATCATACTCTTAGTATGTTTGCGCATGCTCAAAACTATATAAAATCGAATTTATTGTTGGAGAGACGTATTTTAGTACAAATGTCTTGGATTAATAGGTGGACTCCTATTAATCCAAATTAAATTAGGTGGACTCCTAAATGAACTTGGGGGGGGGGGGTTTGTTATAAACACACTTAAATTTTACGTTTCTTGAAATAAGTTGTTGTTCCCAGTTGGTCGTGTGCAAAAATTGAAGTGAAAATTTTTTAAATAATAAATTAAGTGATTACTCAATAATTACATTACTTAATAAATCAGATACTGGAACCTAATTTATAGCATTTGTAAAATAACATAAAAAATGTACCAAACGTAGACATTTTTATCTGCAAAAATTAACATTTTTTATTCTAATTATAAATTAACACTCAATTTATGGAAAATTTTGTTAGCTTTAAAATATGTTCTCTTTTACTTTTGCTCATGGCCATCACAAAACCACTTATTTCAAGAAATCTAAAATTTTGGTGATTTTCTTTAATTTGGGACAATTATATGAAAGGCTCCTCTCTGGATAGGCTGACTATATTTTTCCTTTATTATTTGAGGTGTATATTTAAAAAAATTGTTTGGAGCAGTACAAAATGTGTCAGGTTTTTTAAGGTCCCGCTCTTGGACTACAAAGTTTTATTTTGACGTAGTTTTTATAGCAAGAGAAAAACACAACTTATTGAACAATTGTAAGGAACAAGAAACTTATACTATTGTAGTATAAGACTTATACTTGTGCTTAGTATACATACTATACTTTAGTACAAGTCTCTTTGTGTGAGGACAACTCTCTGCTTTGTTGGTCCTAAAGAAAATTATCTTATCCAGTCTCTTTAAAATATTAGGTTGTATAATTCTGTCATTAAATTGTCATTTTCTGTTTTTTTATAAATTTTAAAATTATTTTCTTCTCTAATGATTTAAAGGGTGTAATATATTGAATTTCTTTTAGAACCAGGGTTTAAATTATTGGGTGTTGGTAATTTTAAAAAATTTTGGTTTTATAAATTTTAAACTTAAAATGAATGAAGAAAAGAAGAAGAAAAGTGTAGCTCATTCTCACAGCCATGACAGAAAAAAGAAGAATAGATTTATTAAAAATAAAACCAGAAGTAGAATTTCTAAGCAGAAAACTTGTTCTAGAGTTTGGGCTAAAGACAGAGAAACATTGGCTACCTTACTAAGTCAGAACAGCGTAGATGACGTGGTTCAGTGCTTTCCTTTCAGTCTTGCTTTTTGTCCATGTCGTCGCGAGGACTCCGAGAAAAATATAAAATTTAAAAAGATTTCATCTAAACGTAGGAATTCTACAAAACTTCAAATTACTGTCGAAAGAGAAATACAAGAGGAAGAGAAAGATAAAATTGATAATCCTAAAGATACAAACAAAGAAGGTTTAGATTTAGAGAATGTGAATGATAAGCAGGTGCCTGTAACTTTAGATAATATAAAAGCTAATTATAATATCAGGAATTTAATGAGTAATCTTAAACTTACTTCGTTATTGACTCGATCCAGTGTTCCGAAAACTTTATCTCAAGTCAAGTTACTACTTGCGTCAAATCCTAATCTGAAAGACCAAATTAAGCTTCTTTTAGGTGATTCTTTAAATTATCCCAACATGAAAGCCATTTCGGAATTGCTAGAGGATAATGAAAATGAAGAGTCAGCTGTTAATGATTCAGTCTTAGTAAACGACTGCAAGCCTTCTCTCAAACCCGATGATAGTGGTGAAAATGAAAAAAGTCTTGATGCCAATAACAAGGATGTGTCGAAAACTTGTACTAATTTAAAAAGAAGTTCGTCCATAAAACGAGAAGTTGAAGAAGAAAGTGCTAACAGTCAAGCGAGTTTATTCAGCAAGATAGTATCGGCCATTTTTGGTACAAAAGAAGTAAAAGAGGAAAAAATAGGGCGGAGGAAATCTATCAGGAAAACCAAACTGGATTATTCTGTGACTGACGAAAAAACAAAAAAAAATAGGGAAATGTTCGAAAAAAGGTGTAAGAATTCATCCCTTAATACAAAAGAGAGGTTTCAGTGGGAGGATATTGTCAGAGTTACTAAAAATTTGAAAAATATCAACAAGGAATCCTTTTGTCAAGAAGATAACAGAGCTAAATCCTTGCTCAAACAATTTCTTACTGATTATAGCCGTGAAAATAAAAGTAAACCTAACGAAGCATGTGAAAACAACGATCCAGTGCTCAACAGCAATGACATTTATGAAGTAAAACCTATTGAAGGTGAAATAATTGTTGGTGGAAAATCTACTGGTGATTCGACAATGGATGATTTAAAAGATACCACCTGTTCTCAATTTCCAGAAAGGTCTTTTGATGAGTTTAGATCTATAATGAAGTCAAAGGAGGAGGTGTTGGAAGCAGGGTTACCAAAATCAATGAATTCTCCTGATATATCTAAAAATATTCTTCATACAGAGACTCAAATTCTTCATAAAAACGACGATAAGAGTAAATCACGCGTCTCTATTTCTGAAAGTATTCTTTACAACTCTGATAATCCTGATAACAAAAATGATAGAACATCTTCTCGTGACAATATCTCAGACTTGAAATATAAATCCGAATTAGGGACCAATCATCAACCATTTACTATTAAAAGAATAAAATCTGAAGAAATGTTGAATTCTAGTAGCGGAGACGTTATCTACCGATTAAATTCTTTAATGAAAGAACTCATCAGTATTGAGGGGGAAACCATTGAAAGCCCCAAACCTAAGCTAATAAGTCGCGACCCCCTTTCAAAAACAATATCAAAAGATATAAACAATACAAACAAATTTAACTCTGTATTGAGGTTATCTCCTTCTCAGAATACTTTTGATGGTTCACTTTGTCAAATGATGTGTGCTTCATTCGTGGAAAAACTTGCTATGCACGAAAGCAG
Organism: Microvelia longipes; assembly: GCA_018340805.1. Taxonomy (NCBI): domain Eukaryota; kingdom Metazoa; phylum Arthropoda; class Insecta; order Hemiptera; family Veliidae; genus Microvelia; species Microvelia longipes. The sequence continues at coordinate 22,869,743 of JACMZG010000022.1, forward strand.
GGAAGAAGCTAAGAATGCGAGTGCTATAAAATCCCATTGCAGTACGATCCCTTGGGGTAAAAATGAATTCCAGATTTATAACCTTCCTTCAGTTCAAACACTAAGTCCATTTATGTCAAGCTCCAATTCATTGCTAGGAGAAATTTCTAATGTTGATTCTAATTCTATAGAATCTTCTAATGGGGTTAAAACTCAGTTATATGAAGAAAATATCGATATTGATCGAGGCGATAGTATTGTAAGTACTTCATCTGTGAAAGAATCGGTTAAAGGTGCATTAAACAATCACTGTGAACCCACCAAGGACTGGATAAGAAAGAAGGTTTCTTTCAACGATCGCCCCAGTTGGGTCTCTTATAGCATTGCATCAGAAGAATCCAACAATATTACAGCTTTGCGAAACAATATAGATATTGATGAAATCCAAGAGAAAGATTCGTCTCAAAATGTAAACGATGGAGTCCTAAATCAATTAAACACATTGCTTAAGCAAATTCATAACAAAACAGATGCACCTTATATGAAAGAAATTCATAAAGATCCACTTTCAGGGCCAGAGCCAGTTACCGACTCACTTGAAAAGAATTCTTCTTTATGTGAAATGAGTTTATCTTCATTCGCTAATGACAAAAGTATTGTAGAACCAACCTATAGTGTAAACTTTCAGGTTTATTGTGCCCCTTTAATTCAAACTGATAACCCTTTTTTGGAAAAAAGTGTTACTAATAATATCAACCTAGAGGCGATTAATGAAGAAAATTCCGTTATAAGTTTGGAAAGCGTAAAGTACGGGTTGGATGTCGAAAGTTCTTTAAGTAGCTTTGAAAATAATAATCAGAGAAGCCTTGAATCAGATGTGAACCAAGGTATAGAAGCGGATAGGAACCTAGCGAACTTAAACAAACAGGAACCAAGTACAGCCTTCCACGAAAACGGCCAACTGCTTAAAGATTCTGATTCAAGCGAAAATGAGGTTGAAAGCAAAGGATTCTGTCCCAAAAAAGAAAACATTTCTATTGAGGAAATGTTCGACTTAGAAAAATGTTCAAAAAGCAAACCGCTTGGGAAATTTCTTTTAGAGCAGCACATCCGCAACGTATTACGGGTTCCAAGCGGAGAAGAAACAGTAGCCACCGTACCCTCTACTTCCAACACAGACTTCACTAATATAACATCCACTATATCTTCCCTAGAGGATAATGTCATAGAGGATATTTATTCTGAAACACAAAGAGGAGAGCTGAGGAAAATTCTACAATTCCTCATCCGGACAGTTTATCACCATCAAAATTTATTTAATGGTTTAAGTGAATTTGAATCTGAGACAAAGCTTATAAAATGCCCCAAAAAGAATTGCATCGGGATCCAGTGTAAGTTATCCCAAGAAAATCAGCACTCTGTTGAAAATAATTTGAAACCATTCTTGAATTTTCGACGTAAGTTTGAGTCTGAGATCGTAACCAAAACTAAAAGTAATATTGAATCGCTATGTAGTGAAAACGATCCCTTTACTCGGACCAGCGACAGTGGGTTTCATTCCAAGTCTTTAGTTTCTTTAGAGCGACGTCAGTTCATTTCTTTACCGGATTTGTTAGTTCCCTCCGTCCCAAGCAGTAATAATTCTACTCCAAGTTTTAGAAACGAGAGGTGGGAAAGCTCGAGTCCATCGTCACTGTCTTGCCAGGCATCTGGCAAGACAGTGACGTCTGCCGAGAAGATAGACGTATCTGACTCCCAGGTAACAACCATGCAATTATTATTTAGATTTACTTTCTTACTTAGTTGTAAACTTTACTACTTTAAACATAGTAGTAGTCTACTATGTCTTCTTTAGAATCGAAGCGCATTTATAATTTAATGCGACTGTATTCTTGATAAAATATCAAGAATAATTTATTTTTTTCAACAGTGTAACAAGTTAGTGACGAGTGTGCTGTCCGTGTGATGCAGACACTAGTGAATAAAATAATAACATTTGTTTTGTAATGCCACCATGGAAAAATGCTTTAAAGTTATTTCTTAAAATTGTAGGTTGTTGTAGGCTTTTGATTGATTGAAAAATTTACCAAATCTAAAATGTCATTAGTAGTATATAGCTACTAATATATATGATATAGTGTTTCTTACAGAGGTTCTTCTCCAGGGGGGGGGGGGTCTAAAAATTATGGAGGGCATACTTAGCTGTAAAAATTTTTGACCGGGGGTAGGGACAGATTTTTTTTTAAATTATAGAAGTAGACAAGATGTTCATTTTTGTAATTTAACTTTTATTTCTTCCACTTTCTATTTCTTAGTTCCACTTTCTGATTACCTGTACAGTCTTGGAACTTAGTCTGAGATCTTGAGACTGATAATGCCTGTGAGCTTAACAAAAAAATTCTTGGTCTTGAATAAAATAGAAGCTATTAACCGTAAATTTTACTTTTTAACTGGAGCCCTTAAACTTTTATCCTCATTACTGCTAGTTTATTACATCCTGTTTTTGCTTATAATTGGTCTCTACCCCAAAAAAATAAAGCATAGCTCGTTTTTTAAGCTTTGCCTCTTTTAATTTCTTTTACTGTCCTAATTTCCTTTATTTAAATTATCAAAAAAGCTAATAAATTTATTATTTTTTAGACGTCTAACTCAGCAATTTGCCAGGAAACATTCAAACAGACAGAGATAGCGAACAATTTAGACTCAACATCGTCATCTGTGGAAAACTCGAGCTTAGAGACCTCTAGCAAGAGTAAACTTAGACGCATCCTCAAAAAAATTAGAATAAAAGACAGGAACAAATAAAACATACGACTTAACTACTTAAAAACCTATAATTGATACTCCTAGGTCCGATAGGCGTTTGGGTAAAATTTAAATGCTGCTAAAACTGTTGGTTCTTTTATAATCAAAGTAGCGCCTACATTAGTTGCTTAAATGTTCTTCCTGGATTCTCACTATCCTACTTTGGGATGCAATAGTAACCAAAGTTTAACCACTTGTCGTGTTATTTATGGTAGATTGCTTATAATTGTAAATTTATAATTTGATAAATTAAAATAAAGTTAAAAAAGCTTTGGATTCCTAATGTGTTTTTAGAATATATAAAAATTAGAGCGCATTAACCAATCGCATTCAAAACAAGTCGAGGGTCTAATGGCCTCAACTTTATTTAGCTTAATGACCTCTTGGCTCTGATTAGAGTGAGATTATTTAATAATGCTTTTGAAGAAATATAATTAATTATTGTGTTTAATTAAGTTAAAGTTTTTAATATTAAGTATTTAATTAAGTAATTGTGTAAACAAATTTACGTTTAGCACAATTATTTAAGAAAAACAATGGCAATAAAATACGAATACCACAATGCAACTAATATTTGCTATAAAAAATGTCTTTGTTCATAAAAAAACAGTTTAAAAAGAAAATTTCACAGACGATAACAAATGCAACGAACAGGAAACTGAAGCTTGTAGGTTAGAGTAACCTGATGCTTTGTTGCATAACGGTAACCTAAAAAGGGAAGGGATTGATCCAAGAATCGACCAATAGCTTTTGAGTAGCCCTATGGCTTCACTCTGTTATATAGGCACTCTAGCTCTGATGCCTTTTAAAACTGAGTGATGCATAAAGAAATAGCATCCATACTAATATGTGGTGTTGACAAAGTGAACTACAATATACAATTAAAACGTTCTGCTTTATTTACATATTTATTACTATTTACAAATTTTAAAACAAATCAATAAATAAATCGACAATTTAAAAAAATAACATTTTATAGTTTAATAAATAAATAATATTCATTAAAATGAAATAAATAAATATTAAATTGATTTTATTTTTATTCAAGAAGTTTTACTTTACATCTTTTTTAAATTAATAAAAATATCACATATGTGAGGAATCAATGTTGGAGAAATTCTTTTTTGAGATTTTTTATCGATCTTTCGATCGAAAATTAAAAGTGACTTGTGCACCATTGGAAGTGCTAGTGATAATATAATGAGAGAAAGTCAATGATAATATAATATCATTGATGTAGCCAGGCCTTTATAGTTAATTTTATTCCAGAACCCACATAATAATTCTACTACAAAATTGTTAAATAGTACATATAATAAGACCATGAACATCTCGTGTCAGTCGTGTATTTAAAATCTCAAGTCCTACACACTGATATTATTGATTACGGAAGCCTTGGAGTGAGATTCTTATACAAGCAATTTTTAGGAAAAGGGGATATTTTCTCATAAAAGCCAACTGCCGAATATGACACCGAAGTTTTAAATTTAAAGTGTTAAATTGAGAACAGAACACGCCACATTTGTGGTTAGGTATTTTTAGGCTAAGAGTACTTCAAACTATCGCTAAAAACCATTTTAAGAAGAAAAAACCCAAATTCTTGGATTTAAAAAATCAAATATTTCAAAGATATAGAGAGATCAAACATATTTATAGACGATTAGTTGTATTTTGCCCTAAATCTAATCAGATCTTTCCTTTACAGAACTTGAATCAAATTCAGTTAAAATCGGTTCAGCGGTTAGACATATATCGAGTTGACAAGAAATATGCTCGTACATCCACACATTACACCAACATTTTATCGATTTTGTGATTATTGAGTGCTGAAACGAGGATATATCAACAAATGTCCACATGTCAGAAAAAAAATCTAGCGCGGTGTTTCGCATGTCGTACGAATTCTCTTTGGAATGCGTGTTTCCGTGCTTAACAATTTATTTCCTGCTTAAGATTCCATTCCGGCTTATGCTTTATAACTTGAGCAGTTACTCAATTATCAAGCACTTATACCTAATTTTTTCTGTATTTTTCAAAAGAAATGCGCATAATTATTCTGTTGATTTAACATGTCTCTAATAATAGCAGTACACACCATTATTTGCGCTAGTTAAATTCTCAATCGGGTTTCTTTAAATAATTTAGCTCATTTCCTTTGAAAAATACAGAAAAATAAGTTATGTGCTTGATAATTGAGTAATTGTCATGTTATAAAGCATAAACCGCAACCATAAGCTAGAAATGAATTGTTATACTCGGCGGAAACACGCATTCCAAAGGAAATTCGCCCGACATGCGGACCACCGCGCCAGAATTATTTTGTAGTTATATACACTTATATAATGTAAATACAACATAGGCCTTATTTACTTACTACCACGTATGCAGTAAATAAATATATGTATTTATTGTTGTTATGTTTATTTATTGTTGTTGTACTCCGTTGTATGTGTGTACGAATGTACACTTTAAATGTAAATGTAATGTGAATGATTTGTGAAATAAACAGCACATAGCCTTAAAATCCTTACAATTAAAATAAATGTAATAGGAAAGCTATACTGAAGCTGAGAGAACAATTGCTGGCCTCTTGCTGTTTGTTTTGGTTATAATCTCAATTGCAGGCCATCTGTATTTTCTTGTTGATTTTTATCAGGATAACTTTCAGCACTACTGAGGCTGAGAGAGAAGATTGCTGGCCTCGGGCAGTTTGTTCTGGTCAGCTGCTCCGTTGCTGGCCACTATCTGAATTTTCTTGTTAGATTCCATCAGGTTGTCTTTCAGTCCTTCCTCAACTGAAGCTCTTTTATCGGTTAGTTTTTTCTTAATTTTATCCTGGAAAATATAAAAAAGTGAATTATGGAATCGCTGTATCTAAAAAAACACAAAAGTGTAAAACTCATAAATAAATGTTTTGTACTTGAGTCCTAAGGGTCAAGAGCAATATTATTTTCTACGTGATCTTATTATAACGTTTCATGAACAGAAAGAAATTTCGGTAGTATCAATTACATTTCAACTTAGTACTCTCCCGCGCTTAATGGCATAGATATAATGACCATCTGGCGGTGATCGCGTCAATGAAACTGGTTAAGAAAGAAATTGGTACACTGACCAAAGGCTCTTTCATTTAGGACTCAAGGCAGTTAGTATCCTCACACCTACAGGACAACTAAGCAAGTATGTGTTTACCTGTAGTATAAGTCTCAGGTAATAGCAAGGAAAGTCTATGCAAGTGTCACCTTCCTCCTCTGCATCTATATAAACACCTCGAACAAGCACCGAGTTGGATGAGTTTAATAAAACTAACTAACATTAGAAAACTAACAACATGGCAGATCAAACAACTTATCATCAAATCCTAAAACATAAACAACTAAATTAATAACCAATTCAACAACATAAAGGTATGTATGCTTTTAAAATAATAAATAAAGTTATAGTTATAGGTTGTATAAAAGAAAGAAAAGTCAGTAAAAATTCTAATCTGGATTTACTTCTACATAAAAGTGCTTTGTACATTCAAGCAGGAATACGCAAACTTAAGAGCCCTGCGGGGGTCCACAGGGCTTAGTTACAATAGGGGTCTATTGTAACTAAATGATGCTTGGGGACCCCTTCTAGTGACCCCCTCGCTCCCAAATAATAAATTCAATAACTTATACTCATCAATCAAATTCTTGCTTTAACGTTAAAATTTAGGCTCGCGAAGCAGATCTATACTTTGCTACACGTAAAAACTTGAAAAATGGTAGTATTTTTTATGAGTTCTTTAGTTTAATTTTATCAACCTTAATCAAATTCAACAGAGTTTATAATCAAATCGCTAAAATAAACTGCAATAATTTACTGTGAACTTTTACAATTTTCCCTTTTATCTTATAATAATCCCCTGATATATCGTGATCACTTACTCAAAACCAATTTCTTATAACCTTCATTTTGTCTTAATTTATTAAATATGAAGGCAAAACGTCCTAAATCGAATCCAATTAAATAGAATCTCTGTAATTAATATTTTGACGCCTATTTTTTCGGCATTCTTGCTATCAACAGAAAATAAATTTTTATGTTCACCAATAAAAACTTGTTTGACAATTTCTTGATTCATAGACTTTCTAAAACATTGACGTAATTAAATACAAACAATCTTATAACCTCATTTTTTCTTTGGAAGTACGTTAAAAATATAGTAGATGTGATAACTGCTATAACAATTAATGTTAATTAATTAATTTGTTTACAGTTCTAATATTTTGCCTATTAGCTCACAGACCCACTAAAATCTTTCCATACATTCGCAGGGATCTATGGACCACATTTCGCGTAAGCCTGCATTAAGGTCTGTCAGTGACAATCAAAGATGAATTTAATACATCTTGTTCCGGCCTTATTGTGGCCTGCACATATTTATTTTATTTTATAGTAATGTCCCACCTTAATTAATATTATGCACCCCTATTAGGGTTATTAAGGTTTTATACGAATTGCGCCTTAAATGAATTTGTTAGTTTAGACCCGCGTTACATTTGGGTATTGATTGTTTAGTATATAGATTTACTACTCTCAACATCCAGAATCGAATGCTGCATCTTTCTGATCACTTTTAAGTTAAAGCTATGGTGTCTTACAAGAGTTCACCTGGAAGCATAAACTTCGCCCTCAAGCATTTTTATAAACATTTTACACGTTTATAGGACCCTGAGCGCTCTACGTTTAGACCTACTCTGAGGTTGGTAACACTGTCAAAAGGGCAGTTAAAGTTCCAAATCTGATAGTGTGTGATAAGCCAACCAGCAAAGTGTGGAAGTTTTTATTAAGTTATTTAACATCATCTTGAGGCCTCACATCAACATATTTAGTTATTAGCATCTACGTAGGCCGGCAAGACGGTATAACTTCGTCTACGTTTTAGGGAGCCATCAGGGATTAGAACTCATCATCTTAAGCCGCTAAGTCCTCAACTAACCGATTTCACTACGCTATCGTTAGTTTCAAAATCCAGTCATAAGTATTTTGGGGATTGACCAATCAGGAAAGCTGCTGCACCTCACTTAAAAGAGAAAAAAAAAATTCGTACACCAATAACCGCTGTAGGGAAAACCTTCTTCCTGGCAATCGTTCATTTTGTGTGGTCTTCTTTTGATTGCATCGTTTTGAAAACTACTTTCAAATTAACCTTAAAATAGTATTTTAAAATAAAACTACACAAAAGAAATGTAAAAAAAACCTCGCCAAAAAAATACGGGTAAAATCACCTGATTTGTTTACATAGTTTTTTCTCGCTCCCTTCTTGCAGGATTTTTTTTTTCTTAGGAATCAGTGGTGTCTAAACTGACCTGTCAAGATTTTTAAAGTAAACGATAGGCTGTAAAGTCATATTATTTCGCGTTCCGATATTTATGCTAGCTAGCTCAGTTAGGGGACCTCAGCTTCATCTAGGTTATTTAATATAGTATATTCATTATTATATCAGGTTTATTTCAGTAACACTTATTATAGTCTTGCGAGCTTATTTAAGCATTATTTTAAGCATAAGTACTTTTGTAAAGGTGTGCATAATTACATGTATTCACTTCATTATGGTTTATCTTTCTTTAACTCCCCTGGGCTAAGCTATCTATCGACATATATCGCTAAGAAATACAGTCCTCATTCAGCTATCCATTTCATAAGTTGGTGAGCCGGTGCACTTATTGCAAGTCACTCTCACGGCTTAAAACATCTTAAGGCTTTTTTTCTAAATAGACAACTATGCAATAATCAGTTTTGTCTCCTGGTAAGTTAATCTTTACGTATTACAAAGAGAACTCCTTATTAAACCACAAGTACAGTGTATCGACGACCTTAAAAATATTGACAGCTCAGTTAGGCACCACCGATTCTAAAAAAAAAATCCCTACAAAAAGGCAGCGGGGAAAAAACTTTGTAAACAAATCAGGTTATGTTTACCCGTGTTTTTCTTGGCGATGTTTCTACAATTCTTTGGTGTAGTTTTATTATTTAGTAATTATGCAAATGTGGAAAAAATGAATTGTGAAGGAAATAATAAACACAAGAAGACCACAAACGAAGTGAACGAATGCCGGGAAGGAGGTTATTTCCCTACAGGGGTTATGGAGTAGGATTTTTTTTTCTCTTTCAAGAGAGGGTTGCAGCGGCTTCTCTGATTGTCGATCCCCAAAATGCATTATGACCTTGGGGATTTTTATACTTGACGTACACTGTAGTGCATTCTAGAGACCATTAAGTATAGATATATATCACTTGAGGGTATCACTTGAGCGTACCCCATAGGAGGTTTGAACAATTTTTTTGGGTCAGAGATCTGTGTAATCTAATTGTAACCTTTTCTAAGAGTGTGATTTAGGCTTAGAATAATACTTTTTATAAAAGGAGATCTACTGATCACTGGTGATCTTAAGTAAACAAACAAAATAATATATGTTTTTTTTTGAGGTAGTACGTAATTGGCACTTTATTGGACCGTTTTTAGGATGAGAAGCCAATCATTATTGTTTATAGGAGGTTATTTAGTACTTTTTCACCCCGAGGACAATAATGAATGTAAAAAAAACTCCTAGGACGTAAAAGCATAGAGATATTATTACTAGAGGAGCCCTATTGGTTGAATTTTGAAACACTGACAAAATAACCTGATCACCTTCGCTTATAATGTAATCAAATAATCAGTACAAATTACAATAACTTATTGTTAGTAGTACGTTAAAAACACAAACAAGGTATAGAAGCCAAAAACAATAGATTTATTATTGCCATAACTCACTCTTGAAGGAGGTTTCAATGAGGTTAACAGAGCCCTGAGAGCCCTAATACGATGTTTTTAGGCCTTTCAATGTATTGAGATAGGCTATGCCCCCTCTAGTATATATCTCTATGCGTAAAAGTAATTCATATGTTGCCGCCATTACTGTAATGTAGCGTGTTCAAAAAACAATCTGTGTTAAACCTTTCATTGAGTTTTTCTTTAAAAACGTTCATTTTGTTTTTGTTTTTGTTTCGTAGACTAATTTTTTTTCGTTTTTAAAAGGTGTTCTAAATTGACAATTTGTGTGTTTTATTTGTAAAGCTTTTACATTTTTGAGTAAAAGTGTGAAGCTATGGATGAATCGAATGACGGCGAAATTATGGAGTTAATAATAATTGGACGTTTGTTTTTTCAATTAAGTATATAGCGCGTTTAATGAGTGCAATTTTTTGATTTTTTTAATGAGTGCTACCTCAAAAAAAATAGTGTATTGCATCCGGCTGAGAAGAATGTCTTTATGTCTTGGCAAGTTTTCCCGACTCGCTTCGTCGTCGGTAAATCTAATGCCGTAACATAAAGTACACACTTCTCAGCCCTTATGCATAAATAACATTTGTGGTTTAGCTGCTAACAAAACAAAATAAAATATATCTTAACAAAGTTGGCAATACTTGCGGTTGTCGAAGTATTAAATTAAATTATTAATTAATGCTCTATTACTTATTAATTATAAATGTATACACTAATTTACTATACATTACTTTTTTAAGTATGATAAATTGCATTTTAACGATTCTAATAAAAAAAATATGTTGTACGTATAATATCGAGATGGTCGATAGTTTTGATGCGTGTTGTGTTTAAGTGTAATAAAAAAATAAAATAATACAAATAATCCGGTTTCGGAAATTTTCGCCAACACAATAATTTTTTATTACTAGTACGACATCATTTGGTTCGTTAACATCGAATTGAATCACTTTATAACTGCCATCCTTATCATTTTGACCAAAACTAAACTAAAGAAGTGCCGTTTAACTTACATGAGGTAAGAAGTAGAGATTAAGAGACGACCAGATTCCACGCCACACGTTGATAGTTCCGCAGAATGAAAACAACAGATAAATATCCACTAGAACTAAGCGTGGAAAACCAGAGAGATTTCGTACTAATCCTTTAACAAGTTCCTGAGAACTGAAACTTATGAAAACCACTATATATCCTATAACCTGAAACACAATTCATTCGTAGTAATTGAAGATTGTCCAAAGTAGATACATGATATACGGGTGACAGTTTCTATGCTAAATATAATATTTAGCATAGAACACCATAATGGTGTTCTACGCTATCAATTATAATATGAATATGAGTTTCATAATTTTTTATTATTTTTGACGAATTACCTTTAAATATTTCTTGAAGTTTTTCTATTTTACATGGGTCACTTTGCTATTTGGCAAATAAACTTAATGCTTCAGCCTCTTTATTTAAGATTCTTGTTCAATAAATTTGACAAAATTTAATTTATCATAGACATATTATTTCATTGCTTTAAATTATACTTATAGGATAGATTTTTTAAATCGAAATTGTTGGCACTATTCTAAAAAAATAAACGAAGCCGTGGCCACTTATTCAATAAAGCCTTTATGACTATTAAAAGCGTGTCTGTCCATACAAATCATTTCTGCCTGCGTTTTTCGAATGCCGTTGGTCAGACAATACAATTTTTATGGTACGCTGATGACATTTAGAACAACGCTCAATACATAATACATTCAACAAATTCAAAACGGCGGATAAAAATTGCGGACGCGTAAAAAATTGTGTTCGGTAAGCATTGAGCATACATAGTACATAGTAATCTAGAGATATATACTAGAGGGAGCATAGCCTATTAAGATACATTGAGAGGCCTGAAACATTTATAGTGGGGCTCTCAGGGGCTCTGTGTAACCTCATTGAAACCTCCTCCAAGAGGGAGTTAAGGTTATAAATAATTAATTGTTTTGGGCTTCCCACAGATTGTTTGTGTTGTGGTTTGTATTTTAAACATTTTACTAGTTAATTTTCTGTTTTTTTTGTTCTGTTTATTTGATGATAATGGTAATCGAATGTGGTCAGGTTACTTTATCGATGTTTCAAAATTCAACCAATAGGGCCCCTCTAGTAATATATCTCTATGGTAATCTATAGTAACATATTAGGGTAATAGTTACCAAAATAACAATAGTATATACAATTTTGATCTCGACAAGTATTTTAAGCAGGAGACACTTTTTTTTAGGTTAGTAGACTATTTTTCCGCTACTTGGCGGAACAGAGGATGGAAATATTTAATTTCTCTTTCCAGGGGGTATCCAGGTTGCTGGAGGGTGGAGGGTATTGTCCCCCGGACTCCCCTGTGTATACACCCCTAAATCATGCTCTCTGTACTGCTTGTTTGGAGCATGACTCCCTTATAAACTAGTGGTGATTTCATCACATGATTAATTTCCGGGCAAGATTAAAGTGAAATGACTTACGGTTGAGGCTAGAGACGAGTGGAGCGGGTTGCTTGGGAACAGATGATTGTCCAGTAACGTCCAGCATCCCCTCCACACGAACACGACAAGCGTTCCTATGATACAAACACTGAATAAACAGTCTATCAGGTACATAAAACTACTGGCTCGTTTCTGCAACATAAATCAACACTTTGCCGCTTAATAGTAATCAGCAGCTAATGAGTTCAAATTTTGGGGGGACTGGCTGGAATTTAGGGACCACGCTTTATGGCTAGCATCATAATGCTAGTAACACTTAAATACTATGCATTACGTCGAAGTTCTATTGGTATCATTAAGAATACCAACAGAACTATAGTTGTAAATAATATGTCTATTATCCACGAATATCGAAGTCAAATATATGGTTGAATATCCACGGCCTTCTAGAACGTTGGATCACCAACAAACTTTTGTTATAACTTTTTTTTCAAAATTTTTCAGTAATTTAGCCGGATTTGTGAATAAATGAAGCCTATTTCCGTAATCTGCACGCTCTTTTTGTTAATCTCAAAGAGTATTTAATTCACTCAACGATTTATTTTTAATCTAACTTGGTACATACATAACTACTGTTAGACGTCAATATTTTGTGTTAAATTTTGACATGTCCATATTTGTTGACATATGACGTCTACAGTAGTTATGTATGTACCAAGTTTAGATTAAAAATAAATCGTTGAGTGAATGTAAATCTCTTTGAGATTAACAAAAAGAGCGTGCAGATTAGGAAATAGGCTTCATTTATCAAAATCCCGGCTAATTTACTGAAAATTTTGAAAAAAAAGTATAAAAAAAATTTGTTGGTGATCCAACGTTCTAGAAGGCGTTGGATATTCGACCGCGCCTTATAGATCAGTAATAAAACAATTTATTAAATAATGTCTTTTATTATAATCTTTGAGATATATAATAATAGTGTACCTAAATCTTGTTTTACTATTTAATTTAAATAATATAATTGTATTTTTTGTAAATACTTTGAACAATTTTATTTATTAACTTAAATTGGTGATGTGTATGCCAATAGAATGCATTTTCTAACAGATTTATGATAAACTGTCTACTTAACAAAACCTGAAGATTGACAGTTATCTTCCTAGACTTTCCTTGACTTACAGTGTATTCATTCTCTTTGGTTTGTTTAGGAGATGAAGTTTTTAATACTAGAGCAGAAATACTTTGAGTATCTAGAGGAAGGTAGGAGTTTTAGATGCCCTTTCATGTTCTCAGAAATGAACTTACTCCTCTCCAGCATAAATATTTCCTCAGGGTTCAATATAAGCAGGTAAAACCTATACTGTATTGGTTGGGGAATTTGAAAAGGAGAATGTATTAATGGGGTTTTTAGTTCTGGGGGGGGGGGAGTAGGAGGATTGGTTTTTCTAAAAGGGTGGAATCGCTGATCAATCAAGAAATATATATATTATTATATATAATATATATATATATTATATATAATATATATATATATATATATATATATATATATAACAATTAGAAATGTCACGTTAATTATAGATCTGTTTATGTAACTTTAATTAAGGGTCTACACATAGACATAAAACTTTCTTGGGCCAATCATATCACAATTCAATAAGTGATAAGTGTCAGAAATACAAAAATATTTTAAAACCAGTCTGTTTAACCAAATGGGGAGGGTGTCCGCAACTACATTCAATTTTTACCAAGCTACAATTTTTACGGCCAGGCTCGTGAAATTCGGCCCGTGAAATACAACAGTTTAAATAGAATACAAAACAGCTTAATGTGGTGTCTTGGATATTTAGGGGGTACGCCAATAGACGTAATTCAAGCAGAATCAAATGGAACTCCGCTTTTCCTAAGTAGAAAATTTATTTCCGATAAGTATGCGGTTTCGATAAGGATGTAAAAAACTTTAAACTCAGAAAAGAAATGAATGTATATTTAGCTGAGATGATTGTTACTATTGAAGTATTAAATATATAAAATAACTGACGTAAAACAATATGTTATATTTTAAGACTGTTAAAGCTGTGTTACTGCTCTCAGAAATGAAAAACTTTAAACATTAGAAAATTATTTAATAGTCGATATAAAGGAACTAACGTTAGTGTGTTCTTCATTAGACGGCTAAATGACACGATACTTGATTGTATGTATGTTTGTTTGTACGTCTCGCGATAACTGCCGTCAAAAATTATCAATTTCGGTGTGCGTGTAGAACTAACTACATGTCAAAGCTGTATAGTTTTTGGATAAAATTGGAAAACCGAAAACTTTATAAATCTTGCGAGCAAAGCGAGCTCTTTTTATTTTTATTTTTATTTTAGCTATGTATTTTTCTAAGAATTAGTCCTGTTTGATATTTTGGGTTATATATTTATACGATTATATATATAGCAATATTCTTTGCATATACATATATTTATAGCAATATTGCGAGCAAAGCGAGCTATTTTTTCTTATTTGTTTAGCAATCTTGTGAGCCTTTTTGTATACATTTGCAAACATAACTATAGTAATCTAGCGAGCAAAGCGAACCATTTTTATGAATTTACTGCTGTATTTTATGTAATGGATTTACGTTTATAATTATAGCAATCTAGCGAGCAAATCGAGCCTCTTTTTCGCCTGTTATGTATAAATATACATAGCACAAATTATAGATCTGTAATGTAACCTTAGTTAAATTATGTCATTATTATAGATCTGTAATGTAACCTTAGTTAAATGATGTCTTTATTATAGATCTTTACTTAATGTAACGGTAATTAAATTATTTCTTTATTAAATATATTTATTATAAATTTAATTAAATTATATCTATATAAAAAATATGTATATTATACTATGTAAATATGTATATGTATATTGTAAATACATAGTTAATAATAATAGTGTATATATTATACTGTTATCTTAATTAATAATAGTTAAAGATTAATAATTGTAGATCTTAATTAAACATAATTAAATGTTATCTTTATTGAATTTTAAACATGTAATTAACTTCATTTTAAATTAACCAAGAAAATAAATAAAAATTGCTTCAATATACGAATATGTGTGAAGCATATAATTTTACTAATATATCTACTGTCATGCTTTAGATATAATAAAGTCTTATTATGGCTTTGGAAGTTGATAATTGTTACTTTACTGCCTAATTATATAATCTATTACTTTTATCAACAATGTTTATAGAAAACTAAAACGTAAATAAAATATGAATATTAAATATGGTAGAAGGTAAGGCGTCGATTACATGTAGGCGTCTTAAAATGAAACGCGCCTGTTAATTTTAGATATTTCTTTAAGACGAGACCTTAAAATTAAATTATAGGGTATAGCCATCTACCATACATAGTAGGTATATGCTTGACAAACATAATAACCTATAGACCGATTTCAACCATTTCCGACACGCGTAGGTAAAACAATGTCACAAATTTAAACAAGTTATATTCCGAAGGTATTAATTAAAAAATTTAGCAAGGAAGCCTGCAAGCCAAGCGAATTTCTTTTAGGATGGTAGTTTATTGCTCACAATCCATTTCTCACTCGGTCGTTCGGTTTTTACTTTATTGTCCGAACTCTAAAACTTCCAAAATTCATACAAAAAAATAAATAAAGAGGCACTATAATTACCCTAAATCAAAAAATAAAATATGGCTCCAGTTTAGACAAAATAAATATTAAACACTTTTGCCAATAAAGAACTTGTTTAAAAAAACTTGATCAATTGCGTTTATAAGAACTTTATTAGTCAATTTAACTGCGTTCTTAAAAGAAATGCACATGCGTTTATTTCATTCGCTGTACAAACAGACTATAATAATCTTCAGCCCAAAACAGTTCAGTACAAAATTGTTGCACTCATTTTTAAATCTTTCTTCTTTTGGAAAACTTGAAGAATGACTGATCCCATTTGCGGAACCCACAAAGAAAATTCCCTAAATCGCGTTAAAATTAAATTTTACTAATCAAGAAGGTAGGCTGTTAAAGATTTCAAAGTTATATAATATTATGTTGTATTAATAATAGTATACTACAGTGATGCTAATTGTGTATAACAATCGTACCTAGTGTTTTTAAACATATATGATAACATAAATCCAGTGTAATAAAACTAAGAGATGCTAATCCTTTATGTGGTGTTTATAGCACTGTTCTTAGTTTAGTATCTAAATACATTTTAGATTTTAAAAAGCAAATTGAATAATTTCTTATTTGACCTTTTGCTTATATTTTCCCCTGCATGGGAGGACGCAATTCAATAAAAAAACAAGCTACTAAATGTGATACTGTGCTTCATCCCTATCTATCTTATATTTATAAACTAAGAAAAAAACGTGTGTGTTCGCGGCCTGTGGAGTTAAATGTTGATGCCTTGAGAATTGCCAGCCACAGATGTAGTTGAGCTCATATTTGAACTTATCTAATCGGTATAGAAATTATTATTATTAACAAATGTTTGTCATAAATTGTTGTTTCTTTTGGAAAATTTAAAATTACCGCTTCTTTATAAGACGTTCTATTGCACGTAAAGTTTGTCGACTTCACTCTTCTTCTACCTTCGACACTAGCGCTGGTGCCCCATAATAACGGTGTAAAATGGGAATATAAGTGACTCCCGCCCGCCTTTTTACAAATCTTACTACTCGAACTGAATTGGGACATCCCAAAACGGCATAGAGTATCATAATTTCTGTTTTTACTTTCCATTAAAAAAATGTGCCGAAGGAAAAATGACACTCTACAGAGTTAAGAAACTCGGCGATCAGCTGTATTAAAAATGTATTGTATGAATTTATGTTACACAAATAGTAAAATCATGTACTTATGCCTTATTGAATTTAATGAGCAAAATTAATTTTAAAAAAAATATTAAAAGGAAAAACTAAAAGGATTTTCAATCCACCGGGCACACAAAGTTAAAAAAAAAAACAAATTGTCATAAAAATGTCTAACAATCAAATAAAAATTGTTCACTCGACTTGTCCCTGAGTTTTTCTGTCATCTCGGAAATAGACGAGTCTTACCGATTATAACCGACAAGCTTACTATTATTTACACTCCTTGGGGGCCCGGCGCTATTACGAAACAAACAAATCGCTGAAGCTGGACCCCCTGTTCTGTTGGAATTAGCTAAAAATCTAATTAATTTTAGTTCTTTTATGACACTTTTTGCATCAATTTGTCTCCCAATCATTTTAATTCCGGAAATTTTTTCAAAGAATAATTATTGATAGATGACAAGCACGGTTTTTGAAGTTTTTAATATTTGTATTAAACACTGATAAAGAACTCAGATATTTAAATAAACACAGATTAAAATAAACAGATTAAAAAATACAGGTTAACCTTACACATTAAAATAAACATGATATTCTTAATAGAAGGGTAACGTTTTTTAAATTCTTAAACCAGATTATGTTTAGATAGATGTATTGAATGAAGGACAATAATACAAATCTGTGTTTTAAATTAACACAGATTTAAAATGATAAGAACTTAGGCTTCGCGTTAAAGTAATATATACCCCAAGTAAGGAAACTACTATACCAACTTGTGTAAAAAAATCAGACATTTATCAGATCAGTTGATAAATGGCTCAATAATAAGCTATTTTTTTCCATGAAAATTCGCTAAGAGTAGCTAAAATTGGAATAACTGCGTATGAGCCCTTTATGATTTATGTTTTTTTATTTAATTTTATTGGCAACATTGATAACATTACGTGAGTTTTAATTTTCATAGTGTTTTTACTTGTAATACGTATGTGCTAATTTAATGATTAATGAAGTATTTGTATATACATAACTTTTAACTTGTTCATAATTGAACCTGTAACATGAAAACTATTTATATTTGATAATCTAAAATATCTATTAAATTTTTAAATAAGTTAATCCCCCCCTTCTTTCCTATTTTAATTCAATTTACCAAGTGAAAAGCACCTTATAAATAAAGTGAGACAAATAGATACAAAACCTGGTTAATCTGGTTATTTTGAAACTTTTCCTCACCTTAACGGATCCGAGACGCTCATCCTCACCATTTCAGACACGCTTCGCTCGTTTAATTAAAGATAAAAATAGCCTAATTTATTGTC
Source organism: Microvelia longipes (assembly GCA_018340805.1). Taxonomy (NCBI): domain Eukaryota; kingdom Metazoa; phylum Arthropoda; class Insecta; order Hemiptera; family Veliidae; genus Microvelia; species Microvelia longipes. The sequence continues at coordinate 22,887,945 of JACMZG010000022.1, forward strand.
TAAATTCGAGACATAAATTCGAACACAATATGACGAGTTGCTGATACATAATAATTTTTTTTAAAACATTTTATTTTCATGCCATTTAAAAAATAACTACTGCTGATGATAAAATAAGAATTCCCAAAGGAAATTCGCTAAAATGAAAGAATTGATAGTCCTACATAAGTACTACATGCGTACTGCATTTCAAAACGATCCGAACATTTTTCCGCGTTTTATGAATAAATATTTTTATGAGTCATTAATGACACTTAATGACGTCATAAAAAGTAATTTTCTTAAAAGACAAGTACTATAGATCTATAGATCATAGAACTATCTAGCATAAACACACTGGTACATACGATACGATGATAACAGTCATACAAACATCACGCACTCATTCCAACAGACAAAAAACTTGTTAAAAACCACTCAGGAGGTCATAAAACACCCTAAAAACAGATGATTAAGGTGATAATTTACACACACAGACCTACACACACACACACATATATATGTGTGTGTGATTTCTCCCTTAAAAATTAACCACCTTAATTATCCGTTTTCATCAGGGTGTTTTACGACCTTCTAAGTGGTTTTTACAAGTTTTTTGTCTGTAGTTATGAGTGTGTGATGTTTGTTTCTCTGTTTTATTGTCTCTCGATAACTTTCGAAGGGTTTCTTGGATCTACAGAATCCTTATTGTTTGTGAAATATTTATTACGTCATTAACCCTCAATAATAACTCAGCAAAAATTTACTAAAAACAAAAAAAGTAATTACATCGAGCGGATACTTAATATGCTTATACTAATAAAAGGCATACTAAATGACGAATTTAGAAACATTAAATTAACATTAAAGACGATATTAACAAAATAAACAAACCATGGTTGTTGACTAATACATTGAAAATTCGCTTATATTGTGGTACTATACCACTTATAAAGACGAGTAATACGAAAACCTAATACAGAACAACAAAAATGAGGCCGCGAAGCGGTTATGAGGCCAAAGGTCTCTTGTTTTATATCGTTCTTGTATAAATTTAATTTTAGTTCAATTTTAATTATTAATATTAGCTTTAATACTTCAAAGTAGTTCATATTTAATTATATAACCACGAACATATGAACGGAACTCAACCCTAAATTCAAATCATTCATGTTATCATCATCTGTTAACTCAGTTATATGATACTATAACTTGTTTGTAAGAAGTTTTTTTAGGATATTGACTGCTTGGAAGGTCGGAGCTAGAAATGTTTGCTCATGTTAGCTTGATTAAGCCTATAATATAAAAGCCAATATTTTGACAGTATCGTCTTTCTTTACAAATTGACTTAACCTTTGTTATCCTACTATAGAAAATTCTTTAATCTAATTCGAATTTTCATTTAATTTATTGCCAACGTTTGTGAAAAAGTCTGTATATAAGGGTAGATTAGTGTGGTTTACTTGCCATAACTTCAGTGTTAAAGGTGAATTAAATAAAACATACAGAACCCTATATTGGGTATCATTAGGGACAAATTATGACTTAAAAGAAGAGGAGAACCATTTGCTCAACCCTAATATTAAGTAGGGTACATACTTAGGATCTTAATTACTATCTCCCTAACGGATCATGCAAATTCTAACATTAATACCAATATCAATCAAGGCACGCATCACGTGCCTCAAGTAAAACAAATAAAACAAGATAACATCGTGCAAGATCGTGTTTTTCGGGCAAACCTGGTATAAGAATTCGAACCCGACTAGGACCTGTATGCTGCTTAGAATAAATTTTTATGTTGCTAAGAGCTTGCAAAACGAAGCGCCTTAAAATAATCGACAATTCTATAACCTTCCGTGTCTTAAGATATGTGCAAATAATACTATTTCTTAAATTTGACGCTATATAAATTTTCTTCTTGCTTTGTGTTGGCCCAATTTTTAGTTTTTCTATTTTTTTCTATGGTTTTTTTCTATGCAGTTTTCTATGAACTTTTAATTTTGGGCCAGAATGTTAATAACAAGAACAGATTTATAAAAAGTAAAAGCACGTATTTACAAACTATTGCATATTTTTTTAATAACAATATTTATTTATAATTCATGCACTAATATATGTCTATTTATCAACATATATTTTCTACAAATAAATAAATATGAAAAGAGGGCCAGGTAATGTTTTGCAACTGTTTCAAAGCGTTGCAACTGTTTCAAAGTGTTGCAAATTTGGAACTTTAGAGAACTTTTATCTCAGCGCCCCTGAAGGTTTCTGAAACATATTCTCAAAATAAAATTTTAACATTTTAAAACTTCGTTTGATGAAATGCTTAAATAATTATAATAAATGTGTTGAATATTTTTTTTTATGAAACAACTTCACTTGTGCTAATGAATAAGTTACCGTTTTGAACATGGTTGGTACGGCATAATATCCCTGCGGTCTATCTGGTGTTACAGCGAACGGCGGAGCAGAAATATTACGAAGTGTTTTAGATCCTGCAAGAAGTACGAGGGATATGATGAGGATGAGAGAAACACTAGGTGACGCTGTGCCGGCTAGCAGGTCTACGAGCTGCCAAGCACCTCTCCAAGACGCCACGCAGGCCAAGGCAAACGCAGCAGTGTAACATCGCGACGAGATGTAATGGGATAAGGTGTTTTTAGATGAATCGGTTAGGCAGTCTTGAGCCAAAGTGAATATTAGAATAGCAGCTAATCCGCCAATTAGACTTAAAGAAGCAGAAGCTATAGGTTTACCAGGAAGTAACAAAACGTCTAACAATCCCCATGTACCTCTCCAGTAAGAAACGGTAAGAGGTGAAACGACTAAAGCAGCTAAAGCGTAATCGGCTAGGGTCAATAATTGCCTCTGACGTGGTCCGAGACACCTGAGACCGTCTCCAATACCCGCACTGCTGCCTCGCATACCGACCACTGACTGTGGGACTGCCTGTAACCCATCAACCACTTAGTGCCGGCCTCCTATCGCCACTCCGGCCGCCTTTTGTTTGCCCACTCCAACTAATAGAATACTCTACTCCTCCATGCAATTCCTTACACCTCACGTGTTAAAACTAGATCAACTAAATCTTTTATCTGACAAATACAGTCACATCACATATCAACTCACAACTCAAATTCATCAACAAAACTATATTTAAACGAAAAATAGGTTACAAAACATCGCGGTATTATGCACATACTCAGTACATGATTTTTCAACTCATAGAAATAGAAATTACTTGTAAAATTTAAGAAAAATCACAAAACAAACTACAATTGAAAGGAAAAAACTAGACCAATCATACAAAATTTTATCTAAATCAAATATCGAACAATTAAATAGAGACTGGAAAATTTTCTCGAGACCTGTTGCATACTCCCCTCTACATCAGTATTTCTTCTTCAAAAATATATACCTATAGGCTCATTTTCCCAATACTGATTTTAGTGTGAATAAAACAATAATCGAATTCTATGAAAATTCGAAACACCTACTATAAACAACCTCATTTGTTCTCCCTCTTTCATAATTTATTTAAAAAAATAAATATGTTTGTTATAGTCCAAGAGCCAGGCATAAAAAATGTGACTCATTTTGTACTACTTTAAACCAACTTTTTCTGAAAATATACCTACAATAATGAAGTAAAAGCATAGTCTGGCTATCCATATAGCTAGCATATTCTAATATGCTTGCTATCTGGATTTTCTAAAATCGCACAAATTTCAGTTTTCTTGCAATAAGTGGTTCCCTGTTGTTCGTGTGCAAAACATGAAGAGAACATTTTTTAAAGCTGATAAGATTTCCTTTAAAAGAAGTGTTTTTTCGTGGGATAACTACTACTGAAGTTATGACATTTGTTAAATAGCAAAAAAATCTAATATTTTTTTCAAAGAAATTCGCTGACATTGCAAAAATGAACATTTTTTTTGGAATTTTTGAAAGAGCAATAACTCTTGGTTATAGTCATCCAATTTTGATGATTAAACACACGTTTTATGGAACATTAAATCCCCTTTAAAAATGTTCTCTTTATATTTTGCACACTACACAGGGAAATACTTATTTCAAGAAAACTGTCGCAATAATAACCCCTTAATTTTGCGATTTTTTAATATTTCGAGCACGCGCATTTAAATGAAGAGCTCTCTGGATAGGCAGACCATGTTTTTTTTAAGAGTTTAGGGTATATTTTCAGAAAAAAATGGTTTGAAGTTGTTTGAAATGAGTCACATTTTTTCAGGTCAGGCTCTTGGACTATTAAAGATATTTTGTTTTTGGGCAGAACGGGTATTGCTGTTTAGCTGAGGGAAAAGAGCTAAGCGGGTTCTTACAACCCTAACTCGGCCATCTGACAACCCAATAGAAGNAATCATAATAATCGGAACAATTAAATAGCAGACGGAAAAATTTCCGAGACCTGTTTGCAATACTCCCCTCTAACATCAGGTATTCTTCTTCAAAAATATTACTATAGGCTCATTAAAAATACTGATTTTAGTGTGAATAAAACAATAATCGAATTCTATGAAAATTCGAAACACCTACTAATAAATAACCTCATTTGTTCTCCCTCTTTCATAATTTATTTAAAAAAATAAATATGTTGTTAATATCCAAGAGCCAGGCTAAAAAATGTGAAACTCATTTTGTACTACTTTAAAGCCAAACTTTTCTGAAAATATACCTACAATAATGAGTAAAACATAGGTCTGGCTATCCAATATAGCTAGCATATTCTAATATGCTTGCTATCTGGATTTTCTAAAAATCGCACAAATTTTCAGTTTTCTGAATAAGTGGTTCCCTGCTTTGTTCGTGTGCAAAACATGAAAGAGAACATTTTTTAAAGCTGATAAAGATTTCCTTTAAAAGAAGGTGTTTTTTCGTGGGAATACTACTACTGAAGTTATGACATTTGTTTAATACAAAAAAAAATCTAATATTTTTTTTCAAAAAGAAATTCGGCTGACATTGCAAAAATGAACATTTTTTTTTGGAATTTTTGAAAGAGCAATAACTCTGGTTATAGTCATCCAATTTGATGATTAAACCACGTTTTATGGAACATTAAATCCCCTTAAAAATGTTCTCTTTATATTTTTGCACACTACACAAGGGAAATACTTATTTCAAGAAAACTGTCGCAATAATAACCCCTTAATTTTGCGATTTTTAATATTTCGAAGCACGCGCATTTAAATGAGAGCTCTCTGGATAGGCAGAACCATGTTTTTTTTAAGAGTTTAGGGTATATTTTCAGAAAAAAAATGGTTTGAAGTTGTTTGAAATGAGTCACATTTTTCAGGTCAGGCTCTTGGGACTATTAAAGATATTTTGTTTTTGGGCAGAACGGGTATTGCTGTTAGCTGAGGGAAAAGAGCTAAGCGGTTCTTACAACCCTAACTCGGCCATCTGACAACCCAATAGAAGCTTTCACTCAGGGGCGATCCATATCTAGTGAGTTATTTTACATGCGGTATTTACATGTATAAGTATTTATTTAAAACACCATCAATATCAAGTTTAGCGCAATTTAATTTCATTAAACCTGTTAGGACTTCTCCTAACATTGATTTTTTTTTTTTTTTTTTTTTTTTTTGGAGGTCAACTGCAGGGTTATTTCCTCCATGGTAGTTTAATTAAATAATGTTAAGAAAATTATTTGATATTTTGGTTATAAATAATATTTAGGTTTAAGTAAATATAGATGTGTTTTTAAGGTACAAAATAATAAGGATAGTTCGATGAGAGATAAATAATAATTTAGTTTAAAGGTCTGTAATAAGGTCAGCTTGTTGGAGGTATCGCAGTAGTATTTGCACGTTTTGTTCGTCGTCCTTAAGAATTTCAGGCATGTTAGCTGGTAGGGAATTTTGCTTACGGAGTGGTTCTAACTGGTGGCAGTCGCATAAAATATGATAGACAGTGAGAATTTGGCCGCATCTTGAACATTGAGGTTTATCTTGTTTTGTTATGAGATATCCATGCATCAGTCTAGTGTGCCCAATACGTAGGCGGGTCAGCATAATTTCTTCGTGTCTATTGTTCCTGAAATTGTCTGCCAGTTGGATAGTATTGGTTTAACATATTTTAATTTATCGTTTGTACTGTTTGTCCAGTCATATTGATTTATATTTTTATTAATGTTTTTGAATTTATTTAATCCAGCTGTGATATATACGGTTTCCTACTTAGATTTAATTACTCCATATTTAGGTCCCCCTGGAATTAACGAAGTATGCTACTCCCCGCAACGCACCCATGTTTGCAGATGGCTGGTCACAATTTATTAGGCAACGTAGACTCAGCAACTTCTAGATCAATGTTTAGAGTTGCTGTGGCTGTTCAAGCTGATAAATTGTGATCCAACAACCTGTGGAAATTTCGATGCAGATAAATTGTGGTACCACAGGTAATCAATTGTTCAGTTTGCATTTTCCAGAATTAATTTAATTGAAGTCAATTTCTGTCACCATTTTGTGTTTCAAACGCCATTTCTTGGTAAGTATTACGGTTGTAGAAAAGTGTTAACAGCGCCATTTCTTGGACATTGCCACTTCTCATCACCAACTCATTCATCACCATCACTAGTGGTTCAACATTCCTGGTATTATACCATCCATCATCAATTAAGGATGAGTCGGCACCACCTTCAATTTAATCTCAGGTTTACGATTTAAACAAATACAATTTTATATTATAAGGAAGGAAGAGAAGAGGACACTTCAGCATCATGGGGTTCCTGGGGTCTCATTCCACGCTAAGGCCAAATTATTTATTATGTACAGGGCTTATGGTATATAATAATAACGAAATTAATATCATAAAGTGTTCTTTTTTATCCATTTTATCACTTAAGCAAAAATATAGTCCGATCGATTATTCATTTTGTGCTAACCAGCTTATAGGTTATGAGGTGAATCTTGGTTCGGCCAATTCACCCCAACAAAACCTATCATCAATATTTCGTTTAGTACAACTTTATATATTTATATTAAACTCATAATTATTTAATCAAAGCTATTATCGAGATAATTATAACTTAATATAATAATCATCAATAGTTATCTCCAAAGCTGTTTAATTTGTTTTCCATAGCTGTCTACTATTTGCCTTTCTTTTAACCTACACATATTTCTTATAACGTATACATATTTTTTAGTACCGCATCTAGCCTATAAATCATCAATCATTTTAGTTTTTCTTAGGCCTCTTTTCAAAAGAAGCTCACTAACAACTTCTTGTTCACCGATGTCACCCGAATCTATATACCCACACACACATCGTCACGTTAGTAGCAGTCTCTGACTGATATTTTCCTATAACCCCATATAGGCCAAGAGCCCAGGGGTGTTTTGGTTATAAAAAAGTGTAATGGCTTGGAACCGGTTCCTCAATTTTTCGTAAATATTCCTGAACAAGGATCTGCAATTCTGCAGACTCGTATCGGGATGGGTGTCCCAGGCAGAACGCACTTAAATGTCAAATTTACCCCGAAGTTAAAAAAAGTGTAATGGCTGGAAACGGGTTTTAATTTTTCCTAAATACCTTACTGAACAAGGATCTGCAATTCTGCCGACTCGTATCGGATGGGCGTCCCAGGCAGAACGCACTTTACAGGTCAAATTTACCACCCAAGTTAACAAACAGCGTAATGGCTGGAACCGGTCTCAATTTTTCGTAAATATCTGCAATTCTGCCGACTCGTATCGGATGGGTGTCCCAGGCAGAACCTTTGACTCCTAAAGTGCGTTCTGCCTGGGACACCCATCCGATACGAGTCGGCAGAATTGCAGATCCTTGTTCAGGAAGGTATTTAACGAAAAAATTGAGACCGGTTCCAGCCATTACACTTTTATTAACAAATTACCCCTGGGCTCTTGGTCTAATAATACTCCACCCCAGTATTGCAATTTAGATAAGATACTACTTTTTATCAATTTTGGGGTTTCATGACTAATTAAATTGTGACGTATGGACAAAAACGTGTAAGACATCTTAGTCTTTTTTTAAAAAAATAAAAATTAAAAAATAATACTGAAGCGTTTTGATCCCCCCGGCCAAAACTGGGTGGGGGGGATAAAAAAGTGGCGCTATCTACGCCACTGGTTATAACCTCCTGATGCGTTTGGTTTGTTTACATCGAATTGAATCGCATGATTTTTAACATAGTGGTTGATTCAAACAAAGTTAAAGTACTTGACAATCTGACATCTATCCAAAGTTGGATTAAAACAATAGAGAAGCAAACAATAACGTTCTTCTCCTCCCAAAGGGAGAGTGATTTATGTTTTCTTTAGCCCCCTTGCTCCCACCTTGATAGCAACTGTGTTTACTGTATATAAGTCAGGGATAGAGAAACCCTTGTCAACAACTGTCCGCGTCCTACACAATTAAAGTATAAACAATAGCAACAGGTGTGGGGTGAAATTGATTCTGATTATTATCAAGTGGACATAAAAGCAACGCGGAGTGTTGTCACTTAAACCTGTAATCTCTATTGTCAAAATTTTACTAAAAACACCTCTTCAAATTAAATTATCTTTTAGCATACTCTTTAAAACAAGTATTATTATAATAGTATAACATTTATTTATACATATTAGTTAACATAATTTTAAATTAAATTCTAAAAATATGCTAGCAATGTGTTGCATCAGACACTAGAAAATAAAAATAAATAAATATATATAAAGACAGTTAATTAAGGTGGTAATTTTTTATGGAATGAAATCACACATAGACCCACATACACACAGAATATATATATATATATATATATATATAATATATAATATATATATATATATATATATATATATATATATATATAACTTCTATATATTCTATAACTATAGAAATGTATAGTTATATTCTGTAACTTCAAGTAATATAAATAGAGTCATTCCATATAAAAAATCTCCAACTTTAATATAACTTGGCTGACAGGTAGCCACCATAGAAGAAAGAAAAAATCCAGATTTTTGGCACAGTAGGGAGGTGAATTTTCCAAAAAAAATTGTGTTTTTTCATTTTTTTAACTACAAAAATGGCTGTATCTAAAATTCGGCGTGGGCTATAATTATAATTTTTATTTTGGTGGCGTTTGAAAGCCATAACTTGGCCTTTTCAAATAGATTCTACATACTTTTGGATAATTAGTTACTTAAGTTTATTATTAATTATTAATTAATTAATTAAGTTTTTATTATGAGTGTTTATAAAATGAAAATGTTAATATCTCAAAAAGCCAATTTTTAAAAAAATTCCTATAAAGAGCTCAAACTGTTAGTAACATGTTCTCAAAGTTTCATTTTAGGACCACCATGGGGTTGGACACAGTAGCGCATAGCGTATGTCAAGGTATGCCAAAGTGTAAAAAAGTTAAGATTTATCTTATAATACAAATAAATTTATTTGTATAATAATACAAATTGCAGAAAAGTGACTTTTTGACATACCTTGATACACGTTTTTGTACCTAGGAACAAAATCTCGTACATGCATAGATAAATTGTTAAACATATATGCGTGAAAACTCATAACGTGTGATATAAGTCGAAAAGAGGTTCACATCGCTCTCAAAATTGCTTAAGTATATTATAAGATACGTTAAAAGAAGCATGCTTCGCTTTCTAGATTCTTGAAATTAAAAATTATTTATAGTAATAAAGGCTTGCTTCGCTCGCTTGGTTGATAAATTCGTTATCAACAATCAAGCTTTGACCCCCCCCCCAGGAAAAAATACTGTGGACACCCATGCCAATCTCCAATAAATTTATCTTCATAGTTGTCCAAATCACTCTACTTTGATAATGTTACTTTTGTCTATTTATTTATTTATAATTTACGGCGTGAGCTAATACACAAAAATCAAGAAACAACAATTTACAAAATTAAGATAAAAAAATAAATTACAGTGTAAATTACTGTAATATAATTTACTGTATTATAATTTATAATAATATCAAAATGGGAAAATTGACAAGGCTATAAAATAAAAATAAAACATCGCATTCATAAAGGATGAAAGTAAATGGGGGAAAAAAGAAAAAATCAGCTATAACATCAAAGTATTAGTGATAAATGTGTGATTATGATTTGTGTCTTACACGATAGGTCGTGTTATAATTGAATTCCGTGCTGATATAGAAAGATGGAAAATAACGATTGAGTAGTGTTCTATCGTCACACCCTTTAAGATATGTCTTTCTGTCTTTTACATTATGACAAGGTTACTTATTGGATTTTGGATAGTTGGAGCCGGATAAATCATTGGATTTTGATTTATTCCACCCGTACAACTATTTAGATTGGAACTGGTAGCATGTGATCATCGGTATATATATTGAAAAGGGGAAGGTGGATTGCTTTAAATTTACCTTAATCTTAGAATCGACTTTAGTTTTGAAGTAAGTCATCCCATGAAAGACCTCATCGTAGTTGGTGTCTATATTCACACAATACGGCTGAGCGTTGAGATTTCGAACACATCTGAGGAACACCAGCAAACCAAGAGCTACGGATGTTGCTATCAGGTTAGGAAGGTCCTTCCTTCTAATGTATCTTTCAAGTGTGAACCAAGTAGTGAACCACCCCAACACTCCAAAAACCTGTAGAAATGCATTAGTAATTTCAAAGTTTTTTAATTACACAGCAGACAAATGGCCACGGCTTCTGCTACAAGCCGTGGCCTAAGAAACCGGCAAGGAAGAATTAGACTCATCTCACCGGCACTGATGATGATCGTTATGGTCGAAAGCTGGCTTTGTATATTCAATTATATCGTTGTGGGAAGACAAATGCTGTTTACTTTTATTTATTGATTTTATTTATTTATTTGTAGCATATTTTATTTAAAAAAATATTGAAATTCATTTCATACCAAAATTATTTAAATTGGGCTATAAATTATGAGCTATCATAATTAAGGTATGATTTACGGCGTATGATATATTGAGGTATGTTTAAGTAATTAAATATAATTATTAATTACAATTTTTTCATGATTAAAGCGTTAATAACTCTCTCTAAACCACAGTATTTTTATATATAAAAACAGTACATTATGTAACTATAGGCTTTAAACTAGATTTTATTACTGCGGAAATTTGTTTATTGACGAGCGAAATAATTTCCAAAGCGTATTATCTATTTCAGTAGCGGCTATAAAGTACAATTTTACAGTCGGCGGATGTAAACCGCTTCAGCTATAAATCGTTCTCATATTTTTGAGGCTGTATAGTACACACTTAACAGCCGTCGTTAAAAAGGAAATATTTTAAATTGAACAAAAATTAAAAAAAAAAATCATTTAAAAAAAAGTTAAAAAGTTAAGTTAAAAAATAAAGAATCGGTCTTTAGATTTTGTCTTTATTTGTTTCTTCATAGTCCGTCAATAACTGATGAAATTTTCTGTTAGAAATTTTTAAATTTTCATGAAATATATTTTTATACACTAATGCAGTCGGTTTTAATATTAAACATGTATGCTCATTATATACCTAGTATTATTCTAAGCTTGCCTTAGACGGAAGAGTTTAGCTCAAATGTTACGGATTTAGATAATCTAAAGTTTTGAGATAATTTCTTCTTTAGATCACCTGACGTGAATGACATTGTTCAAACTCCTCTGTAATCACAAGCAATAAAATAATTTAAATAATTGTTATAGAACGGTAACAGTTACAGAATAATTCCACATCCCACAGCAAATAGAGATAAACATGCAAATTATTTCAAACGGAGTCAATGTCAATGTTTCATTTAAATACATAAGAGTTACGTAAGGTCAGTTAATGACAGTCATTGGCACAAATGGCCATAGGGCAAGGGGGAGCGTCGGGCCAGCCAAAACCAACAGTGTGTAAAGCAGCGGCTCTTAACCCATGATTTGGTCGCGAGAAAATGATTAGTATAAACAGTACAATATTTTTAAATAAAATTTAAAAAATCGGGTACAGGGTACCTCGGAACTTTTCCTCATCACATCAGATTCGCTACGCTCATCCTCCCTACTTTAGACTCGCTTCGCTCGTTCTCAGAATATACTAGTCGTTAAATTCAGACTGCAACACGTCTTTGGACTCGCTTCCTTCGTCCTCAGATAGTTAATACAACCGTTTCATTTCAGCAGTCTCCCATCCAAGCACTGACTACGCTCAATGCTGATAAACGTTTATGATCCACCAAAATTCATGGAGATACTTTTTGTATTAAATCGAATCTTGGTGTACTTATTTATTACGTAAAGTTATATAGTGGAACCAATTTTCAACTCAACTAGGTAATTTTCCGATTTTTCAAATTTTTTAAAAAACGAATAAGTCATTTGATAAAAATTGAATTAATTGTGATAATGAGATGACACTTGGCACATATGTCAATCTTATTCGTGGCTACATGCGTGCCAATTCTCAATCCCATCGCATTATTTTATAATGTAGGATAACATATACATGATTTATACTATAGGATTTTTTTTAAATTCTATATTAAAAAATATTAGTGGTCTCAAAAAATAAGGACGGAGATTTTAAAATAAGAAAGGTAAAATGAACGCGTTGGAGGTTTTTTTAATTCTTTTTATATATTCTATGATCTCATTTAAGGGTATTAAATAAGAAGGGTATTAAATCATTTAAGGGTATTATCCTTAAACGTGCATGAATCACATTAAATGTAATTTATTTGAAAACGAGTTAAAGTCATGTAGACATTATATTCTTCTTATATGTTTCAATTTAATTAATAAGCGCCTAAATAATTTTATTAACCATATAACCTTCCCCTGGGTATTCAACACTTCCTCGTATCTGTGCTTCTCTATTACTTACGTCTTATTTTCCTTTTCCCACAGAAGTATAATATCGATAGTAAGGTAATAATATTAGACCTTGATATTCCCTACACATTTTATTATTTGGTGGTCTGTGTTTTACTGTGGCGATGCAATCCATTTTCTTGATAACTGATAACAATACTGATTATGCTTATACTAAATCCGTTATTGAGCGAAACTTACTTTTCCTGCCAAATGGGACAGGGCCACTTTAACATAATGCTACCCCTCTTCTAAATGGTCGTGTTTAATAAAATGTTGAAATATGGCTTAATAGTCCTTCGTCAATTTAAAAAGAAATACAAATTTTTAAAACTTACTATTCCTATGTTGATAATTCTGTTTGAACTTTTTAGCTATGGTAAGTGAGGGGGGGGGGGGGGGGGGGAGAGGTAAATTTTCTTCAAAAATACCAATACAGTTAGAAAACGTTATACACGGAGGTACGCCGTGTCTCGTTTTTTTACGATTTTCAACAATTTTTTATTAATAACGATAAGCAAACTTAAAGTCAACATCTTTTTTCAATTTTCGATAGAAGTTTTGTATAAACGATCATGTTCAAATCATTAATAAACATAAGTTTAACTATCTAATCTAATATTTGGTGTTAATTGTTAGTGCCAGTGTCAAACATTGGGTACGGGGTACCTCGGAACTTTTCCTCATTACATCAGTGGACTTACTTCGCTCGTCCTTAAAATATACAATTCGCCAAATATATACAGCAGCATGTCTTTGGACTCGCTTCGCTCGTCCTCAGATAGTAAATGCATCCGGTTAAACCAAATTTGATACTAATATCTATAATTTATACTATATTTTGGTAATTGTTTGACATATAACATAGATTTTCCTTAACAAAAATCTTATTAGACAAGAAAATGTTGTTTTTTAATTAGAAACTAGAGTCCTTTGGCCTTTTAGCCGCTCCGCGCGTCGGCGCTAGGGTACTATAAATTCGTCATATTACTAGTTTATATAAGTGGCATATTGCTATGATATAAAAACGAGAAAAAACATGATTTGTCCACATTATGTCATTTAATGGCATTATTTTGTTTGACATATATGTCAATCAATAAAACCAAAACTAAACCATACTGATAATAAAATGAAACTTTTATTTTTGTGAAACATACATAGTAGTATGGGTGTAAGAAAATTCAACCCAATCTAAACACCATATGAAAATTTGTGAATAATTTTAATTAATACATTTTTTTAATTTTTCAAACTTCTTTATTTAAATAATATACAATATAGTAATAACCCATAATAATTTACTCATTATTGTGGGTTAATAACGTCACACTTATTTCATAATCAATAGAGTTTGGGACATTAGCAAGTTTGATTTTTGTACCAAGTTTCATTTCGATACGAGAAAGCGTTCAAAAGTTATTTTGTCCCATAGGACATAAACATCACGTACACATATATATATATATATATATATATATATATATATATATATATATTATATAATATATATATTATATATATATATATATATATACAAGAACAAGAATATATATTATATATATATATATATATATATATATATATATATATATATATTCTTGTTCAGTGAATTCCCCTTTTCCAAAATATTCGCCTCCCTCCTCCATGACCCCAACCTCATTTTTTTCTTCAAAAATGCATCAAATGTACAAGTGTATCCTTGGTATCACTTGTACATTTGTCATTACAAGTTATTTTTTAACGCTTAAACCCGTAGGGTCATTTTAGCGTTTTCCCCTCACTCAACTAATCCACCCTAGAGTACACATGCAATGTACACATCCAATCATCTAGAAAGCACACCCTCCGTACATGGTGGCACATATGACTTGAACTTCCGTGAAACGAGCCCTTGAAGAGGATAACTCAGGTGACATCTCGGTTTGAATTGGTTGGGGTGAATACATACCTCAGAGTATTTTACAGAGATAGTGGTCGAACTATCTCTGTAAAACAATTCATGACAAAAAAAAATACTTAGTACTTGTCCAGCAAAGTAGGACAAGTACTGTGTAACACAGTATACTTGTGTTACATACATGCGGTATTTGACGAGGAAAAATAAAAACTATGATATTCGATACAGAACGAATAAAAATCACAATTCGTGTGACTAAACAAATATTAGACTCTAACACAGTACATTTTGACACAACAACCAATTTTAAATTATGAGACGTACCTTAGAAACATAGATACACGGGTATAGAACCAACGGATGAGGATTCTTTAGTCTTGGACAGTAACATGATAACACGTTAACAAATAATGCAAGTCCTAACCATGGCCACAGATCTGTTTCATATTTTATATGATGATGTACCCACAGTTCCCACATGGATCGCCAGAACATGATAACCAGGGGTGCCACAACACATGATGAGTACGCGTAATCACCAAACCGCAACCAAACTGTCCTCATGCCGGGGTTGATAAGTCGACTGGGTAACATTATGTCTTCTTATCTAATCTGCCTCGGGATTTTAAGAAGGTGGATTAACACTTTTATCTTCGAAGATTAGTTTCAGCATCTCACTTACACAATCATGATTTACAACGATACCTTAAAACTAGTTACTATTTATTTCTTACTTATTTATTTCCTATTTATTTATTATTTACTATTTATTCCTATACCTAATACTAGTTAGATATTTTTATTTCCTATTAAATCAATTAAGTATAACTTAGAATTTAATTCGAATCAACACGATTTCCATTATAAACTGTTTACACGGTCTCAATAAACAAAATTTCAAACCATACCAGTTCCCAACCTTGTTTTTACAATGGGATTGATTAGTGTTTGGGAAAATACTTCAAAATAGTATTTATTAATAAATTAGTACTAATTATATTATTATAGTATTGCTTATTGTGGGTTTTAAATATTAATTAAACTATATCAAGTTAGACGAGTTTAAAAGACAAATTTACTTTATAAGAACATGCAACTTTAACCAGGAAGTTTCCCAAGTAGCGAAAAATTATTCAAAAAGAAATTTTGAAATTAAATTATTAATTTAAGATATGCTAATGAAGAAAATCACAAAACAATAATTATTTTTCCGTAATATCACCGATAAGGGAAGGCAATATGTAATTTGAGCTTTTTTCATCTAATAACAATTCCCTTATAATAAGTACGCACAGGTAGGATGACTCGACATAAATGAGAACAATACACGCTGCAAGCGAATCAATGACGATATTCGGGTCTAAAATTATCTCTCATCCCGTCCTTCAGTTTTAGACAAACAGTGCTAAATGAAAAAGCATACAATGCATCAATTGCTATTTTAAGTAAAAGTAGAAAGAAAAGCTGCACATGTTAGTGTAAGATCTTGTCGATGCACATTGATTTTATGCATCGCTTATATAATAATATTATATCATAAATAAGTAATCATAAATAAATCATAAATAAGTAATAATAAATAAATCATAAATAAGTAATAATAAATAAATATATAATAATAAATATATATCTACTTATATCGCTGTGGGTCGAAGTCATATTTGTTTCGTTTATATTACGATTAATAGATCTATCATATACCTGTATAAATCAAACAATGCGCGTTCATCGCTTATATGTGTCTACATCAGGTGTCTTATATATCTACATGTCTACAATTGATTATAAGCGATTCACGTGCATGATATTTATCCCCATATATCACTGTATCATTTGATACTACCGAGTTTTGCAAAACATGAATAGTTGACATATTATAATTGTGCGAGAGACACCTAGGAAATGTAACAAGCAAAATGCAATGCTATATCTGGGAACTGTTCTTTCATTCGTCATCAATGATGGCTTACACAATGTCATGTCCCACTCTGTTTCGTTACGTCTAACTCACCAGGGCGCCGACAGAGCCTGAACTCACTCTGATCTTCAATTAATTCCGAAGAATATAACGTGAAGTACTTACCAGAGATGAGCGGTGCTGTCTTACCGCCATTATGCATGGCAAGAAAAACATATATCATTTGATACCATCAAGTATTGCAAATATATTTATTTTTAATTTTGATATTTATGATATTTAATTTTATAAAAATAATTTTATAATTTATATTTATGATAATTTAGAACTTAGAGCTTAAAGGTAACTTTGTCTTAAAAAAATAATAATTTAATTTTACTATATAATGAAAATAATGTTATTTTTACTCAATGTTTAGTTAACATTTACAAATACCCGTAAACTCCGTTTTAATATTCTTAAAGATAATCTTTTAACACGATTTCTTAGAAAGGCTATTAATAATTAAACATAAAATTAAATAATAATACAAATACAACGTTTAAACGTTTGCACGGTGGTAAATTTATGTTTGGACAATTATCCTCAGATAAAATCAATAAAAATAAAATCTCTGTATGATGCTAATCTTTACTATAAAGATTTAGTTATATGTAAATTAATATCTATAAAAATTAATCAAGCTTGAGACAGTAAAAAGTATTAATAGTATTATAAATTACTGTAATTAAGGATAAATTGAAATTCGTGTTACTGATAGAAAAAACTGAGTTTACACCTTTAGTTAATTTATGATTACAATTTTGACGTAGGAACAATAATTCTTCTTCATTTTTAATTCATTTTAATTCATTCTTTAATTTTTTTTTATTGTATATGCATGTTTGTATACCTTTTTTCCCTTTTTTTAAATTTCTTTTAATTATTTTTTCTCTCTTTTTCGAATAATATTTTCTATTTTTTGTGCATTCATCCATTTCATTCAGACTATTATTATTACAATGCACGTAAAACACAAACATATGAGAAACATATACAAAAATATACGAGTAAACATATACAAATATACAAACATATACAAAATATACGAGTAAACATAAGTAAAATCATTCATTTCTAAATAATTCATTATATTTTACTTTATCTTTTTTAATAATTATTATAATAAACATTTTATTTTAGTTTACATTTTGTACATACATAGTTTTAGTTACTTCATTAATTTTAAAATAGTAGAAGGATGGATTCTGGTAAACGATTAGAGAGAAAATGTTAGATGTAAGAAAAAAGCTTACATCATTTTAGAATAAATCACATTGTTCCAAGTTTGTGCTTATTACATTGAACATTCTAAATATTGTTGTTGTTCTTGACAAAAATAAATAAAGAAGAAAAAAATTGGAGCTGCATGTAAGCTTTATCCCCTGTGCAGCCGAGCGCATGTAATTTATCATGGAGCATGCGCTCTTAAAAAAAAAAAAAAAAAAAAAAAAAAAAAAAAAAAAAAACGTAGGAACAATATTAGAAGCGTAATTTTTCTAATGAAAAACGCTAAGTATTTACTTAGCGTATATATTCAGATTAAAAGAATGTCTAGTAATTGTATTACACCATATTTTTTGAAAATAGTCGGGTTTGGGGTACCTCGGAAAATATCGGGTTCGCTAAGCTCATCCTCAACACTTTGGACTCGCTAAGTTTATACTCAACACTTTGTATTCACTAAGCTTATCCTCAACACTTTTTATTCACTAAGCTCATCCTGAACATTTTGTATTCACTAAGCTTATCCTCAACACTTTGGATTCACTGAGCTCATCCTCAACACTTTGGATTCACTGAGCTCAACTTCAACACTTTGGATTCACTGAGCTCATCCTCAACACTTTGTATTCACTAAGCTCATCCTCAACACTTTGTATTCGTTAAGCTTATCCTCACACTTTGTATTCACTAAGCTTATCCTTAACACTTTGGATTCGCAAAGCTTATCCTCAACACTTTGTATTCACTAAGCTCATCCTCTTTGTATTCACTAAGCATCTAACACTTACTTCCTCAACACATTCACTAAGCTTATCCTCAACACTTTGTATTCACTAAGCTTATCCTCAACACTTTGGAGTCGCAAAGCTTATCCTCAACACTTTCTATTCACTAAGCTCATCCTCAACACTTTGTATTCAACACTTTGTATTCACTAAGCTCATCCTCAACACTTTGGATTCACTGAGCTCATCTTTATCACTTCGGATTACCTTAGCTCATCCATCCTCACTACTTCGAATTCGTAAAATAACAACAGTAGCTGATTTATTAACTGCTTCTTTAATTTTCGGGTGACCTCTACATAATTTCCAGACTATAGAGAGTCCGAAACACTCTTATACACTAATAATTTGCACACAATGTGTAAAACCCCAGTATATAGCATTGTATGGTTTTTTAGAATTATTATTCAACTTATTTTTATATGATTGGTAAAAAGAACACAGATCTAGAGATCTGATTGTTCTTAAAACGCAGCTTAGGAACAATTATAAATATCATGCTTTAGGTGGATTTTAATTTGCATTAATAAACGGAATTTTTATAGGAAATTTTTCTATACACAATACTTTTATATCATTATATATTAAATTTTAATATTTATATATATATATATATATATATATATATATATATATATATATATATATATATATATATATGTATATATTATTATATATTAAGTATTGTATATTGTAATACAATATACAATACTATTGTAAAGTATATACTATCAATCTTTGTAAATTGCATTTGTAACATTGCATACAATGTTTGCCTCTAAAATTGAAGACCTGCGCTGTCATAAGAATTGTAAGCATGCGCAGTTTATACCAAGAAGTGCAGTTGGTTTTTGACGTGTGTTTCGTGTTGAATTCTCTCTATTTTTTGGTTCTCGATGGGGTCACTTTTTTGTTTGGCAAATCGACTTAGTGCGTCATCCCTTTTATTCAAGATCCTTGTTTGACACAGTAAATTAAATAAGATTTAATACCGGATATTATGTTACTTTAGACAAGGGAATAAAGTTTTTATTTAGTAGTATCACTCTCTCTTTAAATAAGAAACATTTAAGGAACTTGCAGACGCGAATTTTCCTAGAATCGCGAGTCTCGAGTATATTTTTAACTTCGATTTTTACAAATGAAAACGTTAGTCAAGAAAGAATAAAAATATGAAGATCCTTCACAAAGCTAAAAAACTTATTTCGCTATTTAACGAGCAAATCCAACTTTACGGATCCTGATAATCCAAGTCATGACAAATAATTTATTTCAACATTTTATTTATTAATTGACTAAGGATAGCGCAAGTCGACATGATTTGATGCTTGTACGACGTTTTTAAATAAATAGTATCATTTCCTCTTTTTATTAGTAGTGTTAAATACAATGCAATAACATGGAATTTATAATAACATTACGATATAATTCCACTAGGTGATTAAAGGAAGTACATAGATTAATATTTGTGTACATCTGAAGTTGTTTGCAATTCATTACATTTGTTTTGTTTCCATATGTTGAGGAGACTTACATGGAAAAGACTTTAATATAACACATGTTATTAAATAAAGTCTTCACGACCACTTGATAACACGGGTACTGCTCCTTTATTTTAGGACCTCTTTCATTTTTGGAGGCTTTTGTTCTTGGTCGTTTTACAGCATTGGCCTATTTGTAACGTGTTGACGCTCCGGTGACCTCACTGTTTTTTGATATATGTTATTACACGGCACTTTGACACGCGCAATCAAGTCATTTTCACTTGACCACATCACGACATGATTTTTGGCTCAATTTTCGAATTCCTCCGCTCCGCTCTGTGTGACACTTTGTCGGGCCGCTTTTACACTTCTTTTATTTCGCAAGTCAAAATATATGAATATATAAAATATATCATCCCGACATTAAGGTTCCAGCCTATAGGCTGGAAATGAAGAAATTTAGGCCCGTATTCAAAGACATTTTCCTAACATTCTCCTTGTTCCTTAAGGAACAACAATCTACATTCCTGCTATCTACCTAGTCATCTTTGAGATCCTACACGAACACTAAATAAATAATATATATATATATATATATATATATATATATATATATATATATATTATATATATATATATATATTAAGAAATTGATTCAATTCCTGCTGTCTATCTCATAAGCGTAATTTGTTTTTTGTAAATTCGCAAATGCGGTTCCCGATGTAGTGGAATAGCAATGTGAGGTTCTGTTGTATTTTCGCAATTACAAATTTTTCTTTTATTAAATAATTGATTGAAGTACAAACCTCAGATACCAATGATTGCATTAAATAAGCTAAAATCATGTACACATGTAACAATGGTGCGGATATCCCAATTATAGCGTCTTTGTTTACCAATAAATGCTGTTTTATTGGCCTTGACTCGACCAATCGTGTTTCTTTTGTCCGCGAAATCTCTCATAATTACATAAATGAGGATTAAAACGTTACGTCGACAATATTTACAGTTAGCGTTAGTCGAGAATTATAGCACTGATTTTGAAAGCGAGTTAGATCACTATAATGGTCAGACAAAAAACTTGAACGATAAATAATATCGAATGCTATAATTTTTCCATGCTAAGTGCGTTTATCTGTCACTGACAGTATGGTACCTCGGAAACGAATCAACTAATGCACAAAATAGTCCGAGAGCCAGACGCAAATAACGCGGCCGCGACGCCAAAATGTTAACCAACTAGATTGCCTTATTTTAGATCCCTGATAAATAGTCTAAGAGGCAGGCCTAAAAAATGTCATTCATTTTATACTATTTTAAACCTATTGTTTTTGAAAATATAACTTCAATTATGAAGGAAAAGCATAGTCTGCCTATCTAAAGAGGAGCCCTTCATATGAATGAGTTTGCTCAAATTATTAAAAAATCCCACAAATTCCCGTTTTATACAATAAGTGGTTCCCTGCAGGTCGTGTGCAAAATATTAAGAAGACATTTTTTAAACCTTATAAATTTTACAAAAAAACAAGTGTTTTTTGTCAAAATCCGACTACTACAACTAATATTACTAAATAATAGCCAAAAATGCACAAAAAGTTGATATTTTTTTACACAATTTTTTTAAAATTTATTATTTTACTAGCAGGGATACCCGTGCTTCGCACGGGCGTTAAATAAGTAAATAATTTTTTATACAATTTATTTTATCTGCTTATAGTACTACATAGCCAGTAAATCAGTCCATCCTCTAAATATACTATACTAAAACTAATCAAAATCAAGTAAACAATAACTTATGCCCCTGTGCACCACAATTTTCTTTTATCTGCTTATAGTACTACATAGCCAGTAAATCAGTCCATCCTCTAAATATACTATACTAAATCTAATCAAAATCAAGTAAACTAATAACTTATGCCCCTGTGCACCACAATTTTCTTTTATCTGCTTATAGTACTACATAGCCAGTAAATCAGTCCACCCTCTAAATATACTATACTAAATCTAATCAAAATCAAGTAAACTAATAACTTATGCCCTGTGCACCACAATTTTCTTTTATCTGCTTATAGTACTACATAGCCAGTAAATCAGTCCATCCTCTAAATACTATACTAAATCTAATCAAAATCAAGTAAACTAATAACTTATGCCCCTGTGCACCACAATTTCTTTTATCTGCTTATAGTACTACATAGCCAGTAAATCAGTCCATCCTCTAAATATACTATACTAAATCTAATCATGTAAACTAATAACTTATGCCCTGTGCAGTGCATCTACAAATTAGTCTTTATACCAAGTTTTAACAAAATCACTGGAAATCCGTGTTTTAAAGTCAGTAAAATGATAAATTTTACAAAAAAATCTGAAGTCCTTTAAAGTTATTTTAACTACACCTAAAGATTTTGAGACTCGTACAATTATTATTTCCTGTTTGTAAGTTACTTATAGAGATAATTTTATAGAGTTATTCCGAGGCCATTGTCAGTTATATTCATTACTTTATTCAAAGTTATTTACTGCCCTAAAAAGCTTATTATAGCTCTAAAATCAAAATTTTTAGCATCAAAATATTGTAAATGTACTGCTCTAAAATAATAGCTCTAGACATGCATGATTTTATGCTCTTCAAAAAAGCTATGATTTTTTAAATATTTTGATGCCCCTGTAGACCACTTTAGATGCCCCTAATCATCTTAAGACTCGGGTCAAACCTTCCCATCACTGTGGATAAATTTTGTAAAAAACTTTCGTGAAAATTCGTCTAGTCGTTCTCGAGTTTAGAGGGAACATCGGTAGCGACATTTGAATTTTATTTATATAGATAGATAGATTAAAGAATAAAGCCATACATTTGATTGTAGTCATCCGATTTTAATGATTTAACACTCACTTTATTGGACATTTTATCATCTTTAAAAAATGCTCTATTCATGTTTTGCACACGACCCACAGGGAACCACTTATTTCAAGAAAACTGAAATTTGTGCGATTTAATAAAATTTTTGCCAGGTGCAATTATGTGAAAGCCTCCACTCTGGATAGGCAGAGTATGTTTTTCTTCAAAATTTGAGGTATATTTTCAAAAAAAATTTGGTTCAAAGTAGTACAAAATGAGTCACATTTTTTCAGATCCGGCTCTTGGACTAAAAGGATCACCTTACAAGCCGAGCGTGTAGCACATCCACGTGCTATATTCATATATTCCTAAAGTATATATGACATTGTGCCACTGACCAACCAACAAATATGTATGACACCTTGTTTGAACGTCTCTCCCTTCGAACAACTTCATAAGAGTAATTTTCCATAATATTTTGAGTTATATCTCTATTTTAATTGAGCCAATTCTGATGATTGAAAAATTTATTTCAGTTTAAACTTTTCCTCAGTCTATTGGTTCCTATATATTAGTCCCTACAATCTAATAGAAACACCGCTATATGGCGGAAATTGAATTTAGATCCATTTTCAGGACTTACGAGCCCAATATTTTCCGACTAAGATAATCTGATTCCTTATCAGGGAACCCAAATAAAGTTTAGCAAGTTTAACCTTAAAAGCTCGAAAGCCGCAGGTTTTCGCATCTGAAACTTAGACAAATAATCAACTACTTGTATTTAAATAAGATTAATCCCATTCAGAAACAGTGCCATAGAAAGCTTTCTCGCGCACCTACGCTTATCATTTTGAAGGAATGACCCTCCAAATTTATTAGAAGAAATTCGTATCAGGTCAAAAGAAGTCATCCGGCAAAATCGCAGTTTCCGATCCTTTTTTGGTAGGGCCCCCCAATTTTATAGGCCAAAACAATTATCTTGTTAGCTAAAAATCTTTGTCAGATTAAAATTTTTATAATAATAGGTTTTAAGTCATCATCTATTACGGATGAAATTACTCTTTGGCTAGGGCAGCTAGAAAATACAAGTGGAGTCATCTGTTGACAACATCACCAACTAATTTAAAAGAACCTCTTTCCAAAAAGGTCTACTATTTTCCAATGCTCAAGATTTTTTCTCATATTTGTTGTCAGTTATATTATATTTCATTGATATGTTGTATCTCATAAAATTATCTGTATTTTTACATTTATAAGTTATTTATTCAATAAAAAAAATATCAATGAACTTTTCTCCAAGATAGACGAAATAATAATATAACTTGTTGCTTATATGATATGTAAATATACAGCTTAAAATTATGACAAATACATAGGTCAATCATTGACTAATAAATAAACAAATTTAAATGAGGAACAAGCACAAAATGCTCTGCCTTTGTGATAACTATTTGACTATTATATAATTAGTCATCACCTGCTGTTGATCTTATGTTAATTTGAGTCTGTAATGTTATACATATTTTTGTTTAAATATAAATATTGTATTGTGAAAACACACTCACACACACAATTTTTATAGGTTTGTGTACCGTCAGCATACATATGTATATTGGATTGGGTGGCACAGTTAGGAGCATCAAATACATAAATCATGGAGTGCCCTTGGGGCACTCCTTTCGTAAGTGTGAGGGGTTCTGATAGTTGGTCGTCATAAAGCACTTGCTGAGTTCTATTTTTAATGGAAGATTCAAACCATTTTAAAACTGTAGATTCTACACCTGTATGCTTTAATTTAGCAATAATTAGTTCGTGATTAATCATATCAAATGCTTTAGAAAAATCTAGAAGGGCTGGTAATGTAGCTTCCCTTATGTCTGTCCCACGACATAGATCATCGACAATTTCAGAAGTGCAGAGCATGTGCTATGCCCTCATCTAAAACCTGACTGTATATTTGGGAGAATGTTGTCTGTCAAATGTTTTAATAATTGGACTGCTACTATTATTTCAGTTATTTTACTTATGACTGGTAATATGCATGTAGGTTGGATGTCTGTGATATCTGAAATATTACTTTTTTAGGAATTGGTGTGACTATAGCTTTTTTCCAAATATCTGGTACGGTTCCTGATAATAATGATGTGTTTATCGTATGAATAATAGGATCTGGGTATATTTCTTGAATATAAGTTATAATTTTAACAGAAATATTTTCTAAACCTATTGCATTTGATTTGATTTTATTAAAGTGAATTTTTATATTTTCTATATGCACCAGACTGAATTGATTCAATTCTTCAGTTATAAGTTTTATTTTATTCTCTGAATATTTTCATACTGTATCATCATCCACTTCAATAGATTTTACTGTATTAACATAATACTCATTCCGTTCTTCACTGTTAAATAAGTTGTTGGGCAGAAGAGTTTAGTTTTTGTCATTAATTCCTAGATCTTTTAACGCTTTCCAGTATGTTATTAGGGTGAAGCGCAGGTAGAGTGTATTATAATAATCAATACGCTTTCCAATATGTCTTAGGGTCTTTTTTATAATATTTTTAAATCCATTTAATGTAAGATTTTTTCCTCTTTAAGAGCTTTTGAGGCATACTTTTTTAGATAATATTGTTTAGCAGCATTATTTTTTAGCTTAAGCCATTTTCTACGAGCTTTGTCTCTAATTCTAAACATTTTCCTTAGAACTGGCATAAAGTAGGGTGGATTAGTTTTTTTCTTAATTTTTGTCCACTAGTATGGAGCAAGTTTATCAAATATTTTAGTAATATTATTAGAAAACATTTCAGACTTTAAGTTAATATCTTCAGATTTATATAGAAGAGTCCAGTCTTGTTTCTCCAAATTTTATTTGAATGTATTTAAATTAAAATTTGAGTAATCTCTAATTAGTTTACATTGAGTATAATATTGGTCAATATAGATACTTAGCTCAGATATTACTAATGAATGATCAGAGATGTCAAGTGCACCTGTATATGACTTGTGACCTGTATTCCATTCTTTTAGTATTGCAATGATGTCTATGAGACTTTCAGTATTGTTAGTTATTCTGGTAGGCTCCTTTATTATCTGAGACAGGTTGAATTCTTCTTGAGTGTTTTTGAGTAATTTAAGTCCACTGTTATCACTTAAATAATCAATATTAAAGTCAGCCATTAAAGTTACAGTATATACATTCATGTATTCATTAAGATTATGTAATATATTCATAACACAGGAGTCAAAGGGGCCCTATACTCTAAAGTAGGGCCTAGAGAGCTCCTTAAGGCCCCTATTTAGTTTACCTGGACTTTTAAGAGCCCTATATCGTAGACTAGGGCCATAACATTCTTGATCAAGACCCATTAATAATATAATTAACATATATTTTAGATCTTTATGGCCCTTATTCAAAAAACCTATGCGTTTCCCCAAACGAAGATTAGACCCCAATGATCTGGGCCATAAAGTAGTAGTACAACTGGCCCTGGAGATTAAACATAAAATATATAAATTAAAAGAACAGTTTCATTTCAGTTAATTGTAATTTTACTTAAGTTTATTTTAATCTTACTTATTTATTTTAATTTATTTAAATAACAAAATTAATTTGACTTAAATTAAGCTTGCTATAATTATTAATACTACTCTAGTTAAAAGTGGACCTCTTCACTGAGGAAGCAATATAAGACCCCCCCCCCCCCTTGGACCCTTGAGATGTAGTTTTGGCTCTTTTATGTCAACCCTCCTCAGGTCTTATTGGCTCAGTTCGCTACTGCTAATATGAGAATTGTAGGATCAAATAATTGGCTCCCTCGCTCTTCACTGATTTTGTCTGTTTGTTATACTATAATCCTTCTATATATTTTTTAAGGTAAAACTTTTTAAATCCTATTAATGTATCCAAGATTTCAATTTGGCCAGCTTTTAACTTTCCTATTTATTGTTAACAAATGTTCAATAATATACAACTCATACTGACTTTAATTGTTTTAAGTATACTAAAGAGGTAAATTATGTGTTGCATCCATACCTTAACACTTGTGAGAGTTCATAATAAAGAATAAATAAATATGTGCCAGACTACAATTTGTCACATACTTATAGGCTATAGTATGCGTCTAACAACAAGGCTCTAGCTTAGGTAAGTCTGTGATAAAATATTAAGGGTCGCCCAGGCAGCTATATGTCAACTCCTGTAAAGTGGTGTAGGTCATACAGAAATTAGAATAAAACAAAAGAATCAATTGAAAAGAATTTTATTATAATATATAATGTTAACATTAAAAGAAAATTTTAGGTAGGTGTCATGTAAGCGGGATTGAACACGGGGTTCAACCCTGAAACTCTAAACTATAGGTTAAAAAAGGTGGGAGTTAAACCCTGCATGTGAATGAAGTATAATATCATCATGAAGGCTGCGACTGATGCCCTAGTGGTTTTCGCCCCCGATGTACTTGATTTTCTTGTGATGGGCATAGCTTCGTAGCAGTAAAGTTGATACAGTCAAGACTTTTCATAATCCTCTTGTTAGCAGAATATGAACATAAATTAAGTAGAAACTTTGACATCTAGCAGTACTTATATATGCACCAAGTTCATCTAACTATTGCCAATTTCTGAATGCATACTTCATCAGGTAAAAAAGTTCTAGGATACAAATTTTACAGATAATAAAATTGAATAGAAAATATTGATATTTAACATCATTAATCTATTGTAGTAAAGAACAGAAATGACTTGAACACCTTATCCACAAAGTAACAGATATTCCACACCCCACAAGCTAATGTACAAACTTCTTTAATTATAAACAAATTACCTCTTTGTTGTTGACTGCAAATAATAACAATTAGTACTAATTTTCATTAATACATTCAAAATTTGAACACAAATCAAGTAGATAACATTGACCAAGTTAGATAAAAAATAAATCGTTGAATGAATGTATATACTCATTGAAATCAACCAAAAGGGAGTGCAGATTAATGAAATAATGATAACTCAAACCAATTGCCAATAATAAGTGAAAATTTGAACGGAACTAAAGTAAACAAACAGTCCTTTAAAACCACAGTTTTTTCACTTAACTTAAAACACTTGTAAATTTAACAATATGGACGTAAAACTTAAACTTCAAATCCGGCTAATTACTGAACATTTTGAAAAAAAAAAACTAAAGCAACTCAAAAATTTTCCACAAGAAACAATGATAAGGAAATATTTGTTGGTGATCCGATGTCATAATCAACAGAAGGGATCTACAAGGCCGTGGATAATTCGACCACGCCTTATGATTATTTTGAGTTGTATCTAAAATAAAGAAATAATTATGAATTATTTATTGTTAATTTTAAATATATATTTGTTAAAAAACTATAAATTAATTTTAATAAAAATAAAATGGAATATTTAATAATCATTTGTTATGACGTCAGTCAAGGTGATGGAGGGGGTAGTATAACAGGAAGACCCGTCCGTCTCTCTTCAGTTGGACTTCAGTCTTCATGCAGAGCGGATCAACTAACTTGTCAAGTAAGTTTAAAATCTTATTTCTTAATATTCTGTTTAATTTTAAAAGAATTAATTTCATATTTGACAAGAGTTTATAGTTCGAAAATTTATTATAAGTTTATAGAACGCAATAAATGTTCGACGATCTTTTTCACTTTATTTCCTTTATTACCAGTTTATTATTATTTTTCTATAGTATGTCTACCATAACTATTACATCTAACACTTTACTTATGTTACTCCTGTAACTATGTTACTATACTCCTGTAACTTATGTTACTTCTGTAACTATTACTGTTAGCTATATAATTATTAATACTATACACAACTATATAGTAACTGCTATAATAAATAATAACTAGGTATCATTTGAAACCACCGAGTTTTGCAAAACATATCACAATTAAATTGTGTCAAATAATAATTAGTATTACGACTAAACTCTCATTACTATTACTACTGTACTCTCATTATTAGTAATACTATTTTTTTAGGCTATTGGAATTCAACTATAGCATCCTCTAATGCTTGTGGTTATAAACAATGTTTCAGATTGTCTAAGAAGAATTATGAGAGGCTTTGTTTGTGGAGGATGACCTCAGGGGCTTGATTCCTGTAAATTTCTTGATTCCACATCAGCCTGTATTTGCAAGGGTTTTTGGAAGACTAATGGATTTTAAAAATGCTGATAAAGGTGATTATTTGTTTTAAGTTTAATATTATTAGGGCACTTCTTTAGGTTAGGTGATCCCTAAGATTTTTGTGTGTATTTATCTTTGTCATTTAATTTTTGTGTTAATTATTTTGTTATTTGCAAATATAAAACAAGGGGATCATCTAATCTCCTTGTTTTAGAGAACAAGGAGAACGGGTTTGTCCCTAATGCACTACCTCTTGATGTCTTTTGTACAATCCCTTTGTACATTCAAATTATTTATGGAGATCTTAGTAAAATACTGAATTTTCAAGTGACTACTTTATTGAAGCGTGAAACACTGCAAAAAGTAGATATTTTCATATCACCTTAGGTTCCCTTCCTTTGGCACAAAATTATTGGATTAATCACTGCAAAACACGTTTTGGTCATTTTTTAGACAACTTTAAATATATTGTTTCACCTGTAACATCATTATGTTTTGGGTACTCATTCTAAGCTTAATTTAATTTCTTGTTAACAATTACTTAATAACTTAGCCCTAAATATCCCCAGGAAAATTGACTTACAAGTAATTATAAGTGACTAATGCCAAAAAATGAGCTCCGACATTGCATTTTTGGGATACAACAAACTTGAAAAACAAAATTACGTACCTTTGTGCAGAAAGAATAATGTGGCTATTATTTATTTTGTAGATAATTCATGGTTTTATAGACATTTGATATAGATTGCTACCAAAAAGTGTGTATAGATGTATACATACTCCTTGTGACTTCTCCTAAGTCGGGAATTGTAAAAAGTGTGAATGCTTCCGCCCTTGGGCTATGCTTGCCTGTTTTAATTTTTTTATTATACATATCTCATAAGTGATGTATAAACTTGGGCTAGCTACAGAGGTTTAATTTTCTTTGGAATGATTGATTAGTTGAAATGCAATCCATGCCATGTTTTGTTCATGGCTTGTGGTTAACTGCCATTCCAGTGTCACTTTTTCTTGTCAGTCATTTTTTTCTAGACATACAAAAAATACACTTGTTCTCTTTTATATATTTAATACATTTATAACAAAATGTTAATATAAAAAGAAATGTTAAGAAATTTATTGTTATAGAATTTATCTCCCTACTCCTACTTCTTTTTATATTATTTTAATAGAGTGTTAAGAAACTGATTGCAAAAAGATTTATATCCCTAATCCCACTTCTATATTAATTTAAAATAGTGTAAAAACACTTATTACAATAAGATTTATCTCCCAACTTCTGCTTCCTTTTAGATTAATATAATAGGGTGTGAAGGAACTTATTACAATGAGAGTTATCTCTCTACTCCTGCTCCTTTTTTTATTTATTAATTTGGGTGTTAAGAAACTTATTGCAATAAGATTTATCTCCCTACCTCCACTTATTTTTATAAATACCATATTGTAAAGACTTATTAAATATATAGAAAAGAGGAGATACTAGTGACTGAGCCCAAGATTTAATTAAGCTAGAATATTGTCGGGTCCTGGCCCTTATTTATGGATATTTATTTATTTTTAATTTATTTACTAAACTAAAGTAATTTGATTAGGGAAGTAAGATTGAGGATGGGGTGGATTTGTATCTGGTTGGTAAACTTTGGAGAAAAAAGTGGCAAAAGAGGTTAGCTATATCTTTGGGGTTATCTTTAACTTCACCTTCATATGACATTGAGTTTGGTATTGTAGATTGAGCTTTTAAAAAGTTAATATGTTTAAAAAATATTTTACAATTGTTGAAACTGAGTTTTCGACCGAGTCTATATATTCAGCATAGTCTCTCCGAGAGAGCCTTTTGCATTTAGATCTGGATTTGGAAAAAACAGAATAATCATAGTCATTGCCAGTAGACTTATAATCAGCATTTTTTTTTTCTTAAATATGGAGTCAATGAGTTCTGGTGAGTACCAGATAGGGAAAGTACTGTCACATTGCACATATTTTGGAACAAATAAATCAATAGCTTTTTACAAATGTTTATAAAGCATTTTTAACACAAGAGTCAACATCTGAATTTTACATTGATGTCTGCCAATCAACATTATTCAAATATTTGTTTATTGCAACATAATCACCTCTTTTAAAATTAAAAATATATTTAGGACAATAACTAATATCTTCTTTAGATAAGGCTAAATTACACACTACTGGAGAATGATGGCAATCAAGAGGCTCTATAATTGGTTTATCTGCTTTACTTACGTTGTAGATAAATAAAATGTATCTCCTTACCCCGCTTTCTTTCATATTAATTTAATAGGGCGTTAGGAAACTTATTGCAATAAGAATCATCTCCCTACCTCGGCTTCTTTTTATAATAATTTAATTGGAAGTTAAGTAACTTTTTACAATTATGTTTATCTCCCAACCCCTGCTTTTTTTAATTATAATATCATAGAGTGTTAAGAAACTTTTACAATAAGGGTTTATCTCCCAACCCTGCTTTTTTTTAATAATAATTTCGTAGAGTGTTAAGAAACTTTTTACAATAAGGGTTTATCTCCCAACCCCTGCTTTTTTAATAATAATTTAATAGGGTGTTAAGAAACTTTTTACAAAAAGATTTATCTCCCAACCCCTGCTTTTTTAAATAATAATTTAATGGGGTGTTAAGAAACTTTTTACAAAAAGATTTATCTCCCAACCCCTGCTTTTTTAAATAATAATTTAATGGGGTGTTAAGAAACTTTTTACAATAAGGTTTATCTCCCAACCCCTGCTTTTTTTAATAATAATTTCGTAGAGTGTTAAGAAACTTTTTACAATAAGGTTTATCTCCCAACCCCTGCTTCCTTTTAGATTAATTTAATAGGGCGTTAGGAAACTTATTGCAATAAGATTCATCTTCCTACCCCGGCTTCTTTTTATAATAATTTATTTGGAAGTTATGTTACTTTTTACAATTAAGTATATCTCCCAACCCCCGCTTTTTTTAATAATAATTTCATAGAGTGTTAAGAAACTTTTTACAATAAGGTTTATCTCCCAACCCCTGCTTTTTTTAATAATAATTTCATAGAGTGTTAATAAACTTTTTACAATAAGGTTTATCTCCCAACCCTGCTTTTTTTAATAATTTTCATAGAGTGTTAAGAAACTTTTTTACAATAAGGTGTATCTCCCAACCCCTGCTTTTTTTAATAATAATTTCATAGAGTGTTAAGAAACTTTTTACAATAAGGTTTGTTGTATCTGAATATGGCGGATGTTGCTCTTAGTGAGTTTGGCAGTAACACCACACCACGTTATGAGAGAGATAAACAGGTTGATTGTTTTGATTATTACGTTTTGTATTCTTTTTATATTAATATATTATACATCTTGTTCGTATATTAATGTCTCATTATTGCCCACAACATTGGCGCAGTCGGTAATTAAGTACTATATTTTCCTTTACAAACGTTGGAAAACACGTAAGTTAATTCAATTTTAATAATCTTTTTGTGAACCATGAACGCCGACGATTTTACTAACATCATCACGCACGCGATTACATCTGCTATCGTGGCCCAATCGGATGCTATTAGCCAGAAATTAGCTGCTATCACTGTAAACCAAGGAGGAAACGCTGGTCAAAGCACCAATGCATCTCAACTGTCCCCATCCAACCTCCAGCCTTATGATGAGCTTAATGAAAGCTTCTCATCGTACTTACAAAGATTAGACAACTATCTGGAAATGAAACAGATCAAGCCTGATACTGTAGATGGGGATTAGCAATGTGTACAAGTACTAATTAACGCCCTTCCAGCTAAACTCTATCAGACTTTGGCTCACCTAACGACACCTAAATTGCCTAAGGAATGCTCGTTCAAAACACTGTGCACTCTATTACAAAAACATCTGTGCCCTGCCCCGAGTGAAATAGTGGAGCAGCACAATTTTGTGTCTCGAGTACAATCAGAAACTGAATCAGTCTCCCATTACATAGCTGATTTACGAAGACTATCTCTACACTGTAATTTTACTTGTTCACATTGCGAGAAGTCTACATTGGACACTCATATTCGGTCTCAATTCATCCGAGGGCTTAGAAACAACTTAATCCGTGCTCGTCTGTTACAAGAAACTAAAACCTCTCTAGCTGACCTTATTGACATAGCACTGTCTATTGAGTCTAGTTTTAGAGAAAGTCAACAAATTGAAAAAGAAATACAGCCTACTTCAGCAGTTTCAAGCCCTGTGTACAAAATGACTCCTGGCAAATCTAACAAAACTAATCAACAACGGCGTCCGCCTTTTCGTAAATACCCATGTAGAAACTGCGGAGGTGAGTGGCCACACAAAGGCGACTGTCCAGCTAAAGGTACACCCTGCTATAAATGCTCTAAAAAAAATCACTTTGCCTCAGAATGCAAAGGGGGAAAACTAGTAAAATACCTAAACGCAGAACTGAGTGATGCCTCGGAGTCAGAAGGAGTTTTTGCTATATCTGATAAACCATCTCATAAATCAGATGTTCCAATCACCATCGCTGGTAAGAATAAAATAAATTTTGTTCTAGATACGGGTAGCTCAGTGAATCTGATTGATAACACTACATATCTATCATTATCAAAGCAACCTCCCCAGCTGACATCTGCAGGAGGACTGAGACTCTATCCCTACCAGTCTGAAGAACCTTGAGAGCTTGTAGGCAAAATCACTGTTACGCTTTCCCACAACAAGAATACAATTACAGATGACATATACATAGCTAAGCGAGCTGGTCCCCCTCTATTAAGCCAAAAGGCAGCAGTCGCATTAAAACTCATAAAATTTACCTATGCCGTGTCTGATAAATCTGAAATCACACGCAGGTATCGCAACTATTCCATGGAGTGGGTAAAATGAAAAATACACAGGTAAAACTGCACATTGATGAATCCGTTCAGCCAATCGCTAATCAACATCGTCGAATACCGTTTCACTTAAGATCAGCTGAAGCCAAAGAAATAAAACGCCTTGAGGAGGCTGATGTGATAGAAGAAGTTACAGGTCCTACTCCATGGATCTTCCCAGTTGTAATTGTACCGAAAGCTAGTGACCAGAATCAGATTAGACTATGCATAGACATGAGAAGTGCAAACGAAGCTATCTTAAGAGAACGTCATGTGACACCAACCAAACAGGATATAATTACAGAATTAAATGGATGTAAGATATTCTCTAAACTTGACCTAAATGAAGGTTACCATCAACTTGAATTAGATGAGGCATCACGTTACATAACAACGTTTTCTACTCATCTTGGTCTCAGGCGTTATAAACGATTAATATTTGGGGTCTCCTCAGCAGCTGAAGTTTTCCAAGATAAAATCAGACAGCTTATCAACCACATACCAAATGTTATTAATATAAGCGATGACATCCTTGTATTTGGAAAATCTAAACAAGATCATGACGTTGCGCTTCATGCAGTTCTTAAAACTCTACAGGACAACGGACTAACTCTAAATGAGAAAAAATGTGAATTCTATTGTGACGAAATTAAGTTTTTTGGTCATGTTTTCAAGAGTGATGGTGTTTACCCAGATCCACAAAAAGTGGCTGCGTTTGCTCTTGTAGAAGCACCAAAATCTGTAAGTGAAGTTCGATCTATCCTAGGCATGATAAACTATTGCGGCAGTTTCATACCTAATCTAGCCAATCTCACACAACCTATAAGAAACCTCACAAAGAAAGAAACAAATTTTACCTGGGGACCTGGACAAGATTTTGCATTAAGTACTTTAAAAAAACTTTTAACAGATAAGGTAAAAAACTCTTATTTTGATACTAATAAGCTCTCTCACCTAATTGTAGATGCTGCTCCAAATGGTCTCGGAGCTATTCTAGCCCAGCCTAATAATGGTGACTTTAACATTATTGAATGTGCAAGTACAAGCCTCACCCCAACGCAAATGCGTTACAGTCAATTAGAACGAGAAATGCTGGCTGTTACTTGGTCAATTAACCATTTTCGCTTATACTTACAGGGCAGCTCATTTATAGTACACTCTGACCATAAACCCCTGGTCACTATACTTAATAGTACAACACATCCCGTATCTCCAAGGCTTGAACGAATGATCCTCAAACTTCAAGGGTACTCATTTACTGTATGCCACACACCAGGGTCTACAAACCCATCAGATTATTTTTCTAGGCACCCAATAACCTCTCACCAGTGCCCGCATTATGGTGAGCAATATGTGAATGCCATAACTGACCTGTTTATTCCTAAAACCCTTTCTCGGCAGACTATAGCTCAAGCGACAAGCCAAGATACTACTCTACAGAGTGTGATCAACAATCTTACTAGTTGCAACAATAACACTAAAATTGACCAGAATTTTAAGAAAGTTTTGTCAGAACTCTGTGTAACGCCTGATGGCATTATTCTTCGGGGTAATAGAATTGTCATTCCCCATAGCCTTGAACAAACTGTAATACAACTAGCTCACACCGGTCACCAAGGTAGTACTAAGACTAAAGAATATCTTCGCTCAAAAGTTTGGTTTCCCCAACTCTCTGAAAAGGTTGATATGCATACAAAAACATGTCTAGCTTGTCAAGCCACAGGACCACCTCCACCACCAGACCCCATAATACCTACAGAGTTACCAGGCAAAGCTTGGGAACAAGTAGCAATCGATTTTGCAGGTCCTTTCCCCAACCAAAAATATGCTATGGTTCTTATGGATGAACACTCTCGCTATCCACTTGTCAAAATTATTAATGACCTAACTACAAAAACTATACTAAGCACACTAAAAGAATGGTTTTCTCTATTTGGTTTACCGTGTGTAGTCAAAACTGACAATGGACCTCCTTTCAATGGAGCAGAATTTTCTTCTACATTAGGCTCTTGGAATATCCATCATCGTAAAATCACACCCTATTGGCCTCAGGCCAATGGTACAGTGGAGCGCTTTATGCGAACTCTAGTAAAATTTATACAAATATGTTCAGTGCAACACTCCAACTGGGTACCCCAATTGGATCAATTTCTACTGATGTATCGAGCAACCCCCCACTCGACAACTGGGTGCTCACCAGCTAGCATGATGTTCCGATCAGACTTCAAGACCTTACTACCTTCTGTGTCTCATACCAACCCTGACCATCCTACGGGAAAAGATAAAGTAAATAAAAATCGCTCTAAGATTTATAATGATAAGCGTCGCCATGCTAAACACCATACGCTATCACGTGGGGATAAAGTGCTGCTCAAACAACAAAAGATAAATAAGACCACCCCACCGTATGATCCTCAACCCTATGAGGTTCTAGCAACAAATGGTACGGCCATACATATCCGTAGGGGCAAGGAGGTAAAGATGAGGAATTCGTCATTACTCAAGAAGGTATGGACTCCTGAGGAAGGAACTCAGAAGGACACAATTACGACCCAATCTCCAGAAAAGCCACCTATGGATAACGGTTGCCCAGTACCGCATGGACCGTCCACAACTTGCTCACTACAGAAGCATACATCAAACAATAACAGCACCCAGCAGCAAACCCCACGTAGGTCGCAAAGATTCAGGAGACCACCAAAATATCTCAAAGATTATGAGGTGGAAGGAGATGTTGTATCTGAATATGGCGGATGTTGCTCTTAGTGAGTTTGGCAGTAACACCACACCACGTTATGAGAGAGATAAACAGGTTGATTGTTTTGATTATTACGTTTTGTATTCTTTTTATATTAATATATTATACATCTTGTTCGTATATTAATGTCTCATTATTGCCCACAACAAGGTTTATCTCCCAACCCCTGCTTTTTTAATAATAATTTAATAGGGTGTTAAGAAACTTTTTACAATAAGATTTATCTCCCAACCCCTGCTTCCTTTTAGATTAATATAACAAGGTGTTAAGGAACTTATTACAATGAGAGTTATCTCTCTACTCCTGCTCCTTTTTTTTATTTATCAATGTGGGTTTTAAGAATCTTAAGAATAATCTTCCTACCTCCGTTTTTTTTATTGCAATTAGATTTATCGCGCTACCACTTCTTTCTTTTATAATTATTTAATAGGGTGTTAAGAAAACATATTGCAATAAAATTTATTTTCCAACTCCTGCTTCTATTTATATTAATTTATTAGAAAGTTAAGTAACTTATTACAAAAATATTTATCTCTCTACCTCTGCATTTTTTTTATATTAATTAGCTTCCTCACTCGCTTCTTTTTATATTAATTTAATAGAGTGTTAAGGAACTTATAACAATATGAGTTAACACCTTTCTTCAATTCTTTTTATATTAATTAAAAGAGGTGTTAAGGAAATTATAACAATAAGATTTATCTCCCTACCCCTGCATCTTTTTATATTAATTTAATGGGGTGTTAAGAAACTTATTACTATAAGGTTTATCTCTCAACTCATTCTCTGTTTTGATAATTTAATATGGTATTAATAAACATTATTGCAATGTGGTTTATCTTATTTAATAGGGTGTTTAACAACTTATTACAATAATAATTTAATGATAATTATTTTCTTTAATAATAACTTAATAGGGGATTTAAGAAACTTTTTGCAATAATGTTTATGTCCTAACCCCCTTCTTTCTTTAATAATAATTTAATAGGGTGTTAAGAAACTTTTTACAAAAAGGATTATCTCCCAAACCGATGATTTTTTTAATAATAATTTCATAGAGTGTTAAGAAACTTTTTACTATAAGGTTTATTCCCCAACCCCTGCTTTTTTTTAATAATAATTAAAAGGGTGTTAAGAAACTTTTTACAATAAGGTTTATCTCATAACCCTCGCTTTCTTAAATAATATTTTTATAGGGTGTTAAGAATCATTTTACAATAAGATATATCTCCCAACCCCCGCTTTCTTTAATTATAATTTAATAGCGAGTTAAGAAACTTTTTACTATAATGTTTGGATACTATAATGTAGGGTGTTGGGAAATTTATTACATAAAGCTCTTTTTCTATTCTATTTAATTGATAGAAATAAGATTCTTCTCCGTGTTAACTAAGAAGGGTGTTAACAATACTTATTTCTATAAAATTCAATTTAATTTCAAATAACTTGTTCATTGACCTGTGAAAAATGAATTGTTTTACCTTTTTGTACCATAAACAAATTATTTTTATATCTATTCTTTCAGGACTAATGTGAAAAGAAATTTGCTGAAGAACTTTTGAACAACAACAACGTCATGTTTTGCTGAAGTTGTTAAGGATTCATCAAATGAAACTCTGATTAGAACTCACCATCAAGTTTAGAATACGAATGTCTAGCATAAAAGTTCGTGAGAGGTTGGACACATGCTACTTTGTGCTAATTCCCTTTACATCCGCTCCTGCTACAATGGCTTCTTCCTGATTACGCTACTTAATATAAAAAAAGAAAATAATGTAATAGTTTAGTATTTAAGCATAAACTCGCTCTTTTCTTGGCTTTTCTGTCTGTTTGGTTGAGACTAATCATCCATTCATACAGTGGGGCTACTTTTCACCACCTTGTGGGGAATTTGAAGAATTGCTGGGCGTCTCGTCGCTCGGCACATTGTTCACTGTCTCTAACATCCTCTTGGGTGGATCAAGAGTTGATCTGGGCTTTTTTTGCCCAGATCGACTATTGACCACCCACAGGGAATGCCTATTTTGTATAAATACAAACATGAGGGTAAGCAATAACAACAAGTTTGTTTCATTATCATCTTTATTTCATTATTATATTACAATATTGTTTTATATATAATTGTTTCTACATTATTATATAATATATAATTAATTACAATATTGTTTCTACATTATTATCTTATATATATTTTATCTTATATATAATTAAATTATTATATTATATATAATTACATCATTGTTTCTACATTACTATATGTGATAACATCATTATTATATATAAAATTACAATATTTTACATTATTATATATAATTACAATATTAATATATTTTATATTTATTTAATAATGTTGTATTTATCCTGTGGTTTAGTAAGTTTATATTGCATTGTTTAATTCTGCTAGTATTGTGTTTTATTTAATACATTATATAATTAATTGTATTTTGTGGTAACATTTGTGTTTTTATGGATTTTAATACTGTATTATTGCTGATTTTCTATTTTTTTTTTCTATTATTCTATTTATTATTACTATCTTAATATTATTTTATATTTAATAGGAATATCAGTGTTTGTGTTATATTAATTTGTATTATTTTATATCATAGAGGAAGGTATACATAATAAGGTATATATAATATGTTATGTTATATATTAACATATTATATATGTTATATATAGTATGTTTTGTTTACTTATATACTGTTTTATTTTTGTGTTTTTTTTTATAAATTATGTATATAATTGTTATGCTGATAATGTATATACATATATTCTGTTGTTTAATTTTGTCTTTCTATTGTATAGTAATATAAATATAATTCTGCATTGTATTTTTGTATTACAATAATTTTGCCATAACAATGAAATAGAGCTATTGTGTTTTATGTGAATAAATCCCTACACCTGTTTTTATGTTTTTATAAATATTTATTATTATCGCATAACAAATAATTTATGTACTCAAGAATGTTGTATGTCATAATTATAACAGTTATTACTGTGTTTTAATAATTTTGAGTGATTTCATGAGATTAATTGTGTTTTAATAATTAAATTTGTTTTGTGTTTCATTAATATGATTTATTGATGCTGTTTTCCATTGTTGTTTCTAGTGTAATTATTTTGTCTTTAAATACAGTTTATTTATATATTTTGCTTTTATCTTTGTTATAGTTATTATTGTGTTTTTAAATGTGATATCATTTACGCTGTCAGGAGTGACAGCTTAAATTCAAAAAAAAGAAAATGAAAAAAAAACCGCCCTTAAAGTAAGTAAATACCCCATAGTTAAGCTTGAAAACTCCTTTCCCGAAGTCAAACGTAAAAAAAGAAGAAGAAAAAAGAAGGAAAAGAAAATAACAAAATGCAAGAAGAGAGTGGAGGAGATAAGGTAATGATACATAATATAAAATGCAAATAGACCACCAACCAACAACAAACATACAAAACACCCCAGATTTATTTGACACTAACGACATGGGTCCATTCCATGTAATAATCCAACTTTCAAACAATAACACTGAAAATAAAGGCATATCTAGACTCCATCCAATGACTATTGGAAAACTTTTACATAATACATTGGGATTCAAATCAAACGAAATCACACAAATCAATAGTATAGCAATTAATAAAATAAAAATTACATTTAACAATAGAGACAATGCAAATAAACTAATAACTTCATCAATATTGAAAAATAACTATACCACATTTATCCCAAAGTCAATTCTCTACAAAAAGGAGTTGTTCGAGGAATTGAACAATCCTTATCAGAAACAGAAATCCTCGAAAACATGCAATTCCAAAACACAAATATAAAACTAATAAATGTAAAAAGAATAACAAGAAAAATAATAGACAACAATTCACCAAATTCATCCCTACACAATCTATTTTTATTACAGTCCGTGGACAAACCTTACCCCCATACGCCTACCTACACTTTGTTAGATGCCCAATTGAACCCTTCATCCCTCGAGTAATACAATGCCTAAATTGTTTGCGTTTCGGACATAAAGAAACAGATTGCAAAGGTTCCACCCGCTGTGAAACATGCGGGTTAAACCCTTCAACTCACNACTGAGACCAATGGGCCAAATAACTAATAACTTCACCAATAGTGAAAATAACCTATACCACATTATCCAAAACGTCAATTCTCTTACACAAAAAAAAAGAGTTCAGTAGTTCGAGGAATCTTTGAAACCATCCTTATCAGACAGAAACATCCTCGAAAAACATGCAATTCCAAAACACAAATATAAAAACTAAAAATGTAAAAAGAATACAAGAAAAATAATAGACAAAATTTCACCAAAATTATTCTCTACACAATCTATTTTTATTACAGTCCGTGGACAAACCTTACCCCCATACGCCTACCTACACTTTGGTTAGATGCCCAATTGAACCCTTCATCCTCGAGTAATACAATGCCTAAATTGTTTGCGTTCGGACATTAAAGAAACAGATTGCAAAGGTTCCACCCGCTGTGAAACATGCGGGTTAAACCCTTCAACTCACGGTACTAATAATAATAATGAAATTCAAACCATGCCCTAAAATTACTTCCCCAATATGTTTACACTGTAACAAGGACACAAAACAACTAACTTAAAAGACTGTCCCGAGTTTAAATTCAAAAAAATATCAAACAGACTATGATAAAATAACATATCTTTTGGTGAAGCAAAACTACAAATATCAAACAAAACATACGCAACAGTCCTTCAATCTGAACCGACCCAAAGTACTCCTTCCAACCCAATCATAAATACTGAAACTCGTAAATACCCAATGCAAATCTTACCCATCCCCAAAACAAAATCCTAAACGCCAAAAACTTAATCATACAGCCCCAAATAACAACCTGTACATCCAAACCCCTGTTAATCCTAAACAAACACCAGGGGACTGATTCAGTCAAACCCCTATAAACCATCGACACCTTCCGAACACTATAATATTGATATTAATCAACACCATATTATAAACATTATAACTGAAGTTACAAAAACATATTTAAAATTACATACTAATATTACTCAAACTCATATAGATGATAATATTATAAAAACTTAATACTTTCTAAACTTAACTCACCATAACATGGCTAAGCCTCCCAACAAAACAAACAACCACTGCAGTATCCTGAATGCTCGCAAGTTTAACTTGCGGGCGTTTAGGATATTGCAGTGGAAATTAGATCAGCAAATAATAAAAAACACGTTCTCGAACACCTCTTATACACATCCAATATAGACATAGCATGTCTCTCTGAGACATGGTTTGACAAACAAACTAATATCACCTTTAAAGGATATAATTTACTATCTTTTAACAGACAAGACGACAGAAAGGGCGGTGGAGTCGCAATATTAATTAAATCTAATATACAATACAAACCACTTCATAACATACCACACATACACACAGACATTATAGGAATACAAATAACTTATAAACACTCAACATTAAATATTGTTTCATTATACAACCCACCAATTAACAAAATAACGACAACCAATGGCTTAATTTATTCAATTCCTTAACTACCCCATACCTAATATTAGGAGACTTTAACAGCCACCACACTGCTTGGGGATGTACCTACACTGACTTAAAAGGAGACAATTTACTGAAGGCTATTGAAGATACAAATACAATAATTCTTAACGATAACAAACCAACTCTAATTCCAAATATAAACCAAAAAACCAACTCTACAATTGATCTCTCCCTAGCTTCAAACACCATAGCAACAGACTTTACATGGAACATTTTAGACGACCCTCATGGTTCCAACCACTTTCCTATAATAGAAACAAACCCATCTAATATACCCAAAATATACCGATACCTGCAAGACGCTGGATATTAACAAAGCTAACTGGACAGAATACCATGACACTTTACTAACTTTGACCCAAAATATATTTGGTAACAATCTCCAACCAACTTACGATGACTTTATACAGGACATAAAACAACGCATGCGAAAAATCTATTCCTGAAATAAAAATACGAAAAAATTACCTCCACTCCATATCCAAATTTAATTTATTGGTGGACTCTACTTGTGAGCAATACAAGACGATCGTTACACAGCTTACCAAAACTATAATACTAACCCTAACTTACAAAACTTTTATTGATTTCAAAAGAGCAAATGCTAAATTTAGACGAACATTAAAACGTAAACAAAAAAAATAGTTGGAAAAAATACTGTGACAGCTTAAATTTTACAAAAAGATTCCCCTTCATCTGTTTGGAAATCTTTTACAAATTAAACAAAACTCAAACTAACGACTACAATACTAATAAAGGACCATGGCTCGAAGACTTCATGGACAAACTTGCCCCTCCGTCAGTGACTAACAAAATTCCACCTTATATCCCAAACAACGATAATCACATACTAACCAATACTTTTACTATAACTGAATTAAATACTGCTATAAAACACAGCAATACTGCTCCTGGTTTTGACAATATACACTATGACATGATTCATCACTTACCAACGATATCAAAACAAATTCTCTTAAAAATATTCAATAATATTTGGACTTCTCAACAAATCCCTGACTCATGGCGTACTTACATAATACTACCGATAAAAAAACCGGGTAAAACTATTGACATAGCATCAAATTATAGACCAATATCTTTATCATCATGCATGCTCAAAACATTCGAAAGAATACTTAAAAATAGATTAGAATGGTGGTTGGAATCTAATGACAAACTAGCTTTTCACAAAAGGGTTTTAGAAAAAATAAATCAACGTTAGAAAGCCAAACACAATTAACCAATGACATACATAGTGCATTTACTCAACAAAAATCAGTATTATCTCTTTTACTAGACATTACAGGAGCTTATGATAACGTAGATTTAACTGTACTTTACCACAAACTTTACGATTAGATATACCACAACAAACAGCAAGTTTTGTAATTAAATTAATTACCGACAGAATCCTTATTTTTCGAGTTAATGGACAAACTATTGGACGTAGAACAACAAGACGAGGTGTCCCTCAAGGGGCCATCTTAAGCCCACTTTTATACATAATACATACTTCTGACCTGGAAGAAATTATCACCCTTCCCGTAAAAATACTTCAATTTGCTGACGATATACTTATATACACCATAAACAAAAAAATAAATGACATGATTACTGACCTAACTCACTTAGACAAATACAAGAATGGACAAGACTCACTGGGTTAGAACTGTCCCAAGACAAATCTGAATGTTGCATCTTTACAAGACGCAACAATGTCCTTTTAGATGATGAAATTAATTTTGGCAATATAAGAATAAAAAGAAAAAGAACCGTTAGATTTTAGGACTCTTTATAGACCAAAAACTGACTTGGAAAGACCATATACATACGATAATTTTAAAATGTGAAAAATACCTTAACATCATGAAAACGGTCAGTAATAAAGCATGGGGATGTGACCCAAAAACACTAATAACATTTTATAGAGCAACAATAAGGGCATGCATAGACTTTGCCTCACCCATTTACGGCAATGCCAGGCATTCTTACTTTTAAAACTAGACCGTTGCAATATAGAGCTTTAAGAATATGCATGGGTTATCTCAAATCTACACCAATAACAATAATACATACTGAATGCTCAGAACCTCCACTTGACATACGAAGACAATATTTAAGTGACAAACACATTATAAAATTATACTCTCAACAAT
Organism: Microvelia longipes; assembly: GCA_018340805.1. Classification (NCBI taxonomy): domain Eukaryota; kingdom Metazoa; phylum Arthropoda; class Insecta; order Hemiptera; family Veliidae; genus Microvelia; species Microvelia longipes. Next base: position 22,932,456 of record JACMZG010000022.1, read on the forward strand.
CCCCTTTATTGACAACTATTGACAAATTGACCAATAAATAAATAATAATCATCGATATTGGCGACATAAATCTCCCCCAATACTTATAAATAGCTACCAATTCCTACAACCTTACCTCAACCAAAGTATATACCAAAATAAATTACTTCCAATCCATCAAACTTCTTTTGAACACATCCACCAAACAATTTCTATAAACATACCAAAACTTTCTTATCCTTACAACAACGTAACTTTTCAAGATCAACTATACAACCTACATCCACAAACCACTTACGTAATTTTCACTGACGGATCAAAACAACAAGATAAAACTGGTTACTCATATTACGATTTACAACTGAAAATTGGTCAAAGTTTTTCATGCCCGCAGTACACTAACATATTCACATTAGAAAGCTTAGCAATCTTGCAAACACTCACATACATAAAATCATTACAAAATAATCAAAACAAATACACTATTGCTTGCGACAATCAAGGTATCCTTAAAAAACTATCCAACATAACACTATCTAACAAAATATCACATATGCATGCATATCCTGCAAGAAAAAGCGAATTAACAAGAATGAAGAAGGAAATTGATTTTATATGGGTGAAAGCACATTCAGGAATTCAAGGAAACGAAGAAGCTGATCATCTTGCGAAAAATCCAGCAACACCATCAGAATATAAATTACCAGCAAGAGATATAATATCAATATCAAAAAAGAAAATGTTAGAAGACTTCAATATCAAACTCCACGAAGAACCTGAAAAAGGTAAAACTTTCAAAGAAATTATCAAGAAAGTTCCTGCCAAACCATGGTTCTGGAAATCAAGATTAACAAGAGGAGATATCGTAAAAATTAACCGATTAAGAAGTCAACATGCGAGATGCATACAATATCATTACAAGATAGGATTAAGCGTCTCCCCAGTATGCCACACCTGCCCCACAATAGACGAGACCGTAAAACATATTCTACTAGACTGTCCCAAATACAAGACAG
>JACMZG010000022.1:22934410-23114410 GCA_018340805.1 Microvelia longipes
AATAATAAAAAATTAAACACATAAAAACACAAGAATAAAAATTAACACAAGAATAAAATTATTAAAACACAAGAATAAAATTAAAAACAACAAAACAAAAAAACACAAGAAAAAATAAAAACACTAAAAAAACACATGAATAAAAAATAAAACAAGAAACACAGAAAAAATTTAAACACAAGAAAAACACAAGAAATAAAATTAAAACACAAAGAAAACACAAAATTAAATTATAACACAAGAAAAACACAATAATAAAAATTAAACCACACGAATATAAATTTTAAAAACACAGAAAAACACAAGAATAAAAATTAAACACAGAATAAAAAATTAACACACAAGAAAAAAACAAGGAAAAAAAATTAACACAAGAAAAAACAAGAATAAAAATAAAACACAAGAAAAACACAAGAAAAAAATTAAAAAACCAAGAAAAACACAAGAATAAAAATTAAAACAGAACTAAAAAACACAGAGTAAAATTAAAACACAAGAATACAAATTAAAACACAAGAAAAACACAAGAATAAAATTAAACACTAAAAAACAACAGAAATAAAATAAAACACTAGAAAAACACAAAAAAAAACCACAGAATAAAAATTAAAAACACAAGAAAAACTCAAGAATAAAATTTAAAACACAAAAAATAAATAATTAAAACACAAGAAAAAAGAAAACACTAGAAAAACACAGAATAAAATTAAAAACACAAGAAAAACACAAGAATTAAAATTAAAATACAAGAAAAACACATAAATAAAAAATTAAAACACAAGAAAACACAAAATAAAATTAAAAACACAAGAAAACACAAATAAAAAATTAAAACCCAAGAAAAACACAATAATAAAAATTTAAACACAAGAAAAAACACAATAATAAAAATTAAAACACAAGAAAAACACAATAATAAAAATTTTTAAAACACAAGAAAAAACACAAGAATTAAAATTAAAACACAAAAAAACACAGGAAAATTAAAACACAAGAATAAAATTAAAACACAAGAATAAAAATGAACAACACAAGAAAAACACAAGAATAAAATAAAACACAAAAAAAACACAAGATAAAATTAAAACACAAGAAAACACAAGAAAAAATAAAACACTAGAAAACAAATAAAAATAAAACACAGAAACACAAGAATAAAAATTTGAAACACAAGCAAAAACACAAGAATAAAATTAAATTACAAGAAAAACACCAAGAATTACAAGTAAACCAATAATAAAAATAAACACAAGAAAAACACAAGAATAAAAATTAAAAACACAAGAAAAACACAGAATAAAAATTAAAAACAAGAAAAACACAAGAATAAAAATAAAACACAGAAAAACACAAGAATAAAATTAAAACACAAGAAAAACACAAGAAATTAAAAATTAAACACAAGAAAAACACACAAGAAGAAACCAAAATAAAAAAATTTAAAAACACAAGAAAACACAAGAAATTATTGAAAAATTAAAACACAGTGAAAGCAGCACAAGAATGAAAATAAAAATAAAACACAAGAAGTATGAAATTAAAACACAAGGAATAAAAATTAAAACACAAGAAAAAAACAAGAATAAAATTAAAACACACAAAAAACACAAGAATAAAAATTAAAACACGAATAAAATTGCACAAGAAAAAAATTAAACAAAGAATAAAATTAAAACACAAGAATAAAAATTAAACACAAGAAAAACACATGAATAAAAATTAAAACTTTGAAAACACTGAATAAAAATTAAAACACAAGAAAACACAAGAATAAAATTAAAACACAAGAATTAAAAATTAAACAACCAAGTGTTAAAAATTAAAACAACAAGAATAAAAATTAAAACACAAAAACACAAGAATAAAACACAAGAAAAACACATGAATGTGTTTTTAATTTTTATTCTTGTGATTCCTTGTGTTTTAATTTTTATTCTTGTGTTTTTTTTGTGTTTTAATTTTATTCTTGTGTTTTTCTTGTGTTTTAATTTTTATTCTTGTGTTTTCTTGTGTTTTTTTTTCTTGTGTTTCTTGTGTTTTAATTTTTCTTGTGTTTTTTGTTTTAATTTTATTCTTGTTTTTTCTGCTTGTGTTTAATTTTTATTCTTGTGTTTTTCTTGTGTTTTAATTTTATTCTTGTGTTTTTCTTGTGTTTTAATTTTTATTCTTGTGTTTTTATTTTTATTCTTGTGTTTTAATTTTTATTTTGTGTTTTTCTTGTGTTTTAAATTTATTCTTGTGTTTGTGTGTTTTAATTTTTATTCTTGTGTTTTTCTTGTGTTTTAATTTTCTATTCTTGTGTTTTTGCTTGTGTTTAATTTTTATTTGTGTTTTCTTGTGTTTTAAATTTTTATTCTTGTGTTTAATTTTTATTCTTATGTTTCTTTGTTTTAATTTTTATTCTTGGTTTTTCTTGTTAATTTTTATTTTTTGTTTTTAATTTTTATTCTTGGTTTTAATTTTTATTATGTGTTTTTTTTATTCTTTGTGTTTTTTAATTTTTATTCTTAATGTTTTAATTTTTATTCTTTGTGTTTTAATTTTATTTTGTGTTTAATTTTATTCTTGTGTTTTAATTTTTATTCTTTGTGTTTTTTTGTGTTTTAATTTTTTGCTTGTATTTTTCTTGTGTTTTAATTTTTTCTTATGTTTTTCTGTGTTTTAATTTTATTGTTATGTTTTTCTTGTGTTTTAATTTTTATTCTTGTGTTTTCTTGTGTTTTAATTTTTATGCTTGTGTTTTTTCTTGTGTTTTTTTTTTATTTCTTTATTTTTCTTGTGTTTTTTATTTTTATTCTTGTGTTTTTCTTGTGTTTTAATTTTTATTCTTGTGTTTTTCTTGTGTTTTAATTTTTTTTCTTGTGTTTTATTTTTTTTTTATGTTTTTCTTGTGTTTTTATTTTGTGTTTTTTTTGTGTTTATTTTTATTCTTGTGTTTTTCTTGTGTGTTTTAATTATTCTTGTTGTTTTTCTTGTGTTTTAATTTTTATTCTTATGTTTTAATTTTTATGCTTGTTTTTTTTATGTTTTTAATTCTTGTGTTTTTTTCTTGTGTTTTATTTTTATTCTTATGTTTTTCTTGTGTTTTAATTTTTATTCTTGTGTTTTTCTTGTGTTTTAAATTTTATTCTTGTGTTTTAATTTTTATTCTGTGTTTTAATTTTTCTTGTGTTTTTTTGTGTTTTAATTTTTTGTTTTGTGTTTTCTGTTTCTCTTGTGTTAAATTTTATTCTTGTGTTTTTCTTGTGTTTTAATTTTTTCTTGTGTTTTCTTGTGTTTTAATTTTTATTCTTTATTTTTTCTTGTGTTTTAATTTTTATTCTTATTTTGTGTTTTTTGTGTTTTAATTTTTATTCTTGTGTTTTTTCTTGTGTTTTAATTTTTATTCTTGTGTTTTGTTTTTATTCTTGTGTTTTTTTTTATTTTGTGTTTTTGTGTTTTAATTTTTATGCTTGTGTTTTTCTTGTGTTTTATTTTTTTTCTTATGTTTTTCTTGTGTTTTAATTTTTATTCTTGTGTTTTAATTTTTTTCTGTGTTTAAATTTTATTTCTTGTGTTTTAATTTTTATTCTGCTTGTGTTTTTAATTTTTATGTTTTTCTTGTGTTTTAATTTTTATTCTTATGTTTTTCTTGTGTTTTAATTTTTATTCTTGTGTTTTTTTTTTTTTTTTATTTTTTATTCTGTGTTTTCTTGTGTTTTAATTTTTTTTTCTTTGTGTTTAATTTTTATTCTTGTGTTTTTCTTGTGTTTTAATTTTTATGCTTGTATTTGTCTTGTGTTTTTTTTTTTTTTTTTTTTTTTGTTTGTAGCGGTGTCAAGATGTCAAAATTGACAGTTTTACTTTGAGTTTTAATTTAATTATTATTGTTCATTTTTGTGAGTTGTAAAATATATTTATTCGTATTTCTTCTATCTGAGAACTTGCACATTGGTGACCCCGAGGTTGAAATGCCACCAAAGAAAGAATCAGGAATTTCGACAGCAGTAGGAACACCAGCCGCACCACGAACATCAGCAAACAATGTCGAACCTAACCATTCAAGCTCAACCCTGCCGAGTAGTTTTCTTCGTCCACTACTCTTCTACAAAGAAAATCCAGCGGTTTGGTTTGCTCAAGTGGAAGCTTTATTGAATGCAACTGGGATTGTTTCCGACCAATCTAGGTACGCCTTCGTTTTAGGGTCAGTGCCTACTGACATAATCACCCAGATTAGTGATGTAGTAAACAATCCACCATTACATAATAAGTATGAAACTATTAAACAACGTTTAATTCGTCAATTCGGCGAATCGGAAGAAGAAAAAATGAATAAATTGTTTAGCACTGTTAGCCTAGGAGATCGTAAACCCTCCCAATTTTTAGCTTATTTAAAATCGTTAGCTCCTTTAGAAATAGATAACAAAATATTGAAACATATTTGGTTAAAAAATCTTCCCGGTAACATAAGAATGGTGTTGACAGCAATGAAATGCGAACTTGACGAGTTGGCAAATATTGCTGACAACATGATTTTTGTTAACGATACTAACAGTGATCTATCAAACAATACCAACGAAATGCAATCTACAAATACCGCTGATCTGAACAATACTATTTCTGAATTAAAAACAGAAATAGAAAAAATTTCGCGAGAGTTAAAAAACAAAAATTCACTAAGTTGGTCATCACAACCTTTTACCATATGTTATTTTCATAGACAATTTGGAAAACTGGCTAGGAAATGTAACCCCCCTTGCAAGTTTAGCGGTATAATTGCTGATTCGGAAAACTCGCGTGCCCGTCGCTAGGGGCGACAAGCGACTTCGGCAAAACCTCTAAATGTCGCCTGTTTGTTCATGATAGGACCTCTGGCTTACAATTCTTGGTAGATACAGGGGCGGATAAATCTGTAATTCCAAAATCTGTATTAAAACAGAGAGTAGGTTCGCCTAGCGGTTTTCAAATGTATGCCGCAAACGGAAGTAAAATCAATACCTACGGTAATCATAAAATGGAATTAGATTTTGGTATGGATTGTAAATTTCGCTGGTCTTTAGTAATCGCTGACGTTTCAAAACCTATTATAGGCGCAGATTTTCTAAAACATTTTAAACTAACCGTTGATATTTTTAACAATAAATTATGTAATGCTGCCCCATCCATCTTACCGGAAGTTAATGAAGTAGCCAAATCGCCATACTTAATTCTCCTTTCGAATTATAAAGATTTAACAACTCCCCGAGCTTTGGTCCTGGTTCTATCAACATTCAGTAAAACATCATATTATTACAAAAGGGCCCCCTATTTTCGAAAAACCACGTAGACTAGACCCAGAAAAGCTTAAAGTTGCTAAACGCGAGTTTGACTCGATGCTAAATTTGGGAATTTGTAGACCATCCTGTAGTGATTGGGCTAGCCCACTGCACATGGTGCCAAAGAAAAACGGAGAGTGGCGCCCGTGCGGAGACTATAGGCGTCTCAATGCAGCTACTATTTCCGATAAGTACCCATTGCCCCATATACAGGACTTTGCCCAACTTCTCGATGGGAAAAAGGTGTTCTCTACAATTGACCTGGTCAAAGCGTATCACCAAATCCCTATGGCTAAGGAAGATGTCGCAAAGACCGCCATAACCACTCCCTTTGGACTTTTCGAATTTCCTTATATGAGTTTTGGTCTTTGCAATGCTGCCCAAACGTTTCAGCGCTTTATACATGAGGTCATAAGAGGGTTAGATTTTTGTTTTGCTTATTTAGATGACTTATTAGTTGCATCAATAGATGAAGAAGAACATCTAAAACATTTAGAGCTTTTATTCAAAAGATTCAGAAAATACGGCATTGTCATAAATCAATCAAAAAGTAATTTTGGCAAACATAAAGTCACATTTTTAGGACACCTTCTTTCAAAAGACGGCATTGAACCATTACCTGACAAAGTTCAAGCATTAATTAATTTTAAAAAACCAGTAACGGTTGAAGAATTAAGACGTTTCTTAGCTATGCTTAATTTTTATCGTCGGTTCTTGCCAAACATAGCCAAATTTCAAGTTCCCTTATTGCAATATTTAAAAGGAAGTAAAAAACGCGACCGAAGAAAAATTAAATGGACACTCGAATCAAATGCTGCTTTTGATACATGTAAAAGCGAACTGGCGAAAAAAACGCTATTAGCACATCCCAAACCAGGCGCGCAACTTTCATTAGTGGTAGACGCCTCTAATGTAGCTATAGGTGCTGCGTTGCAGCAAAAGATAGGACAAATCACTCAGCCCCTGGGATTTTTTTCAAGGAAACTTAGTGATACTGAAAAACGCTATAGTGCGTATGATAGGGAGCTATTGGCAGTATTTGCAGGCATTAAACACTTCAAACATATGGTGGAAGGTAGACGATTTATTATTTTTTCTGATCACAAACCCTTAACGTTTGCATTTCAGCAAAAGTCTGATAAAGCCTCTCCTAGGCAAGTGAGACAGTTAGATTTTATTGGACAATTTTGCACAGACATACGCCATATTAAAGGAAAACACAACTCAGTTGCCGACACTTTTTCCAGAATAGAAACTATTTCATTCCCCCGCGTAGTTGATTATGAGAAGCTAGGTAAAGCTCAGTCTGAGGATAAAGAATTACAGATTCTTTTAAATTCAGAAACGTCGTTACAACTTACGGGCATCGCTTTACCTGATACAAAAACACAAATTATTTGTGACGTAAAGAGTCAACAACCTCGCCCCTACGTACCTAATAATTTTAGAAAAACAATATTTAATGCCCTGCACAATTTATCGCACCCTGGCCCTAAAGCTACGGTGAATCTAATTAAAAAACGCTTTGTTTGGCCTAATATTAAAAAGACTGCCAACTTTGGGCCAAAATTGTTGCGCTTGCCAAAAAGCCAAAGTGGCAAGACATACCAAAAGTAAATTAGCCGACTTCCCTTATCCCGATGAGCGTTTTTCACACATCCATATGGATATTGTAGGTCCGTTGCCCCAATCATGCGGTTTTAGGTACTGCCTGACTATCATCGATAGGTTTACTAGATGGCCGGAGGCAATCCCTGTAGCAGACATAAAAGCCGAAACGATAGCTAGAGCTTTTCATTTTAATTGGATTAGTCGATTTGGCGCTCCCACTCAAATTACGACTGACCAAGGCAGACAATTCGAATCTACTCTGTTCAACAAACTTGCAGAATTGATAGGAGCTCAGCATTCAAGATCTACTGCTTACCATCCACAAGCGAATGGACTAGTCGAACGATGGCATAGATGTTTAAAAGCTGCTATAAAATCACACGGTACTGAGCGTTGGGTTGAAATTTTGCCAACAGTCCTTATGGGACTTCGATCAGCCTTGAGAGACGATAGTACGGCGTCCCCTGCAGAGTTCGTATATGGCACACCACTAAGGCTACCGGCAGATTTTTTCGATAAAAGTGTTACGGTGGTTAACGGAGATGAATCCTAGAAAACCTCAGGAAAACGATGAGAGATTGCGGCCAGTAAAAACAAAAGTCAAGCGAAATGGCCAAGTATTCGTAAGTGGAGACCTAAAAACCTGTACACACGTATTTTTAAGAAATGATGCTGTTCGTGGTCCGCTGGAACTTCCTTACCAAGGTCCTTACGAAGTGCTACACCGGCAGGACAAAGTTTTCAAGGTTAAAATTAACGGTAAACCTCAAAACGTTTCAATCGACAGACTGAAGCCTGCCTACGGTGTTGCAGGTATCGCAGATGCTGGAAGGGGAGTACTGTAGCGGTGTCAAGATGTCAAAATTGACAGTTTTACTTTGAGTTTTAATTTAATTATTATTGTTCATTTTTGTGAGTTGTAAAATATATTTATTCGTATTTCTTCTATCTGAGAACTTGACATGTTTTAATTTTTTGTGTTTTTCTTTTTTAATTTTATTCTTGTGTTTATTTTTTTTATTCTTGTGTTTTAATTTTTATTCTTGTGTTTTAATTTTTTTTCTTGTGTTTTAATTTTTATTCTTGTGTTTTTGTGTTTTAATTTCTATTCTTGTGTTTTGCTTGTGTTTTAATTTCTATTCTGTGTTTTTCTTGTGTTTTAAATTTTATTCTTGTGTTTTAATTTTTATTCTTATGTTTTTCTTGTGTTTTAATTTTTATTCTTATGTTTTTCTTGTGTTTTAATTTTTATTCTTATGTTTTTCTTGTGTTTTAATTTTAATTCTTGTGTTTTAATTTTAATTCTTGTGTTTAAATTTTATGCTGTGTTTTTCTTGTGTTTAATTTTTCTTGTTTTTTTCTTGTGTTTTTATTTTTATTCTTATGTTTTTCTTGTGTTTTAATTTTTATTCTTGTGTTTTTCTTGTGTTTTAATTTTTATGCTTGTGTTTTTCAAGTGTTTTTTTTATTCCTATGTTTTCTTGTGTTTTAATTTTATTCTTGTGTTTTTCTTGTGTTTTAATTTATGTTTTTCTTGTGTTTTAATTTTTATTCTTGTTTTTTTTTTTTTTTTAATTTTTATTCTTGTGTTTTTCTGTGTTTTAATTTTCATTTGTGTTTTTCTTGTGTTTTAATTTTATTCTTGTGTTTTAATTTTTATCCTTGTGTTTGTTTGTGTTTATCCTTGTGTTTTTTTGTGTTTTAATTTTTATCCTTGTGTTTTTCTTGTGTTTTAATTTTCATCCTTGTGTTTTTCTTGTGTTTTATTTTTATAATATGCATTATTGTGTTTTAATACTGTTATTATATCATCTTTTTAATATTTCATTGTATTTTGTGTAACATTTGCGTTTTATATGGACTTTAATACTGTATTAATGATGAATTTGTATTATTCTATATTAATATGTATTTTGTATTAATATTGTGTTTTAGTATGAATAAATCTGTGTTTTTATGAGTATTTTATACTATATGATAAAATATTGTGTATTATTTTATATTAATATTGTGTTTTAATAAGAATAAATCTGTGTTTGTGGTACCATTTCGTTTTTATGAGTATTTTATACTATATGATATTGTATTGATAATGCTGATTTTGTATTATTTTATATTAATATTGTGTTTGTGGAACCATTGTGTTTTATGAGTTTTTTATACTATACGATAGTGTTGTAGTGGATGTAAGGATGTGTAGCGCTTGTGGGAGTGATATGGGTAGTGGGGATGATGAAGAAGAATAAAAAGAATATTCTCTGGAGTCGTTCGACACATGTTTTTTTTGTAACTGTAATTTTAATGTTTTTTTATATCCTTTTATATCTGAATAATCTTTTGAACTATTATAAATGTTTTGTGAAATTTTAAGACAATAAAAGGTTTTAACAATTAAATATGTAAATTTATTACATAAATGGCGCCCAACGTGGGGCAAATAAATAGTGCAAATAATTAGTGACGTAAAGATTTTATTTCTATTCTTTTTTAAATAATTACTGGTAATATGGAAGGGTATTCATTGTCTAGAACATCTTCATATCATTCATTGGTGGACGAAGAAATACAGCAAGAGTTCTCGGAAGAAGAAATAAATAATATCATAGGACACAACAACTTAGAAGTAAGTAATATTAAATTACTTATAAACAAGATCGATGATATCAAAACGGATACTGAAACGATTAAAACAAAATATATTAATTTAGAGAAAAAATTTAATAACTTCCACATTCGGCAAGAATTAAATGGTGAAATTCAACCTAAATGGGTGGACAAATTATTAGAAAAAATAGATAAATTACAAACGGAAACAGATACAATAAAAACAAAATACGATGAACTGGACAAGAAAATTCAAGATATTGAAGCTAAAGTTGAAGACCAAAAGAAAAATGTTGTCAACAGCAGTAACAACAACTATGTTGTCAGTAATAACAAAAACAAAAAGTTTTATGGTTTCAACGATAATATGTGGACACCAAAAGAATTCTTAGACTATTTAAAATGGGAATTTAGACTCCCACAAAACAACCAAATACCATGGGAAATGTTCATTTATGAAAAACTTGGAGGACAGGTAGAGTTATGGTGGAATTTAAATAAAGACAAAATTAATAACTTTGATATGTTTATCACTGAATTTGAAAAAGAATTTTGTGGACATAAATACCAAGAATATGCTAATACTAAATTACTTACGGGGAAGTATTATCCAGAACAAAAGGACTCTGAAACCACTTATATTTCCCGATTAATAAAATTGGTAAAAGGAGCAGGATTATATAGAAATGAAGCAGATTTAACCCAGACTTTAGCAGGACATTTTGGACAGAGAATCAAAGATACAGCAATAATTCAAAACTTTACAACAATCAATGCCTTAATCAAATACCTGGAGAAAACAAAATCAATCAAGTATTATAATAACGAAACTGTTAGAAATGAAGGAACTGAACAAAAAAAATTCTACAAACAATCACCAATTGTAAACAACAACAACAATAATCGTTATCTAAAAAATCAAACACGCCAGGTACATACCTTGGAACAAGAAGAAGAAACACATCAAGATTGACAATTAAGAACTCCTCAGGATGAGGTAAAAATAAATATGAATAATATATTTGCTGATAATGTTTTGCTAAAAGAGGAAAGGAATAACGCACACAAGGTAAACAATACACCCAAAATTGACTTATATTTAAATGGTTTAAAGGTTGTTGCTCTTTTGGACACTGGTAGCGAAATAAATGCCCTATCTTTAAATTGGTTTAATGAAAATAAATGCTATTTAAAAAATGTATGTACCTTACCGTGCAAAAACATTTCTATTATAACTGCTTGTGGAAAATCACCCAACAAAGTCAAAGAACAAGTACTTTTAACAGCACAAATTGGGAATATTTTAATTTCATTAAATTTCTTGTTAGTCCCTGACCTAACTCAAAACTGTATCATGGGAATTGAAACATTAAAAACCCTTAACGTCAATTTGAATTTAGCAAAAAATTGTATAACTTTTAAATACTTACATTCTGAAGAACGTATTAAAATAATTGACACTTGCAATAATGAAACTCTTAAGATTGAAGTATTATTTGATGAAACTGAATGTGATACCATGAATCTTAAAACTTCAAACCACGATAACAATCATTCAAACCTTGAAAATTTAACGCCTGAACAAGAGGTTAATTTTAAAAATTTAATTTTCAAATATGATTCAGAAAATAACAAAAAAATTGGTTTAATTGATACCTATTGTCACAAAATTATTTTAAATGATTACACCCCATTTTGCTGTAAACCATATCCCATAAAACCTTGTGATCTTAAGGAAGCCAAAATCATTATTGATGATTGGATAGAACAGGGAATATTAGAAAGATCTAATTCTCCGTATTTGAATCCTATATTTTTTGTAAAAAAATCTTCAAGTCATGGTTTGAGACCTGTACTAGATGCTAGAAAATTAAATCAAAGAACATTACCTGAATATGATTGTCCTGATAAAATGTTAAATATTATTAAATCTTTTGGAAAAGTAAATTATATTAGCACCATTGATTTAAATAACAGTTTTTTACAAGTGCCACTTCACAAAGATAGCAGACCTTTTACAGCTTTCATGTTTTTAGGTTCTGTGTTTCAATTTACTAGAGTACCGTTTGGCCTAAAAAACTCTTTACCGGCTTTAATTAAATCTCTTAAACCAATCATTCCTGTCAAATTCAAAGACAATATTAAAGATTTTGTGGATGATTTGGCCATAATGTCAGAAACATTTGAACAACACTTGAATCATTTAGATCTGTTATTAAAAAACTTAACATCACATGGAGCCACTATTAACTTTAATAAATGTCAATTTTTTAAAAAGGAAATAAAATTTGTAGGACATATTATTAGCACCAAAGGGATTAGTAAAGACCCTGGAAAAATCGAAACTATGCTTAATTATCCAGAACCAAAAAATGTTAAACAATTACAGTCTTTCTTAGGAATAATAAATTTTTATAACCATTTCACGGATAAATACGCTGAGTTAAAAACACCATTAAATAATTTAATTAAAAAGAACTCTGAATGGAAATGGTCTAAAATTGAAAGAAACAGTTTTGAACAATTAAAATTAGAATTATTAAAGACGTGCAATTGCACCACCCAGATTTTTAAAAAAGAATTTCATATTAAATGTGATGCATCTGACAAGGCGGTAGGTGGAGTTTTATATCAAATAGGACCAGATAAATTTGAATATCCTATCGCTTTCTATAGTAAAAGTTTAAATTATAGGGAACAAAGACTCTATACTGTTACAGAAAAAGAATTATATTCCATTATTATTGCTATAAAAAAATTTTATGATTCCATTGCTGGGTACAAAATAATTATACATTCCGATCACCAGGCTCTATGCCATCTTTTCACATGCAAATACCCTCCTCCTAGAATTCTTAGATGGAGTTTATTTTTACAACCTCTTAATTTAGAGTTTTGTTATTTACCAGGCAAAGATAATAAGATTGCAGATACTTTAAGTAGAATATCCCATGATGATAAGACTGGTGTTTTGAATTGGGTAGAAAATGAATATCAATGCCATAATATATTTCAAAATATTGAATTAGAACAAAATAAAGATGATAGTATCACTAATATAAATTTTAATAATAAAATTGAAAAGTTTAAAAAAGAAAAAATGTTATTTACCAGAAAGTAGGTGAAAAGTGGTTAATTATGATTCCAAAACATTTACTTTATAAGGTAATTGATTTTTTACATGACCATTATAACCATATAGGTGGTGGTAAATTGTTTAAAATGTTGACTGAAAGATATTATTGTAAAAATCTTCGAAATAAAATAAAACAGAGATTAAAATCTTGTCACAAATGTCAAATCAGTAAACCATCGTCTTGCATTAAATTTGAACAAAATACCATTAAAGTAAATGAAGTTCTAGAATTGGTTTCTATAGATTATTTAGGCCCATTTCCGGCTGGTCAATTTGGTTATAAATATGTCCTTGTTATGATAGATAACTTTAGTAAATATGTTAAAATTTACCCAACTACCAAAGCTAATTTTACTCAAACCAAATCCAAACTGATAAATTTTTTTAATGATTTTGGCAAACCTTTAAAATTGTTGTCGGACAACGCTTCTACTTTCACTTGTGACAAATGGAAAATATTTTTAAAAGATTATAATGTAAATAGAATTCTTACTTGTATACGTAGACCACAAAGTAACATTGTAGAAAGAGTAAATAGAGAAATATTAACGTACCTTAAAATTCTTATTGATAAAAAACATAATAGTTGGGTAAAATATATAAAACAAATTGAAGATACTCTTAATATGACTTTTCACTCAAGCATCGATGATGTACCTTATAGGGTATTTCATAAAGAGGAAACGCCTAGACCTTGGCATGATAAAAAAGAAAACTTAAAAATATCTGACAAAGACTATAAAAACATTATTGATAAAATTAGGTCATTGAATAAAAAAAGTATTTCTCTTGTCGAGTCAACAGATAAAAAAGTTCACAAGTTGAAAGTAGGAGAAAAAGTTCTAATTAAGGCTAAAAATATCTCCTCGGCAGAAAACGTGGTGGCTGAGAAACTGTGTCCAAGATATGAAGGACCTTATGTTGTAATTAATAGGTTAGGGAAATCTGTCTATGTTATCGGTTTTACTGATCAAAACAAAATTAGAGGTATATTTCATGCTTCGCTTATAAAAAAATACTATGTAAGGGAAGATTTATGATGACAAATTGTAAATTTAAATTTGCTTGATATTAGGTTAATTTTGATCATTATTTTTGTGTTTGTTTCATATTTTGTTTTTTTATTTGTTGTTAATTATTGTTATTAATTGTTTTTTTATTAATAAACATAATTATTTTTTTAAATGGGGATAATATGTAGTGGATGTAAGGATGTGTAGCGCTTGTGGGAGTGATAGGGTAGTGGGGATGATGAAAAGAATAAAAAGAATATTCTCTGGAGTCGTTCGACACATGTCTTTTTTGTAACTGTAATTTTAAAGTTTTTTATATCCTTTTATATCTGAATAATCTTTTGAACTATTATAAATTTTGTGAAATTTTAAGACAATAAAAGGTTTTAACAATTAAATATGTAAATTTATTACAGTGTATTGATAATGCTTAATTAGTATTATTCTATATTAATTTCTATTATTATTATGTTTTAATAATGTGCTGTGAATATTGTCTCTTAATACTTGTTGTGTATACTTACATTGCGTTTTGATATTGTAATTGAACCATATTTTTATTTGTTAAATAAAGTGATTTTACCAGATATTTGTACAGAAATATTTTTACCTACTTTGTCCTTGAAAGAGAAGAAGCAGATTACAATAGGAGGCATGAGATAATAAAAGAACACCAATAAAAAAGTTCTTTATCTACAAAATGATGAAATAAAAAATTGTTGTGTTTTAAAGCCAAAATGAGACTAAGTAAGGATACAAAGAATTTTTACAATGCTACACTGCTTTAGTCAAAAAATTATTATTATTTGTCTAGTCCTCCTGGCTTAAACACAAATACTTATTTTACAATGTATAATAATCAAAATACATAAGATAAGAATAGAACCACAAAATCAATCAAACTGATAAAGTTTATAAGGTGATTCAATTGTAGGTTTTTTATGAATGAATTATAATTTTTATTTTCATGTTAGGTTATTGACGTCATTGCAGGAATAAATAGAAAATATTCAATGTTAGCCGCCTATGCCAATTCCTGTAATGACGTCACTCATAAAAAGTCAGGTTATAACCTCCGAATGATTTTGTTTTGTTTACATAAAATTTAATCACCTTATTAATTCCTAACATCTTGCAAATCAATAAATCGTTTTGTTCTTAAAACACAGAGGATCCTTAACCATACATACAAAATATCTAAAATTAACAATTAAAAAAAGTTCACATTGGAATTAAAGTATAAACTAAGACACTATGTGTAGTAACAATGATCATCATGTTAAAAATATAAATGGATTCACACCGATCGAGTGTATCTAAATAAAATGCAACTAATCAGTCTTTTGCTGGATATTTCAGAGCTAAGTATTAAAGCTAATGCAAGATATATGTAGCAGTCAATAAATAAGACTATAAATTAACTACAGCCTTAGTCTATGAAGGCAACTGTACAAATGCTATTTAAACAAATAGCTTCTTTGAAATGAGAAAGACATGAACATTTTTAAAGTTAATTTATACTCATTTGTATCCATGAAATTTTAATTACCAGTCCGTTACACTAACAAATATTATTTCTAAAACAAACCATTCTGTCAACATATACTAATTGTACTTAAATGGTAAGTGATATCAGGATGGCCTCACTCTGGTGATTTACAGATTATCTCGTGATAGCATCAAGAACAACCTGAAAGCAAATAAAGATGATAATAATAGATGATTGAAAGGCGCTACCCAGAGACTATGCATATTTTCACACAAAGAGAGAGGAGTGTTTATCTAAGAGGAAAAGCCATTGGGTTTATTAAGTATTTCATTCAATTTAAGGTGTAGGGGAAAATATTTTTTAATGTTTTTTAAAGAAAATTATTCTTTAAGCTTACTCCTTTTATATGATGATGATAAAGAATCGTGAAAAATCTTGGAAATTATAATAAATTAAGAAAATCTTTAATATCACAATGAATTTTAAAAACTAAAAACTCTTAATGATTTTGAAAAACCTTGGAAAGATTATACATGAACAAATTTGGTTGTGACCATAGAGTACAGAATTTAAACAGCAAATAAATTATTTAATAATATGAATAAATAATCTTTATTTCAAAATTGTTTTAAAAGCATTACACAACAAGGTGAAACCTTACAATAGTATAAGCCAAATTTTTCAATACATAATATAACAAATTTAACACTGACTTTCTTTATCTTAATAAATAAAAGTGGATCTAAAAAATAAAGAGAATATTACTAAAATACACTCTTCAAAAGTAATAACACGAAGATAATAATAACTAGGTTAAAGATCACGGCTCAAGTTTATTAAAAATAGAGTAAAAAATAACTAAATAAGTTAATAAATTAAGGAATAAAAATTCATGCTAAAAAAATTATAAAAGCAAATTAAAAGATTAGAAGGCATACTCTTAATATAATAATAACTCTAACAATGAAATAAATAATAGGATTACAATATTTAACTAATTACCAATAACTAATAAATTAACTATATAAATAATAAAAAATAAATTAACTAAACAATATTTAAAAACTTAAAATGAATTAAAGATTTAAGTAATTGCTTTCAAGAAGCCAATATTTTAAAAGTCTTTCATTGATATTATTATTTATTTCGGTGATAAGATTATTATTTAAAAAAAGTTATTAAATAATTATAGAAATGAACCGATATATAGGTACTGCTACATTTAAAAACTTGAATATTTACTTTAGGCAGCTTCACCATGCCTTTTGTTGATGATCGAGTTATTCCTAGGTTATGATTAATATAAGCTTAATATAATATAATTGAGCTAGCCTTAGCTTATGCAGGTAAGTCAAAGGAAGATAATTCATACTTTTAAATAATGGATAAGACTTATGTTGCATGTCTTTAAAATAAATCAGCTTAACAAAATGTTTTTGTGCGACAACAAGAGAATTTAAATTTGTTTTGCAAGCACCTCCCCACACTATCTAATGTATGTATAATGCAAAATTGTAGAGGTATTTTATATTAGAGTGTAATTGAATCTTTTGTATTTAATTTAAATGCATAATATTAAGTAATTATAAGATTTTCAAATCTTATAAGACTATAAAATATGCCTATTAGCATAATATTATTCTTAAGTTTCATCCAATTATCACCATTAATTCATTTAAATTAATAATTGATGATCATTTAAGTGTTGAATCAACTTGTGTTAGTGGATATGGCTTTAAATTGATAAGTCTATCTAAACTATTAGTAAATGGCTTTTGACAAAAGGCAACATTGACTTGATCAATACTATCTCTATCTCAGTTAAATAGAGCATAGTAACTAAGATTGAAAAGTATAATGAGGATCAAGTGATTCCTTGAGTCAGCCATATTTGCTCTGGCTAAAGAGGGTGGAGCATAGAGATAGTCTTACTAGAGGAGTCTAATAGTTTAAATTTTGAAACATAAATAAGTAACTTATAAATGTAATCAAATAATCAGTACAAAATTACAATAACTTATATATTAGAACATTAAATATGCTAATCAAAACACAAACAATGAGCGTGAAACCGAAATAAATTTATTAAATATAACCTTAACTCACTCTAGAAGGAGGTTTCAGTGAGGTTACACAGAGCCCCAAAAATATTTATTTAGATAGGCGCCTCAATGTATTTACATAGGCTATGCCCACTCTAGTATATTTATTTCTCTATGGGGTGGAGTATATCAGGTGAATAGTACAATTGTCCTTTCATTAAAACTAGAGTTACTTAAGGCGATCCTGCAAAGAGGGGGGGTAAAAATCACTTAAATGGAAATATCTCCGGTTCTCGGCAAAATATCAAAATTCTAAGACGGTACTTCACTTCTAATTTTTATTCTGCACATTTTAAGACTCATTTCAACCTTATGGAGCAAACAACAGTGACGCAATTTGAGAACTACTTTAAAAATTTTAGTTCTCAAATTGCACCGCTGTTTTTTGCTCCAGAAGGTTGAAATGAGTCTTAAAAAGTGCAGAATAAAAATTAGAAGTGAAGTACCGTCTTAGAATTTTGATATTTTGCTTAGAACCAGAGATATTTCCGTTTAATTGATTTTTACCCCCACTCTTTGCGGGATCCCCTTAAAGTAGGCATTGCTTTTATTCCCTGGTCCAGTGGTGGACTGAGCCAAAAAGGCCTGAGGAGGGTTTGACATAAAAGGGCCCAGACCTACATCTCAAGGGGCCCAATGGGGGGGGGGAAGTCCTATATTGCTTCTCCAGTGAAGAGGTCCACTTTTAACTAGAGTAGTATTAATGAATATAGCAAGCTTAATTTAATGAAGTCAAATGAAATTATTTTATTTAAATAAATTAAAATAAACTTGATAAAATAAATAAATAAGGATAAAATAAACTTATATAAAATTACAATTAACGGAAATAAAACTGAAGTCTATTCATTTAAATATAATATTTAATCAAACTATTTTATGTTTAATCTCTAGGACCATTTGTACTACAACTTTAGGGCCTAGATCATAGGGGTATAATATTCGTATGGGGCCCTTAAACGCCTAGGTTTATTGAATAAGGGCCATAAAGATCTAAAATATATGTTAATTATATTATTAATGGGCCTTGATCAAGAATGTTATGGCCCTAGTCTATGATATAGGGCCCTTAAAAGCCCAGGTAAATTAAATAGGGGCCTTAATGAGCTCTTTATAATGAACCATAATGAATACATAAATGTATATACTATAACTTTAAAAATATTTAATACGTTGATATTTTTAAGGGTATTTTTGGCCGAGGAGGACTCCTAGACCAAACCCACCAGGGCCCCTGGGGGGTATTTTTGATTAGTTTGTGTTATAGATATTATAGTATTATATTATATTATTAGAACTTTGTTAAAAAAAATTGTCTAACAGACAAACAGATTGTCTCGCAGTTGTACCACTAGAGGCAAATTGACCACTAGCGTGATGTAGAACCCATAACCATTCAATATTAGACACTATGTGACCTGAATCTGAATATCAAAATATTTTAGCTAACAGAAAAGTGCAAAACATGTATAAGCTTTATTTCCTGTTTGTATACTTAATTAACATTTAATATTATTTTTTTAACATTTAAATTTTAAATGCCCCTTTTAATCTTGTAGATTCAGAGTTTAAACTATTACTAAGAACACCATAAATAATGTAAATGTACAGAGGGACTGTACAAAAGACTTCAAGAGGTAGTGCATTAGGACTAATAAGCTCCTCCCATTTATAATAATATTACTTAAAGTGATGTAATCATTTATATAGTAGTGTCAGGGATGGGGGACACAGTGTTCCAGCTCCCTGGTTTTAGGTGATCCTAAAACAGGGGCTAGTTGCATCAACTACCGCTCTGAGCGCTAGTTTTCACCTTGTTCCACCTTTATTAATATTGTTATCAGTTTTAAATGGAGACGTCTATTTATGGTTATAAAAAATGTAAACAAGACAATTTTCAACTTCTTTATGAACATTTTTTATTCTTTTGGTAGTTTATAAGATTACTTATTTAGAAAATAGAATACATTTTGCATTTTTTCCATTAAAAGGACAAAAAACATAATGAACACACAAATATTCTCTATGTATTTTTTGTGTTTAAAAATCTTAAAAAAATAAATTCAGATTTTAGCCTGTCCTGCTCATGATATCAACAAAGATTATTTAGCATACTACATAATCTTTGGATATCAAGTCATGTTAAAAATAACACAAAACATATGTATATTTTTATTTTATTAAAATTTTACATCTAAAATAATTAATAAAAATTTTAAAATTCTTAAAAGTCCTTTCAATAATTTTAACCTTAGAAATTAAGAAATAATAATTTTATATATGTGGCACAAGATGAACTGACCCGCTGCAGAGGACTAACGGGGCACAAGAAAAAACATGTCTGTCTAAAATAGCTTTTTCCAGGTGAGTTAGAACATGTGTCTCCCATCCCCACCCCTACTGTATAAATGTTTATAACACTTTAATATTACTACTACAAACAAACAATCACCTTTATCAGAGTTTCCAAAACAAAGTGGTTTTCCCCAAACCCTTCCAAATACAGGCTGATAAGAAAACAGGTATTTTCAGGATCATGTCATCCTCAACAATAGACCCCCACCTCATAATTCTTGAGCTTCTTCGGCAATCTAAAACAAAATAATGAGTATTACAGATTGTTAATTAACACCTAAAAGGTTATTAGTCCTGCTTCAATTAAAGCCATAATATTACTGGCTTTGGGGGGTTTAAATAATTAAACCCCATAAGGTGTTGAGCCCTTGAAACCCAGATTCTCTAATTGTTTGCAAACGTAGCCATAATATTATATCTACTCATACAGCCCCTTGAACCCTATCGATAAATATTTGATTTTTATAACCATTATACCATCTTAACAATACAGCTTCAACAACCCCTTAAACCCTAACCCAAATTTTTAGCATTAACATTATCAACCAATATACATTTTCAAAATTATAAAAGCATATCCTAAATTCCAAAATTAATAAAGGGTAAGATGATACTTACTAAATAATAGAATCCAGGCTTCTCTTTTCTCTTAATGTCTGAAATGAATAGCTTGTCTACCATTCAGTCTTTCAAAGGCACTGTGCTCCTGTATCTGAAAGAAAAAAACCAATTAATCACAAGATGTGGCAAAATTACAAGTGATTTATGAAAAGATTCAAGAGTTATTTTATATGGTGTTGCTATATTTATAGAAATAATAACTGTTAACTCTAATTTAGGCCATTAGGTAACACTAGTTATTTTCGCCCATCTAGTGTTTTCTGAAACCAAAAAAGGTAAGTATAAAGATATAAACAGTGTCGTCCTTTACCTGAAAATACCATTACCTTTACCTGAGAAATCTATGCCTGAAAATACAATTTCAACATCCTTCTAAACCCATGTTCCCTAATTTTTGGCAAATTAGGCCATATATTACATCAGCTTCAACAGCCCCCTAAACCCCTGTTTCATCATTTTTGATTAAATAATAATTCAATAATCCTTTAAACGTTTAAACCCTGACTCCCAATTTTTTGCAAACATATCCATAATAAATCATAAATTAACCCCCTAAACCCTATCCCTTAATTTTAGATTCTCAACCATAATACCATCGCAATATAAACCATAACATATTAACAACCCCATTATACAATCTTAGTATTATGGTATTACTTAGACGAGACCTAAGTAATACCATCTTAAGCTTTGGATAATCATGACATACTGAGGAAAAGTACGAGAGTACCTGATTTTTTTGTGTTAATATGACATGAATAAGCAAAAGTTAATAACATAATAATAACATTTTAAGTTAAAAAAATATTGATATTTTACTAAAAGAAATAAACAAAAGAGAGAAAGAAAGATGGTGGGGATCTGAAATCTAAGGACACACACACTGCATCTGCTTAGTTAGAATGTAGTGAGACTTACTCTTAATAAAATAATTGAAGTAAATGAATATCATAGCTCTAAAGCCAAAAAAGTGTTTTATGAAATAACTAATTGTTCCTTAACTACTTCACAAGTAAATACAAAATAATTATAAATGAATGATTTATACAAATAATAGCAGTAAGTCTAACTACAGTCCGTAAGCCTCCTCACCACGTCACAGTAAGATACATCAAAATAATATCAGTGAAATATATATATATTTTTTTAATTTACTTTGTTTATAAAAATTTTCCTCTAATGCCCTACCATAAAAATTCCATAAAATT
Organism: Microvelia longipes; assembly: GCA_018340805.1. Lineage (NCBI taxonomy): Eukaryota > Metazoa > Arthropoda > Insecta > Hemiptera > Veliidae > Microvelia > Microvelia longipes. Next base: position 22,955,844 of record JACMZG010000022.1, read on the forward strand.
ATATTTTTGCAAAAAATATATATATATATATATATAATATATATATATATAATATAATATAATTATATATTATATTAATATATATATATATATATATATATATATATATATATATATATATATATATATACATACATATATAGGTGTTTCATATAAAGTGTCCACCAGAAAAGGAGGTGATAGTACTCCTCAAAAGGAACAAAAAAATTTCTATAATATAAATCCTGATCTCCAACCGTTTTCCCACAAGGTCAAATTTGATATGTTAAATAAATATTTGACCTCACATCATAAAATTGTTAATAGGGTTTAACTGTTCAAGCTAGAAAGGCGAAATTGGTTCTCTTTCTAATGAGACAATTTACTCAGCTTTCTAGCTGAATAAATTTCCCTAAAAGACAAACTACTAACTATGTCAAATATTTTAGAACTACTGCCCAAAATTTTGCATGAAACATGATGTTTTGAAAAAATTGAATTTTATGAAATTTTTATAGTAGGGCATTAGAGAAAGTAAGAGATGAGCAAAAGTTTAGCCAAGAACGGAAAAAACTTCTCTTATGATTGCCCTTTAAGAAAATCTAAATATTTTTATACATTCAATAGCCAAAAATGTAAGCTATTGTTGCTAGAAGTTGCAAAAACTGATAATTTTTGTCGTATAAAAGTGGAAAATAATGTGTCATTTAACAAAATATTTATTTTCAAAGTAATTTAATAATTCGATTTTTAGACTCTAGAAGGTAAAATAAACCTATTTTATTCTTATACATTTTTATCTAAAACCAATCTTTTCTCTTGCTTTAGAGATTTTTAATTATTTATGTACCAAGTATAGTAATTAACATTGTAGACATATGCAAAATGCCAAAAAATATCAGTTTTTCCAACTTCTGGAAAGAATGGCTTAAAATTTTGACTATTGAATGTATGATAAAGTTTAGGTTTTCTTAAAGGGCAATCATAAGAGAAGTTTTCCGTTCTGGCTAAACTTTTGCTCATTTCTTACTCCTCTAATGCCCTACTATAAAAATTCCATAAAATTCAATTTTTTCAAAAAATTATGCTTCATGCAAAATTTTGGGCAGTAGTTCTAAAATATTTGACACAGTTAGTAGTTTGTCCTTTATGAAATTTACTCAGCTTTCTAACGAGACCAATTTCGCCTTTCAGCTTGAACAGTTAAAACCCTATTAACAATTTTATGATGTGAGGTCAAATATTTTTTAAAATATTAAATTATATTTTTTTTTTTTTTTATTTTATTTATTGAATAATACAACAACAATTGTGATTTTACAAGTATTAGAGTTAGCACAGTTTTAATGCTTGGTGCGCTTGATAGAGGAAACAATCCAGTGATTGCACTCAGGTGGGAGTTGGAAATAGATAATGTGAAAATTATATCACTGTTGAGATGTAAGAGATAAAATAAATTAAAAATGTTAAATAAATGAGTAAATTAAAATGTAGTAGTAAGATAATTAGATAAATTTATGTTGAGCTTATAGAGAAACTGGTCTCGAGGCCACTGCCTCCTTAGGCATCTCATAGGATTTTCAGGAAGGGTATTAGAGGATAGAGTTTTACAAGAGGATTGGATGATCGATTATGAATCATGGAAGCGTTTATATCGGGATATAGAAAAGATCTCGACAAATAAATATTAAATTTGACCTTGTGTGAAAACGGTTGGAGATCAGGGTTTATATTGTAGACATTTTTGTTTCCTTTGAGGATACTACACCTCCTTTTCTGGGTGAACACCTAATACCTATGTATACATACATACACACACACACATATATATATATATATATATATATATAATATATATATATATATATATATATTATATATAATATATATATATATTAAATATATATATATATATATATATATATATAATATATAAATATATATATAATAGCACAACTAGTAGTAATAGAAATAGTTAATTTAATTTCAGTAATAGTCATAATTACAGCAGTGATGGTAATAACTGTAATGGGGGTTAACAGTTGTACGAGGAGTGATAGATATTGGAAGTAAGATTAGCAGTAGTAATAAGAGTAACAGCAATACTAGTAGTTGAACTAACAGTAAAAGTATCCGTAGTTGGAGTGATTGTTTTAATATTATTTCGGAAATAGAGGTAGTAGTATTGATGAAAGTATTAGTAGTAATAGTAAGTACATGCTAATAATACTAATAAATAGGTATAAAATAATTATATGAAATAAAACATTCAAAATGGCCGACGAAAAGGTTGTCGCACCTTTTTTGCGTTTCTTCATCTAAACATATATTTTAGTTAAACAAATTCCTTTAAAATTAAAAAAAAATATATTAATTGTTTTTACTTCACTTCATTGGGCATTATGAACTGCATGAAGGCTGAAGGTCGACTGAATCAAGAACCGACCGGCCTTCATTATATGCATCCCCACTGCCTTTTGGATAACACGTAATAAATAATTATTAGATATTCTATTATTTTTACGATGAAATTTATTAATATTTATAATGAATACCTGGCTTTACTTAAAAATTAAGAATAACTAATGATTACATTTTATTATTTTGAAATTAATGAGTTTTATATATTCGGTCAATCCGCTTTGCATGAAGGCTGAAGTCAAACTGAAGAGAGACGGCCGGGCCTTCCAGTTATACTACCCCCTCCACCACCTTGACTGACGTCATAACAAATGATTATTAAATATTCTATTTTATTTTTATTAAAATTAATTTATAGTTTTTAACAAATATATGTTTAAAATTAACAATAAATAATCCATAATTATTTCTTTAGTTTAGATATAACTCAAAAGAAACATAAGGCGCGGTCGAATTATCCACGGCCTTATAGATCCCTTCTGTTGATTATGACATCGGATCACCAACAAACATTTCCTTATTATTGTTTCTTGTTGGAAATTTATTTATTTATTTATATACTTGAGGTTACTCTATTACAAAATGTTCGAGTTGCTTTCGTTTTTTTTCAAAATTTTCATAGCCGGATTTGTGTTTAATGAATCTTGTTTTCGTTATCTAAAAAGTTGTACGCTCACTGCGAGCACTCAAGCTTTACGTCCGTATTATTAAAGTTTTTTTACTTTACTTCTAAAATCGACCGTGTTTTATTTATTTTAATTAATAAATAAAATCAAAATGGATGAGGTAATTGTTGGGAGCGTTATTTTCCTTATCTCTAGTTTATATGTCTACAGACGTAGGAACCTCGTCCATTTCAAAAACTATATAATTCAAAAATAAAAATATATATTATATAAAAAAATATTCAAACAACAAAACAATCACATAATCAAACAACAACAATCACATCGTTTACAAAATATTGTAATCATCCAAAAACAGATAACGTTGTACATTCTTCTTTTACAGGTGTTTTAAGTTGGGTGAAAAAACTGTGGTTTTAAAGGACTGTTTGTTTACTTTAGTTCCGTTCAAATTTTTACTTAGTATTAGCAGTTGGTTGAAGTTTTCATTATTTCATTAATCTGCACGTCCTTTTGGTTAATTTCAAGGAGTATTTACATTCATTCAACGATTTATATTTAATCTAACTTGGTACATACAAAACTAATGTTAGACGTAAATGTTATCTACTTGATTTGTGTTCAAATGTTGAATGTATTAATGAAAATTAGTACAAATTGTTATTATTTGCAGTCAACAACAAAGAGGGAATTTGTTTATAATTAAAGAAGTTCGTACATCAGCTTTTGGGGAGTGGAATGTCTGTTACTTTGAGGATAAGTTCCTCAGGTCACTTCTGTACTTAACTACAATAGATGATTAATGTTAAATATCAATATTTTCTATTCAATTTTATCATCTGAAAGACTTGTATCCTAGAACTTTTGTACCTGATGAAGTATGCATTTAGAAATTGGCAATAGTTGGATGTCAAAGTTATTTACTTAATTTATGTTCAAATTCTGCTAACAAGAGGATTAAGAAAAGTCTTGCCTGTATCGACTTTACTGCTACGAAGCTATGCCCATCACAAGAAAAGCATTGGGGGCGAAAACCACAAGGGCATCAGTCGCAGCCTTCATGATGATATATACTTCATTTACATGCAGGGTGTAACCCCCACCTTTTTTAACCTATAGTTTATAGTTTCAGGGTTGAACCCCGTGTTCAATCCCGCTTACACGTCACCTACCGGGTGGTTGAACTCTCCATCAAACCTCACGTGTGAACAAAATAAATATTTTCTTTTAATTAGAAGTTAAAGTTGTATTAAAATTCTCTTTGAATGTTAACATTTTATATTATAATAAAATTCTTTTGTTTTTTTCTAATTTCTGTATGACCTACACCAGTTTACAGGTGTTGACATACAGCTGCCTGGGCGACCCTTAATCTTTTATCACAGACTTACCTAAGCTAGAGCCTTGTTGATAGACGCATACTATAGCCTATAAGTATGTAACAAATTATAATCTGGCATATATTTATTTATTCTTTATTATGAACTCTCACAAGTGTTTAGGTATGGACGAAACACATAATTTATCTCTTTATTATGCATACAAATATTAATTGGAAGTCTTAAAACAATTAAAGTAGGTATAAGTTGTATATTATTGAACATTCCACATCCTTAATAGAAAAGTTGAAAGCTGGCCAAATTGAAATCTTGGATACATTAACAGGATTTAAAATGTTTTACCTTAAAAAAGATGTAGCAGGATTATAGTATAACAAACAGACAAAATCAGTCAACAGCGAGGGAGCCAATAATTTGATCCTACAATTCTCATATTAGCAGTAGCGAACTGAGCCAATAAGGCCTGAGGAGGGTTTGACATAAAAGAGCCCAAAACTACATCTCAAGGTCCAAGGGGGGGGGGGGAGTCCTATATTGCTTCTCCAGTGAAGAGGTCCACTTTTAACTAGAGTAGTATTAATGATTCATTTATATGTAATATTTAATCAAACTATTTTATGTTTAATCTCCAGGTTGTACTACTACTTTATGGCCCAGATCATTGGGGTTTAATCTTTGTATGGGGAAATGCATAGGTTTTTTGAATAAGGGCCATAAAGATCTAAAATATATTTTTAATTATATAATTAATGGGCCTTGATCAAGAATGTTAGGGCCCTTCATGGCCCAACTCTACGGTATAGGGCCCTTAAAAGTCCAGGTAAAATAAATAGGGGCCTTAAGGAGCTATGTAGGCCTACCTTAAGAGTATAGGGCCCCTTTGACTCTGGTGTTATGAAAAGTATCTATTACGCTCTTTCAGTCTAACTATTGTCTTTAACATGGTTATTATCAGTTGACGTGGGAAAGAAGTGTTGAGAAACCATTGAGGGCGAGGGCAGCAGCCCTCCTCGGGCCCCTCAGCCAAGAATACACTTAAAAATATCAACATATTAAATGCTTTTTAACAAAGTACATACATTTATGTATTCATTATGATTATTTATAATATTCATAACACCCAAATCAAAGGGGCCCTATACTCTAAGGTAGGGCCTAGAGAGCTCCTTAAGACCCCTATTTAGTTTACCTGGACTTTTAGGAGCCCTATACCATAGACTAGGGCCATAACATTCTTTATCAAGGCCCATAAATAATTAAAAATATATTTTAGATCTTTATGGCCCTTATTGAAAAAAACCTATACGTTCAAGGTCCCTATACGAAGAATAGACCCCAATAATCTGGCCCCTAAAGAAGTAGTAGTACAACTGAAGGGATCTAGAAGGCTGTGGATAATTCGACCCGCGAAGGATATATAATATATATAATATATATATATATATATATTATATATATATATATATATATATATATATATATATATAATATATACACCAAGAACTGTAAAGAGTATGTTAGAGTTTATCACCTCCAATAGACTGTAGATAAATTAACTTGCTTCAATGTTTTCCAAATACTACTTTTTGCTCACACCAAATCCTAAAGACTATAGGTTTTGTGGCCTCGCCTTTTAACAAAGGGACCTAAATATTACCTACTAAGAGAAGGTTCTCGTTGTGTGATGGTTATAACCATTACACCACTCCTACTAAGTGGATAATATTTAGAAACTTATAGCAATGGCACTGCTTTTCTGTGGAATGCAAGCAAAAGCAAAAAGCCTGCATTAGGACTCATAAGGCTATCTAAGGTAGTTTGCAAAAAGGGCCTATCAACGTGGCCTACTCTCTCTACTTACATACTCAACCAAACCCTCCTCCTTTCTCAACCGGGCTTGGGACCGGCTTTGGCGGAGTTACCTTGTAATAACTAACACCTCCCACCATCTGAAAAATAAACAATTTTTGTAAATAATACAGTTCTTGTTGTAATAAAAATAATTCAATCAAGTTTAAGAGCTCAAAAATTATAAATAAAATAATGAAAGTTGTGAAGATTTCGGTCTTCCGGTGGTGTAAATTCTCCATAAATTAAATTTATAAGTTTAATTTATAATAGGACTGAAGTCTTCATTAATTAACCTAGAATTAAATTTATAAGATTTAACAACAATCAACCTATATAGGTTTTAATCCAAACAGAACAGCCAACAGCTCTCTTCATATTATTTGTATTATTATTATTATATCTTCATTGTAAACCCTTTTTTTATTCCTGGGTACACTGCTTCAACAACTATCCTAATATAGTTATTTATGCACCAAGGGATAAAAGTTGTACAGCTAAAGAATTTTCTTCTAAAGCAAAGCTGATGGACATTTTTAACATTTTGGCTCCCAAGGCTTTACCGAGGGAAATAATACGAGAGCTCAAATCTTCCATCCCTGTAGACTATTAAATTTTATCTATGACTATATTATTGCACACTATCATAATCAGTTATGTTTTATTGATTTATTTAATCGTCCAAGATACTCTAAAAATTAACAATTTTGTACAGTTATCATATTCTTTCATAAAAAATAAAGCATGGTTAAAAAAGCATTTCTTCACCATTGTTAAAGGTGTGTCAATAGATCAGAATCCAGACTATAACAGTAATTTAGCCAAAAAAGTCGCTTCAAAGGAAATTCTTTCGCACATTTCACACACACACCATACAAAAATTTAACCCAAACATAAAGTAAAAACAAGTGAAAACACTTCTGTACTGACCAATCTCAGAATTTCTTAACTTATACATTTTAATTAGGATCAAACTATAAACTGCCTCCTTTTTTGGGAATATATAAATAAAATATAAATATTAGTCTACTTTATTGTAAGTAATTTAGATAAAGACATCTAAATCCATTTATATTAGCTGAAATTGTATTTATAAACGTCCTATTAAGTGTCTTTGTCTAATTTACTTATATTTGTAAATAAAATGATTTATGAAAGATACTTTTTTTTAATTTAGAAAAGAACTGGCAACACATATAAAATTATTAAACAGATCGAATAATTGGTTCAAAGTAAAAGTGGGTTCTGTTACAGTATGTCTGTGTATTAACTGATAAACTTGTTAAATTTAGCTGATAAGGGAAAAATTCTCAATTTCAAACACTGATTATATTAAATACAAACACAAATAAAATGATTAAATTTAACTGACAGTGGTAAGATGCAATATTTCAATCACTGGTTATATTAACTATAGACACTAGTAAAAGAATTAAATTTAGCCAACAAGGGCAAGATTCACAATGTCAATCACAGTTTATATTAACCATAGACACAAGTAATAAAATTAAATTTAGTTGACAGGGGTAAGAGTCACAATTTTAATCACTGATTATACTTGCATATGTCACATAATAATTCTGCTGACATAAGAGCAAGACCCAAATACACCATGTAGTAACATGGATGAGAAATAAAAGTTGAGATGCAATTAGGCTATAAAACCTCCTACTCATTACTTAAGTCTTCTTGGCTTAAATTCCCAAGAGGTTTTAAGCAAGGTTATCGAGACTCATCATAGTCTATACTTCTTTTATTTCCTGTCTTTATTAATACAGTATAAAGTTGCTCATATTCTACAAAGCTCTTTAAAAAATTCATTTAAACGTTCAAACAAATAAAATAGGTGAAGTAACCAATGGCGAAGAATTCAATATTTTTATAGAACACAATTATTCTATTCGCACATCTTGTAACAATAAACGACTATATTAACTACTAAATTAGGGAGGACTAACTGATAGAATACTATTGGTTGACAATTTTGGATTTGGTATGAGGACCAATAGACTTTAATAAGCCCTCTAGTGTAGTTATGTATATAAGGTTAAAAGGTAAAGGTGTGTCCCTCAATCTTACTAGCTAGTTATTGAGAGTTGCTGAGGTTGATTATTCATGTTAATTATACTATTTTAACAGAATTTTTTAAAACTGTTACCGATTAATGTGTAGAAAACAGTTATTGTGACAACTTCTGAACAGATTTTGCCAGTAGACAGCCAGCCAAAGATCATGGAGGGAAGGAATATTATAAGTTTACACAGTTCATTATAAGAAGAGATAGAGTGAACCAATAGAATGCTTCCTCTCATTGATGTTTAATCTGCTGTCAGTTAAAGTCATAAACTAAAGTATAATTTTTAGTTAAATGAGCTGGAGATTTCCAAAATAAGAATAAAAGATGCCACTCCCCTTCATAATTATTTATTTACCTTGCCTTTCAACTCTAAAGGGAAATATAAAAGCAAGGAAACAGTTAAATTAGTCATGAGGCTGGTGTCTGACCAAAGCTCTTAAAAATTAGATTGAAAGGAAGCTCTATAAATAAATAAAATTAAGAGGAGGTACATCTTTCCTTAAGTAACTAAAGTACACAATTTTATCTTACCACATTGAAAGAACTAATGAGAAAACTTTTATCACAATGTAGAAGCCAGGTGAACATTTGTCAATTTTCATTTTAGATTTAGCACCTAACTAAGTTGAAACAGACACATTTAAGGAAAAATTAAGAAGTAAATTTTGTGATATTAAAATTCCACCCCTTTTGGAAATAAAGAAAAATGATGGTGAAAAATGATGGTACCAATTTGCTAAACGACATATTGTTTTTTGGATATATGGGTTTTCTTATAAGGGACATGATTTCATCCAATAGGTATAAGTCTCATTGATGAAACATCCATGGTCATCATGATTTGTCGGTGGTACTGGACATGTGTTCAAATATAAATTTGTTAATAAAAACAAGTTTTCTAATGCTAATAGAAGAATGAAACAACTTTAAGAACCAAACATTGGTTAGAAGCCAGATTCTTTGATCATTTAGTTATCAACTCCCTTACAGATTAAGGACATTATTAGCACACCATATATCTTCCTAACCTCGATTAAGACCCTAGCTGAAATAAATAAGCTGTCTAGCTGAGGATATAACACATTGTGCCATAAACCCCAAAGCCATTACATCTCATAATAGACTATGATGAGTATCGATAACCTTGCTTGAAATCTCTTAGGAGGAAATAACAAGTGTTGAGAAAGATGTTCACTAAAACAATAATATGGAAAATTTATTTTAACAAATAACTAACCCTTTCCTGATTATCAATTTTAAAGCTGATCTCTAACAAATAGTAATCCTGATCATGACCTATTTCATCTCAACGTAATTATTATATAGGTAGTTATAAATATCAGTGAATTTTATCATTGGTTTATTTTAACTTTTCCTATTTACTTCCACTGCAAGGATTGTAAAGGAAATAATACTGTTTGCACTAATAATCTGAAACTGAGCTTGCACCTGAATTATCTGATGTTTTAGAGGCCTCCCGAGTGTTTTTTATACCAAACTTCATCCGTCTTAATGTGTGTGTCTATTATCAGTAACTTCATGCTAGAGAGTTGAAACTTATAATTAAAATTAATCTTTGGGTTTAGTTTTCTTTAAATCAGCATTATTTTATTGCGGACTTAGCCAATATGTCAGCTTTCTTGTTACCCCCGAAAACTTGACATTTAGGTTGTTATTTATTCTGACATACAATAAGGTTGTAATTATTTCCCAGATTTCTAACATGGCTGTATAGCTTGTTCATATCTCGAAGTCCACTGAATGAGTCAGTAAGTATAAAGGTCTTTCTTGTTTTTTTTGCTTTTGTGTGAATTAAACCTTCCAATTCCATGTTTGCTATTGCTATCGAGCTAAGTTTATTCCCTATACACTGTTTTGTTTGTCATAAGCGGGTTGTACATGCGTACCCTGTTCCATTGTTGTTTTAAGCTCCGTCTGGATGTATATATTAGTTCTGTGTTCTTTTTTTATCAAACAAATTAAAATATATATATATATATATATATATATATATATATATATATATATATATATATATATATTATATATTGTTAAAGTTGTTTATAATTTTTAGGTGTTGCCTTTTAAATTTAAATAATGTTGTCGCCATTTCTTTATAATCTACTGTATTAGTTGAGATGCAGAGTTGAGAGGTACTTGGTGCTAGCAAGTCTTCTATTTCATTGGTTTTAGTCAAGTTTTTAGGTGATGTGCCAGCGGTCTGGTCAAATTTGGCTTTCTTTTAAAATATCTTTGAATCAAATCTGGGTTCTTTCATAAATAAATAGTGATGAGAGAACTAGTATTTTCTGCACATTTAAAAACGAATTGATCCCAACAAAATTCTAATAGACATCCATTTGCTTTAACTGGCAAAGATGATATAGGGACTTGTTCTGAATGCTCTAGTGCATAGTCTCAGGTCTAGCTTCATCAATGGCCCCATAGTCTATTTTTGGTCTTACAAACTACCCGTAGAGGAGTGTTTTGCAGTCAGCTCCACGAAACAGTGTGTCAGCTCCCCTTTTGGGTCTGGATTATGAGCAGTAAGTTCTAGTCTTGTGCATCCATAGTTTTTATACTGTCAATATGAGGTTTCCATAACAGTTTGTTATCGAAAGTGTGGCCAATATATTTAACTTGTGTAACAACTGGGATTTTTTCATTCGACAATAAAACAATTCCTGGCTTGGTGTCAGTGGTCTTATTCTTCAAGCAACTACTATAGCTTTTGTTTTGGTTGATGAAAAATAAACAATTTTGTCCAATTTATAAACAACTACTCAGCCTATTTATACAGTGATGCATCACTGCTGTTGCAGTGATACAATTTTAAATACTAAAAAATGTATAAATTTAAGTTTTTTTGGGATTAATTTTTCCCAGTGGGTTGTGCGGAAAACATGAATACGTTAATATTCATTGTTGATGGTTTTGTAATTCATTAAAATTGGGTTACTAACAGAAGTTACTACGTTTACAAAAAAATACTCAAAAATGAATAATTATTTCAAGGTTAGTGATTTTTATAAAATAAAAACTTTATAAATTCTTTAGTATTTTTGAAAACATTAATTTTTCGCTTTAGTAATCCAATTTTGATTTTGCTTAGAAAATTAAAATAAATATGTTTTTCTAAAATTTTAAGCAATTGAAATTAAATGATGTGCTCCACCCCCTCTATTTTCAGACAAATATGAAGCAGCTGAAAATAACACATTATTGAGGTCTGGGTCTAAGACTGATATGAGTGGTCTTTTCCAACATAATGATTAGAACCTTAATTTGTATTCTGATCTATGTATTTTTATTTTGACTTATGAGTGTATTGAACGTCATGAAACTTCTTTTATATTTACTATTTATCGTAAAAATCTTGGATTTGATCAATTGACAGCTTGACCAAAGTCAGTGGAGCCAGGAATTGTTTTAGTTTGACCTCTGCCTATTTAGTCTAGAATAAACTAATGAAATTCCTTCCCTCACTGGTATTCAGCAGTGTGTCAATTAACCAAATTAAAATTATTACAATTAGATACTTCACTACCCTGCCATAAATAAACTAATGAAAAACATTTATTTTACAATATAAAAAAAAAAATAAAATTGTATACAATCCCACATAGAAACACTCTGCACCACTGCAACATCTAAGAGTCAATCCTGAAACAAAATATCCATTAATTAATTATTACTTACATGAAATAATGGACAAAATGGCAAAAAACTCAAATTCCATTAAATATACTGCGAGAGAAAAAGAAGAGTCTACATCTTTCACTCCCATCTGAACATACAAAATTTAATTTGAAAAAGGGAAAAATTTAATGAAATGGCGGAAGTCTACTTAATAAACAGGGATCAGAAAGTAACCCTTTTCAGCTCCCTAAGGTTTAAATTTTTAGTTAAAGTTTTTAAAGGTTAGTATCACTATTAGAAATTATAATTTTATTTATTCTTAGTTCTTCAGAAATTAAAAGCTTGTTTTTAATCTTTTTTTAAAAAAAATATCTTATGATTTTTTTAAAATTTATCATATTAAAATGAACTGATACATAGATATAAAAGAAAACACAATTCCTCAAAGATTCATAAGATATTTGATGCCAATGTGTTGCCCTAACACCAAAGATAGTAGAAGTGTCCATCTCTCTTTAATATCCCCTTCTCCAAATTTACATAAAAACGAACAGTACAAATCACCAGAAAAACATTTTCACAAAACATACTTTTATTTACCTGATTTATTTGACAAGCAAAGAGATTTTTTTTTAAAGATAATCTTAAACAAGACTATCAGACAGAAAACAAATCAGCTAGCTATTCAAAGAAGAGTTAAAATACTGTAACAAAAAGAAACAACAACAAGTCCTCCAGAGAAGAAAAAACACTGTCTGATGTTTTTTAAAAGCTTAGGTAAGATGAATTGTATTTGATTGGTTAGTAAACCAAATAAATTGTATTTGATTGGTCAGTAATCCAAATAAATTGTATTTAATTGGTCAGTAAACCAAATAAATTGTATTTGATTGGTCAGTAATCCAAATAAATTGTATTTGATTGGTCAGTATACCAAATAAATCACGTTTCTTCCTTTTAACCAATTCTTGAACGATCAGTTTAATTTATATTTTGCTCCATAGAATAAGATAACACCAAACATGATTTTTTTAAATCATCAATAAGCGATACCAACCTCATGACTTTCCAAATGTTTCAAAATAAAATTAGAGGTAATAATAAACTGAATCAACCAGTTTTAATTTACTCTACAATTTTTTAAAAAGCAATCAAGTTAAAAATCATGCCAACAAATAAATAGATCAAAGAAATCCAATATTAATGTTTTGTAAGGTACAAAATAAAGGGCACACCTTAACCTCTGGAAGCTATTAAAGCCCAAGATGTTAGAAATTTATAAGTCTATTCAATTCGACAAACCAAAACACATTAGGTGGTTATAACCAAACTTTTTTATGAATGACATGTGACATCATTGCAGGAATCAATATAAGCGGTCAACATTGAATATTTACTATTTATTCCTGCAATGATCTCAATTCCAGACTATAACCTAACAAAAATTTGATTTCATTCATAAAAAACACTCCAATTAAATCACCTTATAAATTCTATCAACTTGATAAAAGTCAACCTTTTGATGCCATATGTAAAGATTATAAATAAATAATATAAATTAATAGGATACAAAAAAATTAAATTGAGTAGGGGTCATTTAAAGTTGGGTATAAGAAAAAAAATTCATGGGTCTATTATGTTGTTACTCTCACTTCAATTTTTTTTGGTATTTTTTAACTTTAGATGTTCAAGTAACCATCACCAATTAGTATTGGTAACTTCTAGTAACCACTACTAACCATCAATTACAATAAAAATTAACCTTTTTTTGCATGTATTTCATAGTTTTCTTAAAAATATTTTATTTAACGCAATTATTTGAGTTTTTTTGATTAAAGGTACTAGTTTGGTTGGAGGTGGTTATATTACAAGATGGTTATTGACCATAAAAAAGAAAAAAAACCCATGGGGTAGACAGGAAAGACCTAAATCATTACTGATTTGTGGCCCAAAATGGATGGCAAAGCACTTCCAGACTAAAAGATGCCATCAAGTGCAACAGTTTTGCACTGATGACGGGAGGGAAAAACTGTTACTTGCAGAGGCTAACATGCAAAATTCACTTTCATAAAATAGGATTAAATAGTTACATAAAAAAAAATTAGTTTGTAAAACACAAAGTGCCCTCTAATTATGATTTTATCATCTCATAAACAAATATTTTTTAAAACCAAAATTACAAATAAAAACTACATAAGTTTAATAATCATCATTGTCATGACATTGAATGATTGTCATTGCCATGACAATCATCATTGTCAGAAATACAAAAAAAATATTTGATGGGAAAAAGCTTATTATTCTATAAATGATTTTATCTCTGTTTTTAGTACTATTTAGTATTAAGTTTTAATAGAATTCTAGTATTAAGTTTTTATTTTATATGTTTTTTTACTTGTTGCTAAAGTTTACATCATTTAGTATATTAGTTATAGTTCATAATTGTTGTATGTGACGTGTTGTATCTTCTTTAAGAGGCTCTCAAAAGATAAAGTATTATTATTTTTTAATTTTATAAATACCAATTAAACATAATTTTACAAATTAAAATAAGTTATTGTTTAATTAATTTTGATAGTAACAACATACATGCTAAACATTGCCTCACTCTTATCATGACAATGCACATAAATCCAGCCTTTTGTTTTCATTACAACTATGAGTTATACTCAGTTTCTTACAACTATAGTATAACATATGAATAGAAATATTATAACTAGAGAGGCCCCATAGGTTAAATTTTGAAACATCAAAAAAATAACCTGACCACTTTAGCTTATACAATCAAATAATTAATACAAATTACAATAACTTATATAATAGTACGTTAAAAATACAAATCAAAACACAAAAATATGCGGGAAGCCTAAATCAATTAATTTATTGTAACCTTAGCTTACTCTTGAAGAAAGTTTCAATGAGGTTACAAAGAGCCCCAAAACGATGTTTGAGGCCTCTCAAATGGATTGAGATAGGCTATGTCCCCTCTAGTGTATATCTCTATTAACACATCAGATGACAGAATGAGAAAATAATGCAAAGGAGCCCATTAGGTTAGTCTCGGATGTTAAACCACTCTCAATTTCATATTGGATCAACTCTATTGGTTTCTAAACACTATTTTCCGATGCTATACTATAAAAACCTCAGATATCCATGTATGCAGAATAGTTAACTTTTACCCATGTTTAAATCAAAAGTAAATACATAGTAGTTTCATTGGACCTTATAGAAACAATGATCTTATTTTATAAAGTATTCTATTATTATAAAATTATTGACCAAACTATTTAGACAAGATTAGATTTATGAGGTAATGGTTTTAGGTAATTAGATAACAAGGTAAATACGGCAGAAAACTCAAATTTCTGTTTTAATTCTTATCTGACACCTCATAAAGCTAATCTTGTTTATTCTATTATTAAGTATCACAGCTTTAAATGTATGGATATATACATGAGCTGCCTAATTATAAAAGATAGAGTATAGCTTATTATTATTATTATGTTAGCAACAATCCCTCTACCAGTGGCTGATGTCACAGGAGGTGGCAAGTACACATTTTAAAATTAAAACCAGTTCAAGCAATACCTTTTGCCATCAAGCATCTTAGAGTATTGACAGAACTAATTAGTTCACATGAAACAATCTAGTTGTGGACAAATTGTTCGATCACACAAAATAAAAAAAAAGTTATTCCACCATTTTAATTTTTATATTTTTTTTTTCAAAGAATGGCCTAACCCCAAATGCGTTAACATTTGCATCCATAGTTAAATTAAAAATCTAATAAAATTAAGTATTAATATGCACTTGAACTTTTACTAACATCACTGAATTTTTACAAAGGTGGCATAGACAAACTTAGAAAAACTCGAATTCCATCTTATATCTAACAAATTTGTAGATAAACGACAGTGAAAAGTTATAAATACATTCTTAGCCTAAATTTATTAAGCAAAGAATTGCAAAATAATCTTGGTTAGCGAATAAGTGAAATCACTACCAATTTTGGGGTATCAAATCGTCCATAGATGACAAAGCAATAAAGTTTTGTACTGAAAGGTTGATATATAGCGAAGGTTAGGTCATGTTGATTGAAGGTTAGGTTGTGTCTGTTTTTATAAATAAAAATTAAATAAATTATCTCTGATAGTTTATCTTTGTTTCTGTTTCTAGGCAGTATCTGACTGTGCCTAGAAACAGGTCATAAGCATTTCTAAAAATAAATAAATAGAGAAATTGTTAAGGAAGTAAAGTATTAGATGTGGTTTTTGAAAATATGTTTTATAAATTCAAAGAATCAACAAGTGAATTTGCTTACATATTTCCGGCTGTTGATACAACTGCCAATGTCAAAAAAGGTAAATGTTGGATGCTAAGGCTACTTCAAGCAACTACTGTATTCGCAGAGGAGGTTTATGTCAATGTCGTGTTGCCTTTCATGGTGTTACATTGTGTGACAGAAATTCATACAAAAAATAACAAAAACATACAATTTTTATTTTCCGGGCAAAAAATATAACAACACAGAGGGTTTGTTTACAAAATATCATGGCATTTTATATCCGTTAATTACAGAGTGGCAGCCATTGTTAAAAATTGAGAAAACTCAATTATTTTTAAAAATTGATTCTTTGAAACTCACTCTAGTTTTTTAGGGGAGATGGATCACTTGTTATCTAATCTACAACAGTTTTAGTAAATGAAAGTTTTGACAGCTGAAACAACAGCTTATACTTTTAAAATCGATTACACTTAGCTCTCTACCAGGTTCATACTGTCCCAGGTCTTGAAACTTTCATTTAAGTTACATTTTGAAAGGCAAAATGAGCCATTGCTTTGTTGTGACTTATTTATATCAGGCTTTAATTGATTTCTCATTCCAGAATTTCTTTACTGTGCAGGATTATAACCATGATTAATAATTCATTTATATTTCAAATAGAATAAAAAGTGAGCTAACTCAGCTAAAAAAACAAGAGCGAGTTTCAAATAAGATTTTTCTTAATTGCAGCCGGTTTGTAAAGATAACAGATAAGAGTGAAAGACGGACCTCAACTGCCAAAATATTGTGTAAACACACCCTCAATGTTATTTTACACCCGCAAGAGAATGTTTTTATTTTTTACAGGTTAGCATGAATTTCTGTCTCAAAAAATAACTTTTTTTAATAAATGCCTCACTGATATAGTACTATATATTCCTCTATGAAATGCCTATCGTTGACAGGCAACAAGGCATTTGTATAACCTTATCTACAGTTAACTCAATGTGCTAAAGTAGCCCTAGCAGCCTAACATTTGTTCTTTTGACATTGGCAATCCTT
Organism: Microvelia longipes; assembly: GCA_018340805.1. Taxonomy (NCBI): domain Eukaryota; kingdom Metazoa; phylum Arthropoda; class Insecta; order Hemiptera; family Veliidae; genus Microvelia; species Microvelia longipes. Next base: position 22,973,103 of record JACMZG010000022.1, read on the forward strand.
TTAACAGCCCGAAAATACCGAGTAAAGTTACTTGTTGATTATTCTATTCCACTACTCCACTTACTGTTTAAAATGCTCTGAATACACAGGGTATTTTGAAATCTAATAACTGTCATTTTGATAATGGAATGCATAAAAAAATAAGTTCAAACATTTAGAAATAACCAGATAAACTATGGTATTTATTTGGATACACCACTAATTTATTTATTAACAATATGAAAAGTATTGGTTTTTCATTGAGATATATAGCTTTTCACAAGATATATTAAGGAAATACAGAGCTGCATTTAAACTTATTTATTCATCACAAGTGTCACAAAAACGAGGAGCCTTTGGCCTCTTAACCGCTAGGGGCTGCAGAGCAGCCCCCACGATTCCCTGTGGCTGCGAAGCAGCCATATAGTTGTAATTTATCAGTTCGTCATATTACTAGTTTATATAAGTGGCATACTGCGAAGATATAAGCGAATTTACAAATGTATTAGTCAAAAAACGTGATTTGTTTACATTACGTCAATCAATGACATGTTTTGTATAACATATATATACCAATAAAAAAACTGAATTAATGCTGATAACACAATGAAACATCAGATGTTTGTGCACCATACGTACTAGTATATGTGTAAAAAATTTCAGCCCAATCTAAACACTATATGAACATTGAAATGTGAGTGGGGTCATTTTTGTGGGTTAATGTTTCATGTTAATATTTCATATACAATAGGGTTCAGAACATTAATAAGATTGATTTTTGTAATAAGATCTAAGAAAGCATTCAAAAGTTATTGTGTCCTATAGAAACGTCTAGGACACAAATTCTTATATAGGACACACACACACACACACACACACACAATATATATATATATATATATATATATATATAATATATATATTTATTATATATATATATATATATATATATATATATATATATATATATATATATTCTTGATCAGGGAGACTCCCCATTTCACGAGCCCAATCTTATTAGCTCAAAGAGCTAGGCATTTAGCCAGATTTAATAAGACAATAATTATACCAAGTTTTTAGGCTGTAAGCAGAATGGAATTGATTAATATTAAGAGTTGAAATCTTCTTATTACTCCTCATTATGATCAATATTAAATTAAGGGTACTCTTGAGGAAAACAATTATAATATTCAAGTTATATTAAGAGTATGTTTTGCCTTCAATTCAAGACGATATTAAATTTAATAACTTTATTAAACTGTTTTTGACAAACCTATTTTGTTTGATCTCTGGGATATGATTGGTTCCAGCCAATTCTTCATGGCAGGAACATATTGCAACTAAATAAATGCAAAATTTTAACTATTTCAAATTGAATTGCTCTGGCTGAGGGGACGTCATAGATATATAAACGTTACAAGATGTCACCTTTTACATTATTCACAACTTAACCTCATTTATACTCAGGTATATAGGAAAAGTATCGTGTTTGCAAAAAACCCGAAACCAGGATGACACCTGAATCATCTGTTTCAGGTCTCTTAAGTAGTTGGATTATTCCTTTCTGGTGTTTTTAAGAGCTCCTAAGTGGTTTTCATAAAGTTTTCTATCTGTATGTGAGTGTCAGTTATGATTGTAGCTCCCAGTGTATTTATGCTATTGAGTTGAAAAATCAGTCTATCGATGTAGTTGTGCTACCTAGATACTATTTTTCTGACGTCATTAACCCGCAATAATAACTTAGCAAAAGTTTTGAAAAAAACGAAAAAATATGCAATTGGATTGAGATTTGGCACGTCGTTATCAGCATTAGTTCAATTTGTATAAAATGACTTGTGCAATTTTTTTATTAAATTGTAAAAAATTGGAGAATAATCCACTTGAGTTGAAATTTACTACAAGTGTACACCATTAAATAATGATAATTATTAAATATCCAAAACTTAGGCAAAAATTGGACAAATAAGCAAGAAAGTGCAAATAAGCAATTCAGACAAAATTTGGCAGGCTTGCGGACCTTCGAGCCAGATTTTTTTTCACATGGTATTTTGCCATGTGAAGCGTGCAGCTTCGTCTCAAACTCCTCTTGCAGGCTAAATCAGCTCGCTATAGCCCCTTCAGGTTAACTAATTGTACTAACTGATTTGGATAGGTAGTGTAGCAGAGGACCTCTCTTTCCAATTAACCCTCTAGTCTTCTACAGAACCCAAGATGTAGAGGTCATCACTTCATATATATATATATATATTCATACACACACACGAGTCTTTTTTCATACTTGATAAAAGGTACAACACCCCCCCCCCCCCAAATGGTTTGTCGTAGTTTTAGTTTTAATTCATGTCTACATTTGTTTTAAGAATAAATATGTGTGTTTGTGTGTATATCACCTTACTTCACACCTTACACATACTTCTCTGTGTATAACACGCATATTTCTGCTATTAATAAAGCTGATGAGTCCAGTATCTGCCTATTTTCAATATTATTGTTAAACCACCATTTAATCTTAACAATACAAAAAATCTAATATCACAGGATTTATTCTACACGCTTGCATAATGGGTAAGCACACTAATTTTAAAGCCTAATTCTGATGATAATAGTGCACATGATTAAGGCAATAAAGTCACATAACTCGATGTGTGACTGGGTATAACTCGATGTGACTACACTGGGTAAACATTATCAAGTGAAATTAAGATAACTAGATTCATAATGCAGAGTGGATTAAAAAAAATCAGGCACAGGGTGGGTTACTTCACAAGTTTTCCTCATCATATCGTATTGACTAACGCTTTTACTCACCACTACAGACTTGTTTTGCTCATCCTCCGAATATAATTATCACCATATGTACTGCAACAGTACAATGTACTGTCTTCAGACAGTAAATACATTTGTTTTATGCCAGCCGTCACCCATCCATGCACTAACCTCACTTGATGCTGTTTAACAACAAAAACTGTGGATATACTTGCGGTATTAAAACAAAACAGTGCGTTAGTCTCCATGATTGCAATATAATTGATGATGGAGCACTAATAAGACATTAAAAAAAAATTTGAAGTAAACTGGAGTAATTCTTTTTAATAAATTTGAAGTAAACTGGAGTAATTTTTTAATAAATTTGAAGTAAACTAGAGTAATTTTCTTAATGTCCTATCATCTATTATATAAAACCTAGTATACTTATTTATTACAAAAAGGGAAATACTTTTATTAAATTTAAACTCAATCAAATTATTTACAGGTTTTTCTAAAACATAAACACGTTATTCAATAAAAATTTAACTAAGACGATAATGAGATGAAATTTGGTCTTATATAAGACTATATACATGCCAATTCTCAAATCAATGACATTGTTGAATTTTCGAAATTTTAGCTGAGTCATTATTTCCGGTTAGAGGCATCATAAAAAAATGATGCCTTTTTTTCATAAAAAAAACCCTTATTTTTTAAAGGGTTTCCTTTAAAAAATAAGTTTTTATTATAAAATTGTAGTCACAAGTTGTTTTCTTTTCTCAAAGAGATATCACCCTCTTTATTGATATCATTAAGGTTTATGCTGTAGCTTTGCGATTTATGTGAAATCAGTAAATGAAAATTATTCATTACAAATAAATATAACCTGTGTGTTTTTAATATGAACGTCTCATTGAATATTTCACTTTTTATTTTTTTCTCATTTATATCATGGGTATATAGGAAAAGTATTGTGTTGGCATAAAATCCAAACAGCAAGATGTCGCTAGAACTATCCGTTTTAGATGTTTTTAAGACCTTCTGAGTGGTTTTCACAAAGTTTTCAGTCTGTATGTGTGGGTCTGTTATCATCGTAGCACCTAGTGTAGTTATGCGAGAGAGTTAAAACTTTGTACATTAGTTTTTCGCAGTAGTTGTGCTATTCAGAAAAAAATTCTTATAACATCATCAACCTGTAATAATGACTCGGTGAAAATTTTAAAAAATCATAAAATACAGTAATGTTGAGATGAATTTGAGATTTAGCACACATACAGCCATGTAAAAGACTAATGTGGCAAGTTTCATCTCATTATCAGCATTAGTTCAATTGTTGTTAAATTACTTCAGCACGTTTTGTTTCAAAAAATCGTTTAAAATCAGAAAATAATACAATTGAGTTGAAATTTGGTACAAGTATATACCCTTTACGAAATAAATAAGTACACTAAGTTTCGTTTTAATACAACAAGTATATCAATAATTTTTGTTGGATTATAAAAGTCAAGAACCATTGAGCATGGACAGCTGAGAATGAAACAGATGCATTTACTATCTAAGGACATGCTAAGCGAGTCCGAAGAAATTTTGCAGAATAAATTTGGCAAATTGTAATCTGAGGACGAGCGAAGCGAGTCCAAAGTAGAGAGGATGAACACAGCCAATCCCATGTGATGAAGAAAAGTTCCGAGGTAACCTGTACCCGATTTTTTAATTTTTTTTAAACCCAGAGTTGTGACATAAGGTGTTGTGTTATTTATTTAACATAGGTTATGTTAAAAATGTTTTGGCGCATTTTAATTGAAACTCCAGAAAGAATGACTTACAAATCAAAGTGTTGATGATCAGAATATATTGCATTAGCTAATAAACCAAGAAAGAAATGGTTTGTTGGTTAAGAAATCAAGCGTCCAAGGAAATATTCCCAGTTGCGGGTCTCTGTACGAGAATTATTTGTAAAATTTAATTTATATTTCTCTATTTATATTTTGTCATTATTATTTATTTAGCAGTTAGCTATTGATGTATAAAGGTAAAATTTGTTAATAAACCGAACTATAAATTAGTATACAAGACTAATTTCTTCAAAATTACAGGGTGGACTAGAATAGAACACATTACTTTCACATGTGAAGCCAGTATACTGTAAGGCTATGAGTACTGGGTTGGAAAATGAGGCCGTTCTCTTATATAGTTGATATTAAAAATAACTAAATTGATATTCATTATAATTATAATTATAATTATAATTATTTATAATTATATAAATTAAATTATGATTATTATTATTATTAATTAATTATTATTATTTATTATTATTAAATTAAATATATAATTATTATTAAATAATTATTATTAATTTATTATTATTTAATTATTATTATAATTATAAATTATAATTAATAATTATTAATAATTAATATTAAATAATTATTAATAAATTAATAATTATAATAATTATTATAATTATAATTATTAATTAATTATAATTATAAATTGATATTCATAAATAACTGATGTTCACCGATTGTATGGTTATTTTACCTGATTATTTCAGGTTTCCTTGTGTTATTGTACAACTTGGTTTTCAAGGTCAATTTTTGTACTAAGTTTAATTTAAAAATATTTTTCCGTTAGTTTTATAATAGTTTTCCGTTTGGAAGATAGCATGCTTACGAAAATTCGCTAGATAAACATAAATACACACATATATATATTTTAATGCTTTTCAAAACTTTTTTTGTAATCAGGGATCTTTTACACTCCCAAGTCCACCTCCCGTCATACGAGCCACTTAATTGAGAATTAATTCACTAAAATTATATGCAGATAAAAGTTTTACTTAGTGAGTAAGCAAAATCGTAATAGTTAATTAGTCCATTTTTTGAAATTCATTAATACCGTTATGCTGTTTCACTCACCAAACATTTTCTCTCTGCCTGTCTAAACAGGCAGAGAGGCAGCAAATTTTTTAACAGAATATTTAAGGAAGATAATGCTAGAAACTATTATATAATTGAAGAAGGTCTCTTGATAAATTATATTCCTTTGCCAGCTATGTGTTTGCAGTAAGAAGACATTAAGTAAATGTCATGAAAAATTAAGAAAGAATAGAAAAGAAGTTCTGTTAAGATATCATTAAAGAGGAAATTCAAAGTTCTCTATTAACTTAAACTCTATGGTCAAAGCAGCAACTGACTACTTAACCCCCTTTAGAGGGAAACTTTAACTTCCAGATTAATGCAGTTAACTAGAAGACTTAGAAATATTAACCATGTTTAGAATATATAATGAAATTACTTTGGCTTCTTAGCAGCAGACGTAATTTACACTATATCTGAGGAAAGACTTGTTTTTTTGTAATACAAATAAAGTCATGAAGTCTAATGGAATGATATTCAATATTGCTTTAAAGATCTATAGCAAATAACTTCCTGCTATCAACGTTTAATAGGTTGTTATCTTACGACTGCATTATTCCATAAAAAGCATAACTCTTTGTACACCCAAAAATTGGTTATGAGGTACCAGCCAGTAAGACCTGCCAAATAAAATTGATCTGATCATTTTTTATTTAATTAATGAAGTCATAGAAATATTACTATCCAGAAACAAGCAGACCTAAGATGAATTTTCTACTCAAGTTTTAGTAGACAGTTCAAATTTCCAATACATTTTTTTTCCACTAAAATACTTTGCAACATGAACAACTGTCCCTCAGATTCAGAATTTTTCTAAAATGCTTTTGGAGAAGTTGTCAAGACTTCATAAGGAAAAGACAAGCTTAATAACAGAATTAAATGTATTTTTACATTTAACACAGTTTTAATTAATTAAATTGGGAATGTTGAAATGTTTAAATAGAGTAAAGAAGACTAAAAGATTGAACAGATTTGAAGTAAAATTGGTACTACAATAAAATCCTTTGAGAAGGAAAGCAGATAGAATGTTTGAAAATCCAGTGTTTAAAATGTACACTCTGGTAAAATTCAAAAACTTGTTATATTTCTCAGCAAAAATTATTTATAACGACAACGTGATAAGGCATAACAAGTTAGAATTGAGGTTAAAGGAATAAATCGTCACAGAGTTGTGTTAAGAACTCAAACGCGGCTGAAAAAAAGAATACGCTCATGTAATGCGAGAAAAGAGGGGCAAGAAAAATTTAGCCTCTTGCTTTTGCTTTTTATTTTCACACCTTCAAAACTAAAATGAAAACTCCTTATTATCAACATGAAAATATTTTTACCTCTGATTTGTAACAAAAGATCTTGTTAGTTTCCAATAAATATTAATTGTACTATTAGATTAGCTGAGGGTTCATCACTAGATAAATTATGTTAGTCTGACAAGGTCAGCATTATATTCAGATAATTTATCAATACCAGAGAACAGCAAAAGGTAATGTATTTGATAAACAACTTCAAAATTAATCAGACAAAGATTGTAAGACTGATTTTTTATTGCTGCTCTCTGCACTAATGACAATCTATTAAATTAAATGCCTACTGCATGTATTAATTTTTAAAATATTATAATAAATAATTTATAATAACTTATAATAATTATTTAGACTAACAGATCACATCAGAAGTACAAACTAAATCAGAGGAAACACGTTATAATATAACTAAACATAATGTGAAAATGTTTACAAAAAGCAACTACTGCTACCAAGCAAAACCTAACTTTATGATGCACTCCTCCACAAACTCAGAACACTAAGGATCAACAGACATTAACATTAATCTTTTACCTTAACTATCATATTACAATTAAAATATTTCACAAAACAAAATAATTACTTATTTGAAAAATACAATAATTACTTCTTTATAATATATACAGTTAACAAAAAATTGATAATCAGTCAGGAGAAAATAAAACTGAGTAAGTTAAAAGATACAAAATATACTTTGTTCACACGCTGGGTTTCCTAGGTGGTTCAACCCCCTAGGAGGTTCAACTTTCCTGGTTGTTGTTGTGTGAATGTGATTGAACACAGGGTTCAACCCTGAAACTCATTTTTCACCTGAAAAAATACCTTGTGAACAGTTAGGGTTGAGCCCAAACAGGGTTAAACACAGGGTTGAAGCCCCAGCCAGATCCTGCATGCGAACAAAGTAATTATAAATACAGTAAAACAAAAGACTGGCTTACAAAAAAAATAACACAATCAATTAGATAGATCCCTTTGTGTTTTAACCTAACAAATGTCAGAGTTAAATGGCTAAACATCACATGGTATGAGCACAATTTTTTACCTAGAGCTGCAAGGTAAAAAAAATGATTCAACATTTTTTAAAATTACACCCAACTTTAAGAATCTCCAAAAACTCACTGTTATATTAAATAGTTCTCTACGTGTTTAGAATATTTAGTAATTCTTGCATCTTCATAAAAATCAGTTTTAGTGAATAATTGTGCTCATATCAAACCTGATCAAACTATCATTACATAACCTTACAGTTAGCCTTTACAATGTAAGCAATTACAGGAATACCATAACATTTTAATTGGACCAATGAGAGAGTATAGCACATATGGACATAAATATGACACGTGTAAAAGGAATTATAATTGTAGTCATGGGTGTTAGGTTAAGGCATTAGACAGGAACCAATGGGAGGGTTGCTAAGTCACATCATTCCTGTCTATCAACATATTTCAAACAACATAACAACACAAGCTTACATTAGCATAAATTTGCTTATTTTTTCATGAATAATCAAAAGAGCACTTTGGGCCACCACAGAAAAAAATAAATATTGTTTTATAATAACTTAAATCTAACTATTTACATTACAGATATCTTAATAAAAAAAGAAATAGGAAACAAAACATAAATAAATACAAAAAAACTTTGTACTCATTTTTACATTTGTATTGTTTTGACTTAGACAACATGAGATTACAATATTTACATTCATAATTAAAAGGAAATAATGTTTACAGTAACATCATATACAGAGTATAATTACAAGTCTATCAATATCTACAAAAAAAATCAGCCTTCATTAAAATAACAACAAAATTCAAAAGGACCAATCCAATGTAAATAGTTTGTAAATATTAATAAACAATTTTTACATAGATAATACATATCAAAGTCAATATATGAGAAGTATAGGTGACTTAATTTTGATAGACGCTATCTTTAAATTCATCAAATGAGAGATAAGGGCAAACCAGATTACATCAATGTTATGGAATTCTATCCATGAAAAGTAACAGAAATTTTACAGCAAACATAGTTTTCATGGGACTATTGTTTCTAGCAAAAAATTTGTTTCGGGTAGATTTTTAAAAATAATTCATTTTAATTTAAAAAAAATCAATTTCTTTTAGGTTGCAAATCAGATTTATAATCATACCAAATAGCATTCATTCTAAAATCTTGCATAAATACAAAAACATTCTTATACATATATTTACTTGTAGAGCAATTTAAAAAATCAAGACACGCCTAGTGATCTTCAACAAGTTTATAAAAAAATAATATAATTTACAGAAAAAATAATTCAATGTTAGATGTTGACAATAAGCAGATAAGGTTTGATGAAAAATCTAAGAAAAGATATATTTCAAGAGCTCCACAAATAAAATTTAAATGCTTAGTGATCAACACCACACAAATTTTTAATATCCTAAACTTAAGGGTCCCTCTAAAAGTGGGAAAATTGAAACTCTAGGACAGCATTTCTTAGTATGATTTAAGCCTGTTTGAATGGCGCTTAAGTAATTATTTTGAAAGAATAATTCAAAATAAACGTCTCAAAATTGGTCCTAATTTAAGCACCTAAAAAAATTGAGAGGGTTTAAATTGTACAGAATTCAAATTAGAAAAGAAAACTAATTTAATTTTTTTATAATTAACTTAGACTGTAAATATTTGATTTTAAACATATTTTACCCCCAATTTTAAGTTCGAGAGCATTCTAAAAATAAGATAGGGAATTTCATCTTTTTTTTAATAAAATATATGGATTCTCAACTATTTGTCATTGGGTGGTCCATACCTTCCAGCTAACTATAAAAATATTTGAACACATGATAATTCTGTACGCCCCCTTAATAAATGTGAAAAAGAATAAGAAAAATGTTTAATACGAGGGAGACTTAATAATTTTACACAAATACTTCGAATAAAATAAAATTGTAATAGATCATACCCAGACAGAAGAGAAGATATCACAGCAAGGTCCTCCAGAGACAGCCTACAAGACATAAAAAGTTATTATGCGTCAAGGAAGAAAAGTTAGTTTCCAAAATTTTGAAAGAACCTCTCACAACATTCTGGTGGGAATTTTATGAAAAAAAAACTTAGCATGCCTATTCAAAGCCGTGGATTTCATACAGTATTGGACGCTCAAAACTTTGAAAAATCACACACATTTTAGATTAATTAAAAAAAGGCTGGTCTTTTCTAGTTTAACACACCACTACAAAACAACTAGGAGAGAGCCATTTTTAAATAAAATTGAACTTCATTCTTAAAATTTGGAACAATGCACGATTATTTAATGGTTCACAGCTTTGTAAAGGCAGACTAAGTTGTTCCTTCATCATTTAAGGTTCAATGGATAAAAAATCATTTCTTTAAGTATGAATTGAGAATTTGACTGTAAAATAAGATTACAAAAATTCTCCTTAAATGAATACTTCGAACTGCTTTTATTTAAGTGTGGTGCTTTAACAATTCTGTAAATGTTGACAGAGGCAGCTACAGTAGTGCTTCTACTGTTCTTAACAAAGAAGTAATAATTACATACCAATTATAGTATTTAATAAGATTATGAGTGGAATCTGTTACAGGTATCTAATAATCAAGAATCTACACAAGAACCAAACCAAAATGCCTAAACACCATCTAAATAAATCTTAATAATAGGCACAGTATGACAATCTATGACCTGACCTTATTATGTTCTAACTTACACTGATAAAAAAAAAAATGTAATTGATACCTGAGGATGAAGTAGTGGTAGAAACTTCAAAGACTACTAATAGAAAGGAGGATGTCTGGATGTGAAAGTTTGCAGTAAGGATCACCACCTGGGTTGAAACCTGGGTCGAAAGTGACGGGGCCTGAATGGCCTGGGACCTTGGTGGAAGAATCTCGGAGGTGGCCGAGGGCTGCGGTCTTGATGAGGTAATATTAAGTTAGGTCGAGGTGGTCTAGGAGACTCCAGAGGAGGTCGGGAAGGAGTTAGAGGATGTCTCTCAGGCAAATTCATTCTGGGCGGGCGAGGTGATTCTAATCTTGGAGAATCAAACCTAGGCATTCTATGAGGGGGTGGAAAAGGTTTGGGAATAGATGTAAGAGGCACTGGAGGAGGCACTTCATCTTCCTCAGGTGTAATAGGGACTAAACCTGGTCTTTTATTAACTGGTGAGGTCTCTCTCTCCTCATCACTCATCTCCATATCAATATTCTCTACATTATCATAAGGAGGTTCATCCATATTATCGACAAAATGAGATTCCTCAGTGAAATGAGGAGGAGGAGGACCATTGGGGGCAAAATGAGGACGGTTGACAAAGTGTGGGGGACCACTGTTATTAAAGTTAGGAGGACGAATATTTTGAAAATTTGGAGGTGTCATTTCAAAATTGGGAGGACCATTTGGGTTTGCCAGGTTGGCCTTAAAGTTGGGAGGTGGAATATTGTTAAAAGCAGGGGGCAGGTTAGATTGGAGAGGAGGGATGCTATCATCGAAATTTGGAGGCATTAATGAAGGAGGTAATCCTGGGGGAGGTAAGAGTTTGGGAGGCGGTACATTAGTAGCAGGTAAAGAGGGTGGTGAAGGGGGAGGAGCTAAAGAAGGAGGAATTAAATTCAGAGGAGGAATATGATCAGGAGGTGATCTAGAATCACTGCTATCACTGTCATGAAACAGTAGAGATCTAAATGGTCTACTATCCTTGTCACTCTCCGGCTTGCTGTCCCATCCTGTCAGGCTAATCAGATTCCTACAACAACACATCTTTATATGAGACTAACACAAAAAATAAACAAGAAACAAACAAATATCCATGGACCTGGGGAAAAAATCATCTCCCACAAATTTACAGTTACAACAGATTTTATATCTATTTCAAATAATAAATGTTTAAAGAAAGGTAACCTATCAGACTCTTCATTGGCAGAAGGTTATCCCTAATTAAAAAACTCTATGATCGCGTTCTGAACATACCCTAGTGACTATCCTTTTACACATGGAAATTCAGCTGAGCTCGACAACACTACTTCAACTATTAACTACTACTACTTAAAGTAGTATTATACATTTTTTAGTGAATTGCTTCAGAGTACTTAATGCCAAAATAATTCATGGATTTTTTCTAATAATTTCACAAAACAAAGGAAATCATTAAGGACTATTGTTCATGTCAAAAAGATATAATAATTTCTTGGCAAATATTTATATTTATTGAGTATATGCTTAAGACTTAAAGCATACACTCCAAATGTTTAATTGACTTCTTTTCAGAACATTTCATAATATGATGAAAATAGTTTGTGGACAATTTCACTTCAAAAGGATATTACCATTTTTTTTGCCAATATTTATAATTTTTATCATCAATGCTGTTTTGGTAATAACAATTTTTTTATTTGAATTTAGCACAGTTTTATTCTATTGTAATGTAGCATTTTAAAAATACAATATCTTGTTTGTTTAATTTAAAATTAGTATTAACAAATGTTTGAGAATGAGCGTATAAGAATGAGCGTTTGAGAATGAGTGTATAATCTATGGGATAAATATGTACATTTTCTGGCGCGGCAGATCTCCGTGACAATTTTTTTGACGCTTACCACTATAATTTTTTATAGAACAAATCTTGGTGAAGCATAAAATGAGACCACTTAGACCTAGATGCATTTGAAGTTTAATCAAAATCTATTGATTAAATTCCGAGATTTAAATACTCAAATTTTATTTACTGACAGTAACTTCCTACTGTTATTTGAGCTTTAAATGAGTACAAATAATGCTCTGCTGTGTGTATGTATCTTCTAGTGTATAATCTACGGGATAAATATGCATATTACATGGGTAAATGATAAATGATCTTAATGAGTCATAAACCCATGGGTATAGTTTAAGTGTAAAGTGCTTGTGATATTTCCTAGGTGTTTCTCACAAAATTATACTGTGTCAAATTAAGTAGTTCATAAAATACATAATATGTTATAGTAAATATACAACACTCTCTAAATAGAAGGGTAACACCTGAAGTTCCCAAAAAATTGACACAATATAATTGTGGGAGAGACATTATATTGTAAACTACTCATGTTTTGTAAACTCGGTAGTATCAAATAATATTTCCCAAAAAATATGTATTTCTTTTAAAAGATAGGGTTTGGTTAGAGTTATTTCAGTTGATTTTTCTGCTTTTACGAGTAATTTTCCAACCCTGCAGCTTTAAAAAATAGCAGCAACTGCAATATGATACTTAAGAACATCATATTTTTTCTTGGTCTTACTTCTCTTCCTTATAGTCTATTTAAGCTTAATTTATCATTAAAATCCTTGTTAAATCAGTTCTAAATTGATAAATTTCTCTAGTTACTTTTATAATATAACACACAGCTAAAATCAGTTCATGGCCTAGGAAAATAGTGTTGAGGAACCAATCAGGTAAGCTTGACTTGAAATTGTGAGCGTGGTTTAACATCCATATTAGCTCATACATAACCTTATTGGCTCCCTCCCATTATTTTCCCATGCTGTCAACAGATTTTAACTGTGCGCAATACTAAAGTAAAATTAAAAAAAATGGGTACGGGGTACTGGGGAACTTTTCCTCATCACATCGGATTCACTACACTCATCCTCACTACTTCCAACTCGCTTCGCTCATCCTCAGAATATACAAGTCATTAAATGTATACTGCGCCATGCCTTTGGCCTAACTTTGCTTGTCCTATTATAGTAAATGCATCTGTTTTATTTGGTCACCCAACCAGTCACTAAACATGCTCGATCCTGCTCAACTTTTGTAATCCAACAAAAAAACCAAACTTGGCGTACTTATTTTTTAAGTAAAGATATACACTTAAACCAAATTTCATCTTAATTGGATTATTTTTTGATTTTTTACAATTTTTAATAAACATATACTAGTCATTTGATAAATTGAACTAATGCTGAGTATTATTTAACATGTGAGTTAAATCTCAATTTGATCGCATATGTTTTTAGGGTTTTATGGCTTTTCAAAATTTTGCTGAGTCGTTATTAAGGTGTAATGACTTTATAATAAAATTATTTTCCAAATAGCACAACTACAGCAGAATCTAGCATAATTACACTGGGAGCTACGATGATGACCACACACACACCATTGTGAAAACTACTTAGGAGGCCTTAAAAACACCTGAAACGGATAATTCCAGCGTCATCCCTGTTTCAGATTTATTTGCAAACACAATACTTTTTCTATATACCTATGGTATAAATGAGGAAAAGTAAAAATAGGGATAACTAAAATAAGGTAAATAAGGTAATTTCGAATAAGAACATAGATAATGCCCTTAATAAAATAAAAGAAGCAAAGCATAGAGAGTACAAGGAAGATGTGGAGAATTCAAGGTATTTTTATATATATAAAACATTGAATAATTCACCACCGAACAGGATCAACTATTTTTCGGATCAAATTGATATGTCAAATATAAGCTGGATATTCAAAGCCCAAGGCGATGTCATGTACCTACAGTACAAACCTTGGATTGATGACAACGATCATACATGTAAATTGTGTAACTCCCGGGAAGAAGAGACCGGATATCATTTTATTGCTCGTTGCCCCATCATGTCAGAGTTTGGAGTTCAATATTTTTCTAAAAAACCTTAACTTTCGACGATTACTTGTCTCAACTTAACGGACCCGATTATACTTCACTAGTAGGATATCTAAAAACTGCTTGGAGATAAAGACACCTTGTAATGACAGAATATAATTGAAGCAAACAATCTGATAATTAGCTAAGTTTAATAATTAAAATCCGTTCAAATAAAATAAATAGTAATGCATGACTTAATGTATATTATTTTTATTTGTAAGTATTATGTAATTAGGCATGTGCATGCATAATTTAATTAAACCCTAAATCTCAGTTTACAAAAGAAATTTATATATGAAATTATACATATAGTCATAATTGTTTGTATGTGCATGAATAGGTAAGTGTATCATATGTATATGTGTGTGTATGTGTATGTATATGTGTGTATTTCTATACATAAAGGATAATCAAATATAACATAATAAGATATCAATTAAAGATAATAATACATTGGTTATTATTATAAAACTATAAATATTAATTATTTTTGTTACACTTTTTTATTTGGCTAATTATGTAGATTAATAGGTAAACTAAAATTAAGTTTTAAGATTTATTTTATAATATTATAGATTTTATTTATAATTAAATTTTGCATGTATTTCTAATTGATTATTTATGATATTGAAAATTGTTTTTCTTATTCATGTACAAAATAATGAAAGCAACTCAAGCGACGACCCACGGCCAGGCTTTAAAATGCTTTGTTTGTAGTATTTAAGTTCTGTAAACCAATACAATATTGTACAAGCATGTTAATAATAATAATAATAAATAAAATAAGGCACAAGAAGAGGACAAACAAAAAAATCCAATAAAAACAAAAAAGAAGGACAAATCATATTGGAAGAACATGTATTTCTTTGTTAATAACTTTAATTGACTTAAGATTTTAGATATCATACGCCCTATTATATAAAAATGCCAAAGTGCTTTAAAGTACTGCCTCGTAGGAGAATACAATTTAAAAGAATTGTAAAAAAAAGTACATACCTATGGTCTACATCCTTGGCTCTCATGTCAGTGTCTATGGTTGGGTACTCTTCTTGGAAGGGAGGAGGAGACAAAGGCGAGTCCCACTCCTCATTCCACTCTTCTCTCTCTTCTTCAGCAGGCTTAGTTTCTTTCTTAGATAAAGACTGGATAATATCAGCAAGTGAAGGTTGTACTCCAATAACTTCTATTTTGTTACCGTCTGGTTTACCAGGGTTATTTGGGGTGGGAGAGGTGGGTAAAGGAGGGGGTGGGGGTGGAGGCAGCAATCCACCCTCACTATTCATAAGACTAGAAAAGACATTAGGCTGCACTCTCTCCTCCGAATAGCCCTTGCTGTTTCCTCCAATGAAATACTCAGCAGGGTAGCTGTCATCGTGACTAGGTTGTGAATCTGAGTTATAGTTTCTATTATAATCATCGTGGTTAGGATTGTAATCATTTTCAGTGCTGCCATACTGACTGCTGAAAGAGGTATTGGCACTATAGTTCTTGCCAGACGGAGTGTATGGAGTACTGTCCCTGGGATGAGTCGTCATGCTAGGAGTGTAGACAGCTGAATTATAGAAATCTTTTTCACCATAAAATGAGTTATTGGAGTCTAAAGCTTTCTCTATAACACTGGTATTGTTTATAAATGAATCACCCATGGTAAAACTGCCAGGGTTAAAGTTAGCTACATTCACATCATCAGGGCTCTGAGGAGGGGAGGGCGAGGGTGCATTAACATCAGGCGGAGAGGGAACAGGCGACGGTAAAGAAGGCATTTTCTCTTCTAATTTCTTTTGAACTTGTTTGACCCTCTGGCCAAAACATTTATAAGCATTGACTACTATTTTAGCTTCTTTGAAATCTTTCTCATAGTACTGCTCACTCGTATCGAGCATGTCAAGTAACCCGGATCTTTCCTTTATCTCAGCTTCCAAAGCGTCTATGTATGCCTTGATCTTGGTTAGAGCCTGTTCCACATCTTCCATCACATCCTCGCTATGTTCTCTGTCTTTCAACGTTTTCCTCAGCTTATCCACATTAGTTATTGGGATTTCACTCTCATTTAAAATTCGTAGTTTATTATCAGTGTCGTCTTCTAATTTCTTGCAGCTCCTAATTCTAGAATACATTACATTAGGCTGAAAGTCTTGGATATCCATTCTACTGCTTCCTTTAGGGTCGCATATCAAAAGCCCACTCAGATCTAATAAAAAAGCCTCATCGTAAATGCCTCTATCATCCCAAATTTTAAACAACCTAAGAACTTTGTTCTTAACACTGTCTTCTCTAACCATGGTGGTAGCTTTTTGTAAGACGGGTGCAAAAGCCTCGACAAAAGGTAAATGTTTTCTACGACTGTACTGAATAACATCATTGGCAAGGTAGAAAAGTAGAAGTCTGTGCTCTATCTTAACTCTCCTCAACACACTCAACCACATAGTAACTATCTTACTGTGGTGGGCTTGGTTAGCGAGGCACCAGGAAGATAAACTAGAAATACTTTCATGAGTTTCTCTCAGCTGAAGAAGTTTCTTCTCCAACAGCGCTTCGTTAAAACTACTACTCGTACTCATCTTGATATAATAAATATTTCTCAAAAGTACATACCTCTAGCTATAATTTATTCGTAAAACAAGGTGTATTGCTATTTGATAAACATTTTTTGAAGTAAAAATAGACACTTGATTGGCTCCCACGGTCGACCGGTAGAAGATTGATTCAATCACATAACACAATTTCTCTCACTTTCATTAAATCTCGAGTTTTTTCAACCTAATAAAATGAATAATTTACAATATTTTTCAAAGAAAAATTAAATAAAAACAGAATTAGGAGTATCGTAATGTTTCAAAACAGTTGAGGTTATGAAGCACCAAACAAAAAGATTAAAAAGATGAACTATGGAACAGAAAACGAGTTTTACGTAATCACTGACGGCCAGCACCGCAGACCAGATTTCACTTTATAAACTAGCACTTAATAAAACTAAATTAACTATAAAATTTTAATGGAAATCGGAAAATCTGCACTGGTGTGACAGAAGGACGCGAAGTAAGATGGCGGCCGACGTGTTATCATCCGGCAACCATGAGGAGTGGGCGGCGGAATCTGGAAATTTTGATTTCCAAAATGTAAGTGAAAAACATTATTTTTTGTTATAACTTCTGTTCTGCTTGAGTTAATTTTCTTTTTAAAATCAAGCAGTTTAGGGAATTTGACATGTATTTCTATTTTTTGTTGGAAATTTAATTCCTATTTTAATTCTTGATAACAGGATTATAGAAATTTCTCTCATATAAAACTTGACAACCAAAATTGATAAAAATTGTTGCATATATCTAAATTTTGCAGAATTTGAAAATTATCTCTTAGGATGATTTGAAGTTACCGTTTAAAGAAGAACTACAACTTTGCTTGACGGCTTTGATACTTAATAAGGGGAATTGGGCCTGGTACTGTAGAGTGGTCATTACACAAACTCATTTCTTTTGTTAGTAGAGTTTATTGATATCAACAGTTTCCATGGAAACTTTAGAGGACGTTATTGTTTATTATATTCTTCTTTAATTGTCTAGCTGTTAAAGCTGACGGATGGAGCGTAATAAGAATCCGTCAGAGAACAAGCAAGTCAAGAAACATCATAAGTCTTCCCAAAAACACACTGTTACTGAATCAAAGCCCAGCAACACCAAGGTTATTATCAAATCAATCCTACAGCCTTGTTATTAAAAAAAAGTTATCAAAGATGCAAAAACCCTGTGAGGGAGATGATCCTATTTGTCTGCTATCTTGGATTTAGTCAGATTTTGCTCCTTTGCTATACATCAGGTTTGTAATAATTAATGAAACCTTAAAGAGAGAACCCCACTTTTGAACAATTTTCATTGGTGGTAGCGCACAGGGCTAATATGTTTGGCCAACTTCAGTTAGCGTCTGGCTCTTGGGTCACTACTAGCGTACTACACGCTAGTCTAATTCCCTATAATAAGACTTCTCAAAACTACCTGTCTCTAGAATGGCCATTAAGGTGCTTTGATTTACATCCTCTCGGGTAAACGACTGTGGCTTTTCCAGCCATTTTTAAAATCCTAGCTAGGAGGGTAGTGGTTCTCTTCCTGTGGTATATGGTGTGCTAATACACACAGTTAAAATCAGTTGCAGCGCACAACAATAATTCAAGAGACCCAATGAGGTTAGTCCTGGATATTAAACCAGGCCCATAATTTCATATCATGCCTAACCACATTAGTCCCTCAACAATATTTTCCCATGCTGTCAACTGATTATAACCATGTGTAATACTATAATAATGTTTTACTTGACATAGCTTAAGAGTACGCCTTATCAAAGGGGTGATAATTTTGTGACAATTTTGACAAAAATGATAATTTGTCCCCCATTTTGAGGACCAATAGTTTCCCTACCAGGGATTTTGCATCTTTGATAAGGCCATCTCTTAATATCTTGTACTTTAATAAGCCCCCATATTAGTGGGTTTCTTATGAAGGCTAAGTTCGCTCTGTTACACACATGAAGAAATTTTAATGAGAGTGTATAATAATATTGCAGGGATCTTCATATCTGCTACAAGACAAGTTGACTGCAGGTTCAGCTATATTCATTGAAGGTACCTTACAAAAGAAATGCACAGGGTTCACAATAAACCTGAAAAGTGTTGAAGATATAATTTTCCATTTAAATCCGAGGTTTGATCAGAGATACATAGCCAGGAATAGTAAAATACACAAGAAATGGGGCCTAGAGGAGTCTCAGATGCTACAGCCTATTCCTCTCAAACCCGACCAAACTTTCTTCCTGGAGATACTTGTCTCTCCTACAGAGTTCTGGGTAATTATTGTATTTTCGACCATCTAATAACTCCAAATTTTAAACAAAGTTATAGCATTAAAATTGAAGTTGAAAAAATAATTGATTTACTTATAGGTGAGAAATATCCCTTGGGTAGTAAAGTGGACAATAGGGTGTTGACAGTATCTCTACCTTCTAATACTGTCAGGTAAATACCAATTGACCATTACAGATGTATGGTACAGTTGCTTAGTAACTAGAATACACTTTATATTGTCCTAAATTATATTCATACTGCTACAGCTTCTAATTCTACTAAGCTTATGGTTAGCTTAAAGGTGTGTTTACAAGAGTAATCCAGTCCTATCAACCAGATTAGGTGTCTTAATAAAGCAGAGTTCTGAGTTCTTCATTTGCTACACCCCTGTAACTTCTTTAGTTGTTAGCCAATTATAAAGAGATTATGTCATCAGGGCAATAATTTAATTTATTAGCTTATACTTGACTTAATTTATGCCATTCATCCTTTGTCAAATTATTGGGGGGAGTAACCATCTGAAGGAGTGCCTCCAAATTTATTTACCTTTCTCTTGTGAAGGTAACTAGTGTCATTAAGTACTTTTGTTGTAACTTGTTGCCATTATGATGGTGGCTTTAAAAACTTCAATTGTGTGTTGTACCCGTGACAACAGCTCAACAATTTTTATTGTTCCTTCCTTTTTGTGTCTTGTGGTGACTCTGACAATTATGGAGACCAACTTGCTCTCATCTTATATATTTATCTATCAGACAGGTTTGTTAAAACCGTACACCACCTGTTGAATATATTTATGTTACAGACTAGTGTCAATGGATTCCATTTGTTTACATTCAGCCACAGAGTGCCTTATCAAGACATCAAGAGTATAGAAATCTCTCCTCATGTTAATATAAGCAAGTTTGTTATTTCTCATCCGGTAATATACCCTTCTAAACCTCAAAAACCTCTATCTCTACCAATCGCAGTAAGTATTTGTCTCACAGTCCTTATTTTGATCTGTCATTTAAAGAAAACAGAACAGATAAAATTTTAGAAAAATGTCAATTAGCGTACCAAAATAGCACCCATTTTAAACTTTCAGTCATTAAAGAAGGAATAAAAAAATATTTTTAGTACCATTTTTAGTCAAAGTCTAAAAAGAAATAACTGTAAGATTAAAAAAAGTGGGCCAAACAGAGGCACTATATTCTTCGTGCTGTATCTTTCCACTTGAAAAAAACAGCTGTTTTAATAGAAGCAGCAGGTGTCCAACTTCGGAAAGAAACAAATACCTATAGGTTCTTGAGTGACATCACAGGACAACCATAATATCTGTTTAGGTTTTATTATCTCTGGTAGGGACTTTTTTCTTTCCTTTTACTGTGTTACAAGCCTTGCATTTTCTCCTTTCCAGCTGCTTTTTAGTCACGTGACCCACTGCGGGACCATGTAGAAAGATACAGCGCAAGAAGTATAGTCTTTTTTTGAAATTTGATATTTTGAGATAGGAAATCTTAGTTCCCTACTTGATAGCTTTTCATCTTAAATAAATCAGGATTTAATGGATGTTACGATGATTTTTAAAATTTGCATTATTTTATTTTACAGAGGGAACACAGATGTCCGGTTTACTGTGAGCTGGAGAGATTACAACTCGGAGATGTTATACAGGTCATTGCAAGAGTTGATTCTTTACCCAACATGTTCTATATTAATTTACAAGCTGGTTTACATTATGTACCTCATCCCATTGTCTCTTACCATTTGACTGCTAGGTAAATTTATGTCAAACACTCTTATAAAAAGCTTCTTCTTATGCTTCCATAAGCAGAAGAATTCTTAAAATTCCACCTTAGAATAGAAAGGTGGCTGTAAAGGTTTTTAATGTTATCATACATTTAATTGGCAAAATATTGGTAAAAAGCTTTAAAATGAATAAAGTATTTTATTCATTTTAGAAAATGAAAAAAAATATATCCGAGTTCTGCTCAGATATCTAGAGATAAAGAGCGCTGCTCATTTTCACAACCTTGCAGTAAAGAAGTCTGGTGGATATCTTTTTGAGGACCTGCATATTTCTGGAAAGCAATGAGAGAGTATTTACTTTACTCTAAAAGATGACTGTTAGAATTCTAGGTTTGGTTGATGGGTTACTCAAGTAGTATTTGGCCATTTAATCATTCTGATTGAATGGAAGGGAACAAACAATTTTGAAGGATAAGGAAGCATAGAGAGAGTTGATTGGGCTGATCCTCTTTCAACTATCATACATTCAGTGAAACCAGGATGAGGGAAGGATTTGATATTAGCAGTTGAATGTACACCTTACTTGTCATATATAGTCAGAGGCTAATTGTCCCATGTGTGAGCAATTTGAAGAGACAGGTTTGCACTTTTTAAGGCTTGCAGTCTTAGAATAATACTATATATAGAAGGAGCACAGGACCGTAAACACAATGTAATTCTACTGATAACACGAAAGCCGGTTGACTGGTGCAACTAAGTAATGCTGCCAACCTGACAACAAAACATTATTTTAATTATGTGTCATAAATATCTATTAATGAAGAAGGATTGCAAAGAACAAATATAATAACTTAAAACACCTGCTGAGTATTTAATAAAACTGGTCTTAGATGGCAAAAGGGCGGCGGAATACAAGAATCTACATTTAGTTGATGAGGACTACTTTTTATATATAATTTTAATAAATATGTTAAACTACAATTTAAAATGCTTAAAATATTGTAATGCACCGATATTTATATTAGTATTTTATGAATAATCAACCATTAATTAATAATAGAACATAATAATCCAGCAACCGGAAGTATTGCCAACTTTTTTTTAGAAAATTGTATATTGTTAGGGTGGCAGCATTACTTAGTTGCACCAGTCAACCGGCTTTCGTGTTATCAGTAGTGCTCCTTCTATATATAGTATTATTCTAAGCTTGCAGTATTTGTAGTTCTCTCTGTCCTCGCATATTTGGTGTTGGATCTCTTTTAAAAAAGAGGGTCATTTCTTCCTCCTTTTTTGAAGAGATACTTAGCCTTTTAAAAAGGCACTTGTTTGGTGTGGTGTACCAGGGTAAGGTAATTGGGGATGGCAAGAAGGTCTCAACAGTATAGCTTATTCTTTTCTGACTTGCAGCCCCAACCAAACATGTATTTTAATTTAATCTTAAAAATTATTCAAATGCCAAATTCTTATAGTAAGTTTTAAAAATTATTTTACTCATTCATTTCTTGTTAAAACTTGTTAAATTGTTTCCATGCATTCTTACCACAAATAAATGATGTTTCAGATATCTTCCCTCGTGGAACGTTGTACAGAATAGTTGGAGTAATGGTAAATGGAATGAAGAGGTATCAGAGAAACTTCCATCAGTCTTGCTCCCTGGTGAGACTGTTCACATCACTATACGGTGCCAGCAGAACGGCTACTCTACCAGTATCAGCGGAAAGCAATTAAAAACATTTCCTTACCGTGTCCCAGTCACTGATTGTAATGCACTTGTGGCTGAAGGAGATATTAAAATAATTTCAATTAAAACGTCAGCTCAGAGCCATTTAGCCTCTGAATCATAAGAGTTTTAAAGTTGGTGTGTCTCAAATTGTAATATAGGACATTTAAGTTGAATGGTTGTATGATGATCTTCAGTCTTCATGGATTTTTGCATCCAGTGTCTCGCGGACTTTTCTGTATTTAAAATCTCTAGTTTATACACGTAATCTCAATAACATGTGATCATAATCAGATGTAATATTTTTCTTTTAGCAAATTTTCATCAGAAAATTGTGCTTATGAGGTTAATTTTATATTTAATAGTTTAATGAAAACATATGATTTGTGTGAATTTGTCTGTACTTAATAATTATATTACTCCGTCCTTTGATGTACAAATAATCGATCTTAATAATCTTAAAGAAAAATATAATATTATTAAAACCAATCATATATCTTAACTTTTGCCATAACCTATTTTATCTGAAGCCACGGCCTTTTAATAGATGAGTTAATGTCTGAATCACCTGAATAAACATCTTAACTTTAACTGAGATCTGAATCTATGACTTTTTGATTGATTGCCACATGTTAATATCTAAATTAATATCTTAACTTTAACTGAGATCTGAGGCTATGACTTTTTGATAGATAGTCACATGTTAATATCTGAATAAATATCTAAACTTTAACTTAGATCTGAATTCATGACTTTTTGATTGATAGTCACATGTTAATACCTGAATATGGCAAAAAGCGTCCCAGAGACATAATTGCTAAGATCTAGGATCTTCTCCACCTTTATTACTATTACTTACTAATATCTGAATAAATATCTAAACTTTAACTGAGATCTGAATTCATGACTTTTTGATTGATGGTCACATGTTAATATTTGAATAAATATCTAAACTTTACCTGAGATCTGAATCCATGACTTTTTGATTGATGGTGACTTGTTAATATCTGAATAAATAACTAAACCTTAACAGAGATCTAAACCTTAGTATTTCATTTTGCTAGGTAAATGAGTTTAATTAACCTGGCTTCAGGACCAGGCTTAAGTTAAGATTATGTTTGAGTGGTCTTTATGCACTGCTTAAGTAGATCTTCTCGTCTGATGATTTATTTTTTCTTATTTGAGACTTATTTTTTTTAATAAATTATTCTGAAGAAATTTTAAATTTTTTTGTATCAAGTTTACTAACACATTTTTTCATTATTAAATAATCTATTTCTAAGAGATTCGTTCTAGATTTTTATATTATGATTAACAAATTTGGTGCAATTCTTATGAAAATTTTGAACCTAGTTTGGGAAATAAAATAGAATTATTGGGAAATAAAAATAGAATGATCAAAAATTAAAAACAAGATTTGTGAATGAACTTCGTGATCCAAGTTCAATTCAGAAAATAAATACCTAGTGTATTAGAAAATAAAACTATTGTAATGAGGTGTTTCTCACCAAGTAGCAACATGTCTTTAAATTTAATTACATATTTTCTTTATTGTATATTAAAAATAAAATTTATAATTGCTGTTCTCAATGTCATGTAAGGTGTTTTTATTTGTTTTAAAATTTGCTCAATTTTACCTCTTGAAATTAATAAGAAATTATATTTTTTATTATATTATTTATAGGTTTATATTATATTAAAATTAACTATGTATAGTTAATTTTATAATGGAAAAATAGATTTTAACATTGTTTTGATTCAGAATATTGTTAATAATAAATGTTATGAACAAAATTGTTAAAATAAATTATAAATTATTTATCTTATTTGATTCTATTTGAATGAATAAAGTGAAATTCAATTCAATAGAAAAACTTTGAGGGCTTTAGCTATATATATATATATATATATATATATATATATATATATATATATATATATATAATATATATATATATTTAAAGTACACAGAAGGTACTCATTATATACCCTATTGGTCATCCTTGTTGGTTAATTTTTAATAAAAAATGAAGTACACTTCTTTGATATGAATGAAGTTGATTAAATTAGATATTTAATAATAATTTTGAAAATATTTAATATTATTTTGTTCAGAATATAATAGCATTGTGTTGTTTAAAGAAAATTATAAAAATTATATTTATCATCTATATTTGTTTTAGTTGTTTGATTTATTTTTACTTTTTCTTGTTTACTTGTAGCAGGAAGTATTGTGCTCACCATAAAAATCCAAAACTGAGATTTCATCAGAAAAACCCTTTTGAATCATTTAAAATTATTTAAATGTTAGGTGCGTTTAAGACGCTCAACATTGAGATTGACAAATATGTTTGTTAATAATAACAAACATTTAAGACGCAAGACATTGAGAGTGTTATTAATTATAATGTGTCTGTCTGGCTGTGTGTGGATGTGTGTCTCTCCCACTCATTACTCCTGCAGTGTTTTTTGTTAGACAGTTGAAACTTGGCATAAAAATCAACCTTTTGGTCTAGTTGTGCTGCTCTAAAAGAAACTTGTAGACCTTATTTGCTTATTTTGTTGGGTCATTAAATGTTCAAGAAATTCGTTAAAAACGAAGAAGTATGATGGAGATCTATACGTGACTAGCAGATTTAAAACAAATATTGTGCTATTAACTGCTGTTTTTAATTTGATTTTGATTTTTGCAAATTTGACAGGCAATAACTCTGAAAGTAATGATTTTTAATTTACATTTAGTACAATTTCAGAAAGTGTCTAATAATGTAATCAAAATTATATTTTTTACCTTTGAAGTTATGAAAGGAATCCAAAGTTATGAGGAAAAAATTCTGAGGTACACTGAACCCAATTTTTATCTTTCCTGACCTACAGTAGTAGGTATGTTGAAAAACCAAGACTTTATTTGGTGGAAGAGGCACTTTTATGATGTTCTGATTGGTTTTCATTTTGTTGCAATAACGAGTCAATCATAATTACTGATGTGTTCACGCCAAAGGGTTATACCGAGGCTTTCTAGTTGTATTGCCCAGAAAATATTTTTCAGACAACGTTTACTTATTTTAGTAAAAAGTAGAAAACATTCTAAATCAGGTTTAACTAAAAAATATTAAGTCGTTCAAATGATGGCGTAGTTAGAAGATTTGTCTAAAAATATATAAATACTAAATACTTACACTCAGACATACATACACACACACACACACACACACACACACACACACACACACACACACACACACACACACATATATATATATATATATATATATATATATATATATTATATATATACATAATTATTTTGCTTCTGTACCTCTAAAGGAGAGGGAGGCATTGTATTATGAAAATCAATTCTGAAACTTCTGAAACACATTTTACACTCCCGACTCCGACTTTTGCCATGTCACCCATCCTATAAGCGAATATTTTAAAGGAAACTCGATAAAATCAAATAAGACACATGTAATTATTACAATTCAATGCATTTTCACATCCCTGGGATTCAGGGAGGGATTTGTAGATTCACTCTACAGTCTTGCACGATCCATATTGTGGCACTTCTTTAGTTTATGTCGACCACTTATTTGTTTGTGTTTATTTACCTTTGTGTTTATTAATTGTGTCAATTATTATGTTGTGATTTATGAATCCCAACAAAAGCACATGCAAAAAGGAGACAAGTCTAGCGTAAAAAGTTGTGAGATCATTGAATAAGTCAAGTCGTAGGTTCCCAATAATGCTTGTAAATATGAGGTCTTGGCGGTTTCACTTTGTGACTTGGCCATTACACAGCTTAACGTAGTGTGGTATTAAACATCTTGCATAGAGTGTAGACATACACTATAATAATATATTCAGCAGATATGAAATTTGGTAGAATGGGTCAGCTCAACAAGATCTTTTAGTTAATTTTAAAATTATATTTTTTAATTTCCTTAATAAAAACACACGAGGGGGTGAAAATAGCCTCGAGATGCTTCCTGTTAAGGATGGTTTTCATCCTGGTTTTAAAAACCAGGGCATTGCAGTGCCCCCAGAAATTAAAACAAAGGTGTCATCTCATTTAAAGAAGCACCCCAATTATTTATATTTACATATAATAATAATTATTATTATTTATATTAAGTACGTATATCTTAAATAAATTCATGCTGAAATAATTACTTTATTTGCAATGCTCTAACCCAACCTAATTAAAAACATTCTTGAGTAGTTTTTGTTCCTTTCTTTTTTAGCATTATCAGTTTTATTACTGTCATTAGATCGAGTTTCATCTTCAAGCCGCCTTAGTTTGATTTTGATTGGTTTTATGTTGGCTAAAACGTATTTTTTAGTTGGCACAAATGGTCTGTAGCTCTCATTAATATCAATGAGGCGCTGCTTCTCCCGCACTATGATTTCTTCAAGCTGGTCTTTATTACCAATTTGCAATGTATCTTGCAGCTGGTGGTAATTTTGTCTGATTTGATTCCTAAGCTCGTTTGTCCAGTTCAAATTTTGCAATATACCTTTGCCTAGTAACTTTTCGTTTGCTTCCTTGATTTCCAGCTTAAAATGGTTCCATTCCCTTTGAATTTGTGGTTTAATGTCTCTAATATATTTTTTCTGCTTTGCTTGCAAGTCGATTTCTCCGAGTTTCATTTTGAAACACAAATTTCAAGGTCCTGTGATCATCTTATATATACGAAATATTTTTTTGTATCTATGTATCTTGAACAAAACATATCTCTTTTTAATTTCCTAGCACTCTTATCTGTTTATTTTTTTTAAATCTGACATGTTTTTAATCTCCAAAATATTAAATTAGGTACATTTATTAAGTACCTAACTTGAAAAATTGTGATGATTGATGATTGGTTGAAAAGTCGGTGGAGCGCAACTATTACCTTCCGAAAGCATAAATAAGAAAGTCTTTATTATTTAGTTGCAATCATGAAAAATGCGAGCTTATGAGGTTAGAATAACAAAAGTGAAGAGCAGTGGTGGTATTAGAGCCCAATCCTGGGAGGGGTAATCTTATAAAAAATGTATGCGATCGGGGGGGGGGATGGTACCAAGTCATCCTATATTACTTAAACGAAAATTAAAACCTTCATAATCCACTTCTGTTTAACGAATAATTTATTTTACATTAATCAAAAAAAATAAAAACAATAATCTTACGTTTCCGCAACGGGGGGGGGGGGGTGAAAAAGATTTATTTACGAATTTAAAAAAAAATTACAACAGGATTCGAACCCAGAAACCCTGGCTTTGAGACCCCGGGCCACTCTCATTCAACTCACAGGCCCAATATACATCGAAAACGACTCCACACTCGAAATAACTATGGTTTATCGGCCGTACTTTAGGTTTTCTGGTAATCGACCACTGTTTTTCGACCTTTTGGTCACTTAGCGAAGTCATATCGACTTTGGACAGATTTCATTCGATTACTTGAAATATAATATCCTTGAACGCCTATCCCATTTGCAATTTTTTTCCAAAGGAAATTCCAAAAAAAGGCTTGCTTTGCTCGCTAGATTGCTAAAGCATACATAAGGTACGTTAAAAAGGGTTCACTTCGCAGATTAAAATGTAGAATTAAAATGGGCCCGCTTTGTTTGCCAAATATCTTGTGTTAATTATTAACGCTATTATAATAGATTATTATTATAATGGATTTATAACAAGATCAGTTTAATTTCATTTAATTCCCACAGGTATGATTAATAAAATTTTACTTCACTTTAAGAGCGATGCAAGCAAGGAGAAATACATTTTAACAATAATGTAGTTCTCAAACAATAAAGGTTCTTCAAAAGTGTAAATAGATGTAGGGTCTTACTAACAATAAATTACACGGGAGCCGCAATAAACCCAAGCGAGCTAAAAGAATAATAATTTCTAATTCGTGAAATGCACTATAAGAATTTCTTCTTCAATTAATTTGAATGCCTGTATATCATATACATCTGATATACAGGCAGTGGGCAAAAAATGGCATAAGGAAAAAAGTATATAAGGTAGGTGTACCAAGCATAGCATAGCAACTAAGTGGCTCAAGTTAAGAAGCATATATATATATATATATATATATATATATATATATATATATAATATATATATATATATATATATTATATATATATATATATATATATATATATATATATATATATATAATATATATATATATATATATATATATATATATATATATATATATATATATATATATATATAATATATTGAGCCAGTTACTCAATATCAAGCACTACTTGATAAGGCCCCGCATTTACTACAAGGAAATGCGCTAAGGCCCTTTTTGTAAAGGAACTATTTGTAAAGACTGATTGCTGATATATTTTGTCGCATCATCTTCATATACGAGGGGACATCATGACGTCATAATATTTTATTTTGAGTAAGTGCTGATAGTTGAACATGTTAGTAGGTTGCACAGCTTGCTCCCTGTAACCTCCCTATCATTATAAACACACAAGGGTCATGTCACCCTCTTCGCGATCTTGTTTTATAAACATTGGTTTCTAATTCACTTTCGTCATCGTTAAACTACAATAATTATTTTTCCTGGACAGCTGTGACCCTATAGAAAGCTAATTTCAGTAGCAAATTATTTAAAGTAAATTATATAGTGCGTTGAACTAAATAATAGACGGCGCGAAATCATAGCTAATTTTTAACAATAATGCAGGAATAGATTGCTCCAAAATAATACTTAAGATCGACAAAAATTAAATAACTGGCCTATAATATATGAATAAATGATTATACACTGCATTTTCAAACCTAATTGTAATCTAACCAAACTGGTCTATAGGGAGTTGGGGTATGGGGTCTACAATCAAGGACCATATACATCAGACAGCTTCAGGGATTCTAAGCTTAAGGCGAGAATCCTAACGCTCAAGCAAATTACGCAGCAAAATAGAGCTGCGTATTTATTAATTATCCTTTTCTATTATAAATAATATTTTGCTTTTGTGAATTTTCACTTTGTGTCATTTATACTATAGGAAACGTATTGTGTTTGCAAAAAATCCGAAACCGGGACGACATTATCTTTTTTAGGACTTTTTAAGACCTCCTGAGTCGTTTTCTCAAAGTTGTCTATCTGTATGTGTGTGTCTGTTATCATCTTAGCTCCCAGTATATTTATTCTAAAGAGTTGACATTTTTGTACGAAAATCAGTTTATAGGTGTAGTTTTGCTATTCGGAAAATACTTTTTATGACGTCATTAACCTGCATATTATTTACTTTTCCTCATTTATACCGTAGGTATATAGTTGTCCCTCTATATGTATGTGTATCTGTTATCATCGTAGCTCCAAGTGTATTTATGCCAGAGAGTTGAAATTTTGTAAAAAAACAGTCTCCTGCTGTAGTTATACTATTCGGAAAATATTTCTTTATAATGTCACTAACTCGCAATAATGACATAAAACGCGGAAAAGTTTTGCGATCGGTTAGTGATCTAGCACACATGTAGCTATGTATAAGACTATCATATGTGCTAGTTTTCATCTTATCAGAATTTATTGTGTACGATTTTTAAAAAATTGAAAAAAAAACAGGAAACATTCTAATTGAGTTGAAATTTGGTGCAAGTATATCATCACGTAGTAAATAAGAGCACTAAGTTTCGTTTCAATACGACAAGTATATCCATGATTTTTGTTGGATCATAAAAGTTAAGCAGCATTGAGCGCGGTCAGTGACCGCTGAGAATGAAGTGGATGCTTTTAATACTACATGCTATTACATTTACACGCTGCAGAATAAATTTGGCGAATTGAATATTCTGAAGACGAGCGAAGCGAGTCCAAAGCAGAAGGATGATCGTAGCGAATCCGATGTGATGAAGAAAAGTTTGGAGGTACCCCTCAGAAGACTTGGGGTATGAACAAGAGCATTAGAGCACTTAGTTGGGTCCTTAGTGCAAACTTGAAAAGAAAAAGAATGCCCTCCAGTTCCTTTTACCCCCTGAACAAGTCTACTGACTTGCAGAAAATTATCAGTATTAGTTATGCAAGTTATATATGTGTAAAAATTTATGTAATTATACAAGTTCCCCAAAAAGAACGCTAGCTATACATCACTAATTCGCAATAATGACTCAGCTAAAAGTCCGAAAAATCATAAATCATGAAAAAAAGTTGTGATCAATTTCGAGATTTGGCACGCATGTAGAATCAGCGTTATATATATATATATATATATATATATATATATATATATATATATATATATATATATATATATAAATAGATAGATAGATAGATAGATAGATAGATAGATAGTAGAATCAGCGTTCGTTATGAGCTATTTATCACTATCTAGAGACTTTATGCATTTTTACAAAGTAAAATGATTGTAAAAATATTTATATTTTAAAGCCTCTAAAGGTTGTTTTAAGTTAAACTTTATGTAAATATAAATAAGTCATTAAATAATGTTATTAGCGTTTTAACATTAATTTAATAATTCTAAACTTATTGTTACAAGTCTTATGCGACATTAAAAGTTACAGGACAACAAATTGTGTACATTTTAAAACTTTAGATGTGGCGAAATAATGAACTAAAATCCGGATATTATACCAGGTTATACCCAAGGATCTTGAATAAAGGGGATGGCACGATGAGGGAACTTAACTGACCCCATTAACGTCGTTTGAGGATCTGTATAAGAAATAGGAGCTAACTTACCATCCCCAACATTTTTATGGCTAAAAGTGCGAAACGGAGGTATGTAACCATCAGGATAAGACGTGTTCAACATTTATTAATTCTTCAGGGCAAATAAAACATTTAAATTAACAACATTAATTATTTTTAATTAAAATACGAACCACAAGGTGGTTACAAGTACAATAATAGTATATTATGTTACAAGACTGTGAAGAAGGGCTTTTTTTTACCGTGGCGATTATATTTACTGTCGAGCGAAGCGAGACAGTTAAAGGAGCAGAGGTAAAAATAGCCATACCCAGTCCTGCAGCATATGCATTTTTTTCAATCGTAGCAGTAGTAAACAACTATTTGGAAAAAAACAGTATAATGTATAATAATTTCGGTACAATTCTTTCGATCGCCTCGTTGGCCGAAAGTTTCTATTCTGGCGGCGTATTTTCAATTTCTGAATCACTACCTTTGATTATTAAACTTGATAATTATTATAATATAATTTATAATTATTGTCGACAATAACCACGGAAGCCTACGTTAATTAAACTACTAATAGTTTAAAACCAAGTGCCCTTTTATTATGTTAAAGGGTACCTTTTACAGCCGTCCGAAAAAAAGTAAATTACTTTTTACTATTTCTTTATAACCTACAATAGGAGGAAAACTTTTATCGGGAGGTAAGTTTACCTCAAAAATTAAGACCTGTAATTATTCAAAGCAAAGGCAGTTTGTATCAAGCACGTACATGTACTGTCTGTTTTTTGGCACAGGTTTTATGATGTATTAGACCCTATTTTATCCTTAACGGGGTCAGTTTGTTACATGGCAAATCGACTTAGCGCCCTATCCCCTTTATTCAAGATCCTGTAATAACCTGACGGCAAAATGGGCACATTGATTAGGAGCTATCCAAGTAATTAAGGGGGGGAGGCTTAAACCTTTACAACAGCAATCTTTCTGATCTTTCTGTTTTTTTTAAACCTTTACAATCTTTCTTAATCTTATAACGCTCCATTAGTAATATTAAAGATCTCTGGTATAGACTCTATATTCGCCTCACAACAATCTGTATAGTTATAACCAAGGCTTTTTCCGGCCACTCTTAGAACGGCATATCAGCAGAAGCGATGTTTGGCCGCGGCCGCGGAAACACACAAACATGAGTGTTAGCTGGGACTGTTCTGTTCGTTTTTCATAACTACATCTTTAAAACACGCAAACTATATTTACATTTTCTTAGTTCATATAATTCTTTCTTATCTTTCTGAATCTTATAAACAATAAAAATATTAATATTTTATGTTATTTTGTTATAAAAATATATTAAAAAATGCGGACCACTCGGTTTTCACAGGAAATATTTCGGTAAAAGTTTAATGATGAAATAGAGTTAAACTTTCTTTTTACTTTTATTAGCAATACACTTTGTACTTATATTATATATATATATATATATATATATATATATATATATATATATAATATATATTATATATATATATATATATATATTAATATAATATATACTTATATATGTATATATACATATATACTTATATATACATTATATTATGTATATATTATATTTATAAACATATTTATACAAAATACATTTGTTTCCAAATATTTTTTATTTCTTACTTACGGGATTAAGTAATTCCTATTTCTTAGTATATAACATTGGTTTCCAAATTTATTATTACTTCTTATAAGTCGTCAATAAGCAAATTTTTGTGGCTTTAAAATTACATTATAGTAAAATCGCGTAATCAGTTTACAATAAATTAGGATATCCTTGTGAGTTAATGACTGAAAAGTATCATAAAATAAATATATGTACTTTTTACTTGGTCAGGATTATAGTTTATCCTGTTTAGTAGATAATATTCAATGCTTTCGTGCGTTGTAGGTTTAAACTAATATGTTCTATGGTAGGCGTTATTACTTAATAGGGTTTTAAGGTTTAATGTCCCTGTATACTTAAATATTAACATTTTGTTTGGTATTTGGAGAATGCTGTTTTATGTGTATGACAGTTGGGTCTTATGCGCCCTTAAGCATTTAAGTTTGAAAAATGTTCAGCATTTTTCATTGACAAGAAGAAAAGGAGTAAAATCGGAAAAACGCAATCTTGTGTAACTGATACATACTATACATAGTAGTGGCAAGATTATTTTTTAATTTTTATTGTATGTTTTTATATAAAGACTAGGGCATTCGGCCCCTTGTCGCTTTGTGGCTCTGGCCGCTTGGAGTCTTGTTTGTAATGGTTGTTCTTTGTATTATTATGTTGTTTTATTAGAAGTGATTTTTCCATATATTTAACTAATTTTTATATTAAAATGAGGAAGCCGGACGGAATCGATTCCTCTTTTACTTCCGTCTTTCGAAAAAACTCATAAGCATCATTTTTTGTGAAAAACAGCGAAGGAAACCTGTTCAATTAAAAGTGCCAAACATGATAGATAACTAGTATAGGAAGTATGGTAGCTAGTTTTTAAAGTAAGTAAGTTTTATATTCTTATGTCGAGCAAAGCTAGATATTAGATTAACTTTCAATTCTGAGATTGAGCATAACGAGACCTTAAGGCTTTGACCACCATGGCATTCTAAAGACAATTGAAGAAATAGAGAGGAAAAAATCTGTAAACAATTTTGTTTCTTATTTTTATGCATTTAATTAAAAAAAAAATGAGTGCATCCCTGAGCCTGGCCACGGGTTTATTGGGCCAATTATATTAATCAGGGCGTGTAACATAATGGCCCTGAACTTTAAATGGTGTAGGAAATTGTACTGAGCAATACTAAACAATACTACAAGTATTATTCTAAGGTGATGAGTGTCCAGATGATACACCTCATGGACTGAAGTTCCCTGTCATGAAGAACAACAACCCTTTACCATGACAGGGTACAACTACCGCTAGAGCATAAAGTTTAAGGGCACTAGTTCAGTGGCCCTCTAGCGGTTATTGACTTGATCTCGGGAGACCGACCACCCGGTCTCTGGTTACTGGGTAATCTTTGTGTCGTAAATTACAAACGTAATAATTTTCTTAACAGGGTTTTAAATTCAAGGCACTAAAGAGATAAAACTATTTTCCAAGTGCTCAAAATATTTATACAGCATAGTTCCTTGAACCCCTTCTATGGGGACTTCCGTGATTAGGGGACTGCAAATGATTATAAGTGTGAAAGGCTATTGACCTCAAGGGAACGACAATATTACTACTTTACCCAGGAAAAGAGCTAAGTTTAGTCGAACTGAACTAATTTCAGTTTTGTAGAGCATTGTGTTTCCATCCATGATGTCCCGCATCCTTGAAGACGCCTCTCACAAGTCGCAGTGGTAGCGAAACGTCAGATTCATCATCTACATTGACAAGGTCCCCTCCGGAAAACTTAAATTTTCACGACAATAACCACGGAAGCCTACGTTAATTAAACTACCAATAGTTTAAAACCAAGCGCCCTTTTATTAAGTAAAAGGGTACCTTTTACTTAATAAATAAGTATACGAAATTTAGTTTCAACTAGGCAAGTAAATCTATGTTATTTGTTGGGTCATAAAAGACCGAGGTCATTGCTGGATGTGTGACTGCTAGAATAAAACTAATTTAATCACCATGTGAGGACGAGCAAAGCGAGTTCGAAGTAGGGAGGATGAGCGTAGCGAATCCAATGTGGTGAGGAAAAGTTTCGAGGTACCCTGTATCCGATTTTTTATTAACTTTATTGATTATTGTGTACAATAAATGTATTTGACATAGTGCTCACTCATTCTGGTTAAAGTGACTTGGCAGGCTTGATAGGAGGAATCACCCGCAATGGTGATACTCCTTGGCGCGATAAATAATGTTAATATTTCATTGTTATTTAACTAATTTCAATTAAATTAGTTGAATTGACAATTTAGTTAACTTGAATTCAAAAATTTAAACGGTTCAAAAATTATGACTGGAGGGGGAACTTTCGGTTCACTATGTATTTGCACCTCGATATTATTTGGCATCTTTAATACAAATTGTCTTATTATGACTTGATTTGTGAATTTAAAAACGTACTATTAGTACAATCATAATTTTTTTTGTGAAATAACGTTAAAAAATATTTATGATTTTTCCGTTAAATATTTTGTAATCTTTGTTGTTGCTTCTATAGCGCCTCTTCTCATAAGATTTGATTTTTGTTTTCAAAGAGTTTGATTAGTTTATATTCTTTAAAAACCTATTTATAGACCACATTTTTTTTTATAAATAGACAATAAATAAAAGAAAATGTGGTTTTTACCCTTTTTAAAAAACAACTTTATAAAAACTTTTTTTTTTAAAAAAAGCTAATATTTCTTATAATAATAGGCTAAAAAATGGTTCATAAATGGCTTTTTTGTACTAAAATTATTTACAGGTTTTTTAAAAGGGTGGTCTACAAATAGGTCTTAAGTAGGGTATTATCAGATTTAGGTTATTTGATTGGGTGGATAACTAGAACCTTCAATCAAAGAATAAAAGACTAATCTTTTAACAAGGCTTGGATTACCTACTTTGTACAGTCAACCGCAAATAAGTGAGAAATATAAGAGAGGTGGGTTAAAAAAAATTTTAAAGGTAATTGACGGTTACTTAAAATTTATAATGATATTGGCTTATTTAAGGTGGTGATAGGCATGAACTCTTCAGGAGGGGGGTTTGACGAAACGTAGGCACTCCAAGGGGGAGGGGCCTCCCTCCGCCTCGAAGCACTTATGTTGCACCTATATTAAAATAAAAATTATTTGATATGTCCAACGTTTGTTTTGTTATTGTTTATAACAAAACAAAGACACAATTGAAAAAAAGGCTTAAAGCCGCTTTATAGAAGAATGCTTTATATATTATGAGTGTGAAATTTCATTATGATACAGCATAAATTATTTAAATGAACAGAAAACTACGAAAAATTATGAGTTTTTTAATCAGCAAATATTATGAGCACAATCACCTAAGATGATAAGTCAATACTAACTAATCATATACTATTCATGTTACCCACGAAAAATTGCTTAAAACAATTTTTTACTATTTAAATATAAATTGATTAAACTTGAGTCATTATCGCGTCCCGCGCAGCCTTAATAATTAGGTGTATGTTGCATAAATTGAAGATGTAAATTAGTAGTATAGTAAACGTACTTGATAATTTTTTGAAAGATTTTTATACAAATAATTTGCTATAACCATGGGACGGTAAGTTTGCTCCTATTTCTGCATCTCATACAACGTCCATGAGGTCAGAAACGTTCCTTAATGCGTCATCCTCTTTATTCAAGATCCTTGGGCTACACAATAAAAAATAAAATGCCCGTTTTAGGGCCTTTCGGGCCATCAGGGTATTCACCCTGCGGGAACAGCCTCAGGTGGTATGCATCTATTATCCTCTAAGAATTAATTAAAGTTGGCGAAATATTATAAATACATATAATATTCATATAATCTTAAAGCATAGATTAATCCCGGGCTGTGAACCCTGGACCTCCGGTGCCGAAATCGAGTGCCTATACCATCACGGCCGCGGAGGCAGTGGCTACACGATATTTGGGTAAAATATCACACGAGATTTATGCAATTCAAAACAGAACATAGTGTAATAGAACACGATGCCTGGTGTTGATGCTAACTTGGATATAAGATACATTCTTGTAAATGCATCTTAAAAATCGTGTAACTTAACACGGTATCTTGTTTAACAAGGTACACGAAATTTCTGGTTGTATAAAAAGAAATAATGTTAACAACCACAATTTTAGTGTAATAATTCCTCAACACTATTAGAGTGTCCGAGAACATCAGTTTAACACGATACATTTTAAACACTATCCCTTTTGAGTTAAATAACGTGATAGAACACGACGACCGTGTTAAAAGTTGCTGATTTCTCCCCTGTTAGTGTTCGTATCGTGTCTTAATGTTAATGTCTTAATCTTAAAATCTTATCTTAACCATCAGATTTTAATGATAATAGCTGTGCGTTATCTTGAGATCTATAGCTCAACCCGATAGGACCTTAAACCAATATAATGTACGTTAATCGAGTACCAAAGTAAAACATTTTAAATACTTTAGTAATACTTTAATATAATTCAAGTAGTAATCAAGATCAAGAGATTGTTCGTCTATATTGTTGAGTGCATCTGTTATCATCTTAATGATAGACGGTTGAAACTTATAAAAATCAATCTTTGGTCTTAGGCGTGCTTTGTAGATAATATTTTCTATGATGTAATATACATGATAATATGTCTTATTATTGACATTAATTCAATATTATTATCAAATGATGTGTCTACATTGTTTATATAATTCATGTTCTCAATTAAAATCAGGAACTGCTTGATTAAACCTTAGTAAGTACCTCACTTATTAAGGGCATTCGTTAGTAAAACTCTTTTAGATGAAGAAAATAACACAATGATGCATGTTTCGGACGGAACATACTTTAATGTTTAGCTAAGAGAATAAAGCATAGCACACCTGACCATTCGTCCATTCTACGACCCAGACTTAAGTAAATTCAGGGGTTCAAGTTATAGCAGTAAAAATGGGAATACATTTAAAGCTAATCGAATTCTTTCGGAAATTAGTTACTATTTGAAAAAATATATTTCAAAGTTTAAGAACCAGTTTATTTAATTTTCAGTAAATATATCGACGGAGGCAGAGTAGAGACTCAATGAAAAAAGAACCCTTTCCTCTTAATTGAAAAATCAAAAATGGTGAGAAAATTTGCCATTTAAAATGTGATTTTGCATGCAAGATCTTCACACAACGATCTAACCGACAAAACTTGAAGTACTTAAAGTACCGCGCTGGTTAAAGTAAAGTAAAATCCCTTTATACTATAATATTTGACAGCGAGGGAGACATTATAAGCTTGTTATAAAACTCGCAGAGCAGCTTGTCATAACTCGAGTACACTTGAAAAATATTACAAATATTTTGCTTGACTAAACACAGTCAAAGACTAGATAATGCTGGGCACGATTATGCTATACATTGTTCTGCTCTGTTTAAAGCGAACATACTTGAGTTGCTTTGTTGTAGTACAATATTGCCTTAAGCGGTACGGGGTGTTTTGCAAAGGACAATGTGCGTGTGTAAAGCATAGTTTAGAGTAAAAGATAGGATGAAAAAAGTTAATGCCGGATCTTGTATCCTAAAAATAATTTAAGTAATGTAAACTGGTCTCATATTATTTTTAATACAAATGTAAATACTGCCTTTTCTGAATTTCTGAATTTCTTCTTTATCTAACTATCGTACTCACTCTTCTTTCCCTAAATGGACTTCATCTGAACTTCGTTAACTTATTCTTTATAAACGTGGCCTGCAACGTCGCTATAAATCTACTCTCTCTTACAGCTATTATCTTCTTTTCTCTCCTGTTCGGTCTCAGTGTAAATCTTTATCTAAATCCTGTTATTCCCAAAATATTAAACATATTGCATCTTCTATCCCTATCTAGCAATATTTTTGAAAACTTTTGGAACTATGTAAATTCCCTAAGGAAATCTTCATCTCTTCCAGACTCTGTTCATCTTAATTACTCCTCAGGTAACTGCCCTCAAAGTATTTGTAACATTTTCGCTGATCATTTTTCTAGTGTTTTCTCTGATCCAATAACTCCTACTGTTAATAGGGTTCCAAATATGTCTTCGTCGGTTCTTTTATCTTTTCTTTCAATCTCTTATGACTCTGTCTTCTCAAAACTTCAAAATTTAAAGTCTGACAAAGGTCCAGGACCTGATAATATCCCTCCTTCTATTCTTAAACATCGTGCTTCAATTCTTGCGAATCCTTTTCACTCCTTATTTAACGTCTCTCTTTTTCGTGGTGTGTTTCCTGACTGTTTAAAAACCAGCTATCTCGCTCCTAGTTTTAAATCTGGCGTCAAATCTCCAGCACAAAACTATCGTCCTATTGCTCTTCTTTTTCCATTATTGGTGAAATATTTGAGTCTCTAGTAACTGATGCAATATTTCCCACTCTCTCTTCTCTCATTATTCCTCCGAATCTTCTTTGTTATCAACACTATATTCATCAAGCTTTCGATGAATTTCTTCAGGTTGACGCTGTTCATACTGATCTCTCCAAAGCTTTTGATTAATTAAATAACTTATTCTAAAATTAAAAGCTCATGGTATTGGTGGTCTTCTTCTTTCCTGGTTAGAATCTTACCTTATTGGTCGAAAACAAATTGTTAAATTAAAATCATTTTTTTCCTACTCTTTTCCTACATCTACTGGAGTCCCTCAAGGTTCTCATCTAGGTCCCCTTCTCTTTATTATATTTATAAATAAATTGCCGTCAAGTTAATTTGACATAAGCAGTTATACTGCCTTTTTGCTTATTTACAAAAATGCTAACTCATTCACCATCAACGTGGTGGTTTTATGTCTATACGATAAAACCACATTTCGTCTGCCCTTCTGTCTACTGACATTTCTTTACAAAGTTTTACTTCTAACTTTTCTTTACAAAGTCGTACCTATGACTTTTCTTTAAGAATCATTGATGTGGAATCGCCCTAACCAAAGTTTTTTTCGAAGAAAAAAATTTGATAATGCCAGCTTTATCAAAAGCAGGTGTTGCCGAATTAAACCCTCTCATTTGGTTATTAAATTAGTATAAAATGTTAAATTTATAACTCCGTGGCGTCTAGTCTTTTGTTGTAACCTGTCTACAAACGTGTTTATGACTTTTTAAACATTATTTATTGAAATATTATAATATGTAGAATATAAAGATAAATAATAATATATTAATAAAGGGTCACTCCAACTAATGTAAATCTTTTGAAACTATATTAAATATTTATTTTAATTTTGACCGCATGGTACCTTTCATTCAGTACCTACTGGGCATCGGCTTGACGGTAAATATCAAAGTTGGTAACGTTACCTGGGGATAATAATAACGTCACAGTAGATAATAAAGATAAATTACTAGAGGGGCATACCCTATCTAAATACATTAAAAAGTCTGGAAGATGGAGATAGGAGGCATATAGGGATGTATACTAAAGGGGGCATAGCCTATCTCAATACATTAAGAGGCTTGAAACATCTTTTTGGGACTCTCAGGGGCTCAGTGTAACCCCATTGAAACCTCCTTCAAGAGTGAGTTAAGGTTATTATTAATACATTTATTTCGGCGTCGTGCACATTGTTTTAGTTTTGATTTGTATTTTTAACGTTTTCCTACAGAAGTTATTGTGATTTTGTATTATTTATTTGATTATATTTATAATCGAAGGTGGTCAGGTTACTTTTTCGATGTTTCAAAATTTAACATATAGGGCCCCTCTAGTACCCCTGCTCTCGCAGGGGCGCTGTGTAACCTCAGTGATACCTCCTCTAAAAATATTTCAAAGTTAAAATAAATCAATTGTTATTCGCTATCCCACATTGATTGTGTTTTGTATTGTTTAATTAATTATATTACATAAATTATAATTAATGTATATAATTGAAATTGGCTTTGTCCTCTCTAGTAATATATCTCTATGGTTAAATGTATTTTTAGTTTTTTATAAAAATAAAAATCTAGTACGGGGTACCACGGAACTTTTCCTCATCACATCGGATTCGCTAAGCTTATCCTCTTTACTTCGGACACGCTTCGTTCATCCTCAAAATATACTAGCCGTTAAATTTTCCATTAATAATCCGTTACTCAACATTAATATCCGTAATTTACCAAAAATAATAATCCGTTTTGTTCCAGCAGTCACCCATCCAGGATCTTTTATGGTCCATTGAAATTCTTGGATATACTTGTAGTTGACACAATATAATTGTGCGAGAGACACCTAGGAAATGTAACAAGCAAAATGCAATGCTACATCTGGGAACTGTTCCATCATTCGACATTCGTCATCATTGATGGCTCGACATAATGTCATGTCCCACTCTGTTTCGTTACATCTAACTCATCAGGGCGCCGACAGAGCCTGAACTCACTCTGACCTTCAATTAATTCCGAAGAATATAATGTGAAGTACTTTCCAGAGACGAGCGGTGCTCTCTTACCGCCATCATGCATGGCAAGCAAACATGACATTATGTCGAGCCATCAATGATGACGAATGTCGAATGATGGAACAGTTCCCAGATGTAGCATTGCATTTTGCTTGTTACATTTCCTAGGTGTCTCTCGCACAATTATATTGTGTCAACTATTCATGTTTTGCAAAACTCGGTAGTATCAAAGATATATACTTGTAGTTCTTTAACGAAACTTGGTGTACTTATTTAGTACGTTAAGGTATACATTTGTACTAAATTTTCACTTAATTAGATTATTATCCGATTTTTTACAATTTTTAAAAAAAACGTATACAACTCATTTGATAAAAATTGAATTAATACTGATAATGAGATAAAACTTTGCCAATATGTTAGTCTTATACATAGATACATGCGTGCCGAATTTCAATTGGATCGCATCATTTTTCCGTGTTATAGGATTTTTCGAAATTTTATTGTCTAAGTCATTATTGTGGGTTATTGACGTCATAAAAAAATTTATGGATAGCACAACTATAGCTACAGACTGATTTTTTTCAAAGTTTCTACTCTCTAGCATAAATACACTGGAAGATACGATGATAACAGATACGCACGCACACACATACAGACAGACAACTTTGAGAAAACCACTCAGGAGGCCTTAACACACCTGAAACGGATAATTCCAGTGACATCCTGGTTTCGGATTTTTTTTTCAAACAACTCTTCCTACATACCTACGGTATAAATGAGGAAAAGTAAAAAGGGTGTTGCTATTTGTACGTTCGCTCGTAACGAATCTTTGTTGCTACAATAAAAGATTTAGCTTCTTAATAACAGGAAGGGTAACATTTGAGTCAAGACATTGTTGAAGACACAAAGGGCCCTTAGGGTGAATATTAGGGCACTAGGATCTTAGGGTTCAGCACTTACGAGTGTCACATCTACCATCATGTCATCGCGCTACATTAATTTCCCAACCCTACTTTGTATTGTCTAAATTTAGCTACTTAAAAAAATGTGTGGTTTAAAGTACCATTTAGATAATCCTCTCAACCAATCATAATGGTGTATAAAAGTGTCAACCAATAGTATGACACTAATGCTTTAAAAGCGTTTTTTACCTTAATTCTTAAACCTATATAGGTACTTTTATTAAAATTCTTTTGTATGAAGTATCATCTAAAATAGCCATATTGTCATTTCTTTTCTGCAAATTTAAGAACAAGCTGCCAAATTCGGAATTAAGCTTCCCTACCCCAATACTAAAAATGTATGAAATACACGATACATTTGAGCTATTTTAAGGCGCTATTTTGGAATTCACTTTTTTCACAATTTTGGCTATTCACTTAAAATTTAATCGCAGTTTATAATTTCATAGAACTTGAGTTTACAACAAGACGAAATATGTTGTATTTGAAGTCGGTAATAACGGGACTCACCATTTTTGTGCTCAGAAGAATTATTGTGCATCAAATAATCTATCCATCAAAGAATTCATCCAAACATTATGCCAGACATTCATCCATCAAGTCAACCATCCATACTGACTTACAGGAAAATGTTTCAAAAGATTTTATATACCTGAAATGGATATATATATATATATATATATATATATATATATATATATATATATATATATATATATATATATATATATATATATATATATATATATAATATATATATATATATATATATATATATCTTGCTAAAGACAACGGCATCTAAAATAAGAGATTGTAAACGCGAAAAACGAGACCCTGTTATCAACGCCTGAAAGTTTAACATGACCTAAAAATACACAAATTTATAAAACTTAAATTATTTTTAGCGAGTCTTTAAAAATTTTCACACCTTATAATATTTATTAGTTTTTAACGTGCACCAGACTCTAAACGTCAGAATAAATATCTTACGCCAAAGAACTCGTAGTATATATCATTCGTTTTAACATTTATATTTGTTGAAACTTTAATAATAAGAATTAATATTATTAACATGTATTCTTTATTATTAAAGTTTCTTTTCGAATCTTATAATAAATGTAATCAGTGCCGCTATTGATATTTTGGTGCGCTACCTCTGATTAAAAAGCCGCTTCTACCGAACAAGGTGGAATCCTATAGCCGCTACTTGGAATTAAAAATGAAACAACTTCATTAGTACTGAAAGCTATAAATTTCATCGGATATGTATATATTTTTTTGGTATTCATCGGTGAATGTATTTGTTGTGTAAATATTCAAAAAGAGGTGCCGACATTTTGTAAAAAAATAAATGAAGTTTAAGCCGACATGTTGAAAATGTAGGTAATTTGTGATAATGCTATATTTGGTTACATTTATTTGTAAAAGTTTATTTAAAATTTATTTTGAATTAAAGTATAAAATAAAAAAGTTTGTATTATATGGGGCCAAATTA
This sequence comes from Microvelia longipes, assembly GCA_018340805.1. Taxonomy (NCBI): domain Eukaryota; kingdom Metazoa; phylum Arthropoda; class Insecta; order Hemiptera; family Veliidae; genus Microvelia; species Microvelia longipes. The sequence goes on from JACMZG010000022.1 coordinate 23,017,145, forward strand.
GATTGGTCTGACGTTTGTATTATATGGGATCAAATTTTGATTGGTAGACGTTGGTATCATAGAGGGTTAAATTTTGATGGGTTAGACGTCAGTATTATATGGAGTTAAATTTAATTTAACTCCACTTTTTAATTATTAAAAAATAATTTAACTTTGTGAAAACTACTCAGGAGGTTTTAAAAACATCTGAAACAGATAATTCCAATGACACCCCCAGTTTCGCATTTTTTTACAAACACAATACTTTTCTTATATACCTACGGTATAAATGAGGAAAAGTAATAAGCTTACTGAATTCATCAATAGCGATATTGCTATCAAATTGTACAGGATTATAATATCAATACAGGATTGTACAGGATTATTATAATTATCAAAAATATAATTACGTATTTAAACTCCCAGTGGTCGATTTGGTGTGGCATTTTATAGCATATAAAATAAAGGAAAGCAATAAGTATAAAGCATAGTAATATATATATATATATATATATATATATATATATATATATATATATATATATATATATATATATATATATATATATATATATATATATATATATAATATATTATATATATATATATATATATATATATATATATATATATAATATATATAATATATATATATAGTATATATATATATATATATATATATATATATATTATATATATATATATATATATATATATATATATATATATATTATATATATTATATATATATATTATCTATTTTAGCGTCGCAGCGCCCATGCCGAATTTAACCTTATTCATCGTACACCCGTTTTCGACAGCCGAACTCAAAACTCAGGTCCGAATTTGCTCTCAGTTTTTCATAAATTGACTGTGAGATTTTGTTAAATTTTATCCTATTCAAACCTTAAGTCATATAAAAGAAAGAACTGATTACATATTGAAATGAGTATTGACCTCATCGCTGCAGGCAAAGTGATGTCAGCTTTAGTTCTGACCTTACCACTGCTGCTTAGTAGCTGACGACCAAAGTGGCGCAAGATATTCACATTTGTAGCTAAAGCGGATATATTAATAGAAGAATAGCTTTGAAAGGATTAATTTGATTAAACTATGATTAACTTGTTAAAATGCACTATCTTACAAACTTATAAGATATACCTATAAGAGTTGTTAAACTTAAAAAATTAGGTGATTAGTTACCTTTTATATGATCTGTCTGAAAATATTGAAGAAAAACTAGAAAGATCGACGGAAAACCTTTGATTAATCATTTTACTGACATTTGCTTGATATGCCGTCAGCTGTTCTGCAAAGAAAAAAAGGCGTAATGTAATTAAGAAATTTTAAAATACAAAAAAAATATTAAACACCTCACCCTCATAGTAGGGTGGGATTTTTATTAATTTTAGACAAAAAACTAGCATAAAAATATCATTTGATTCACCTGCTTGGCTAATCAAATGAACACAAAAGGAATAAAATGCACCTGTGGACCTAAAGGACACGTTGCGGCACTAATAGAAATGTCATTACATCCTTCCTTAATTTTTTGTTAACATAAGAATTAAAAGATGAAAAAGATGTCCTTATAGTTTTTGTTGAAGCCGCTAAGTGATGTTTTACAAAGGTTCGACAGATGTTATATCGCAGTATCTTGAAAAAAGAACATGGCTGCCTTTTAATTTATTTGTTTGTATTTCAGGATACATTTTTATTGTGTTATTTTATCCACAGCTAGGTTGTAAACTTTAATAAATATATGCTTTGGTTAATACTTCAGTACAATGCCACATGAATACAACAAATCGAAATTTTCTAAGCACAATAATCTATTTCGATCATCGTTTAAGTTTCAGAAACATTCTATTATTAAATAAGTTTCTGTAATTTTGTACTTGTTATTATTTTAATATATTATTAATTGAAAGTGTTGTGATTACTTGTTTGATGCTTCAAAATTCAACCAATAGGCTCTCTCTAATAACTCTATGTTTGATAATTATACATCACAATTATTTTAACTAATGTGATATACAATGTTTTTAATACAAAACAGAACACAAACAATGTTCGAATAGCGGACATCGATTGATACATTAAACATTTAAGGTGGATTCACAATACTGCGGTAGCGATGGATCCGTCCGTTTAGTGCGTAGCGGTCATTATCATTGAGATATAATACTAGAGAGGCCTTATAGGTTATATTTTGAAACATAGAAAAAGTAACCTGACCACTTTCGCTTGTAAATATAATCAAATAATCAATACAAAATTACACTATCTTATATAGTAAAACATTAAAAATACAAATCAAAACACGAACAATGTGCACGACGCCGAAAACAATTGATTTATTATAACATTAAAGGTGTATTCAGAATACTGCGGTAGCGATGCGTCCGTCCGTGCGTGCGTAGCGGTCATTGCGATGCGGAAAATGATGGTTCCACAACTGCCACGCTACGGTCGCAAAAGCCGCTAACGCAGCGCACTCTTATTCCGAATTTTGGAAACAAAAATATATTTTTCCTAACAATGATTAAAAAGACGAAGAAGAAAAGGTTGTTTTGGACGAGCTGTTTCTTTTTAGATTTCATTTTAATTTTTTCATTATATCAAATATTTAATTTATTTAATTATGTCTGATGATAATGGGAACTTTCATAAGATAATGTAATGTACTTGTTATAAAACGTAATTAATAGTTATGTTTTTAAAAAAAACATTTCAACTCCGGGTCCTACTTGTTAAATACTATTTAGGCAGTAACACCAAGAGAACAGAAATAACGCATAACATTTCAGAACAATTACATTAAGATAAAATAAAAGGTTCAAGATAATAAAACTATACCATTCAAATTGGCGAACACCGAGGATATTAAGAAATAATTTGATTTAAGAATAGAAACATAAAAAACAACTTTGAACTAATCAAACTAAAGGAAAAAATAAACACTTTAAAAAGACACAGCACAAACAAAAAATAAAAAATTCTGGCGCGGTGGTCCGCTGTCGGCGAATTTCATTTAGAATGCGGTTTCCGTGCAAAACAACCCATTTCTTGCTTATGCAAGAACCATGCCCATTGCGTGGTTCCGGTTCATGCTTTAGAACCTAAGCAGTTACTCAATTGTCAAGCACTGCTCGTAACTCATTTTGTCTGTATTTACCAAGGAAATGCGCATAACTATCCAGTTGTTGCACAAACTATGCTATTTGCACTAGAAAGCTTAGTTACTCATCTTTTAAGCTTAGTCAGTTATCTTTAAAGGTTTTAGCGCATTTCCTTTTGGTAAAATACAGACAAAATGAGTTACGAGCAGTGCTTGACAATTGAGTAACTGCTTAGGTTCTAAAGCATGAACCGGGAACCACGCAATGGGCATTTCTTGCATAAGCAAGAAATGGGTTGTTTTGCACGGAAACACGCATTCTAAATGAAATTCGCCCGACAGCGGACCACCGCGTCGGAATTATTTATTTAGTAGTTGTAACTTATATAATGTAAAAAGCACGGAAACACGCATCCAAAGGAAATTCGCCGACATGCGGACCACCGCGCCAGAATTATTTTCTAGTTGTAAACTTATATTAGGTGAAAAAAACGATAAAAAATTATTGTCCCTACTAGGATTTGAACCCAGGTACTCTGGGTTTGAGTGCTCGCATCCAAAGGAAATTCGCCGACATGCGGACCACCGCGCCAGAATTATTTTCTAGTTGTAAACTATATTAATAAAAAAAACGATAAAAAATTACGTCCCTTCCAGGATTTGAACCCAGTACCCTGAGTTTGAGGGTCGTATTGACTCCGGACCACTGGCATTCAACTCAGAGGCCCAAAAAACATTGAAAACGACACCCTACTCGAAATTTATTTTTCAACGACCGTAATTTTGGTTTCTATAATTTTTTGGGTTTTTCAACTTTTTGTCACTTAGAGTGGTCGTATCGACTTCGGACCGGTTTCATTCGATTCAGCGCCAAAATTACATAGAAACGACACCCTACTCGAAATTTATTTTTTATCGACCTAAATTTTGGTTTTTGGTAATTTATAATGGTTTTTTGGACTTTTTGGTCACTTAGAGTGGTCGTATCGACTTCGGACCGGTTTCATTCGATTCAGCGCCTCAAAAAACATAAATATTGACCTTTTTCGCGGCAAAAAATATTAACCCTGAATTTTGCCGATTTTTTGAAAAATTCGCTGACTCAGCAAACCGGGTTAATGACGTCACAAAAACCTGGTTTTCAATAGGGTTCGTGTCCTCCCGAAGGTTGATTTTTGTACCAAGTTTGGTTAAAAAATATTAATCCGTTCGAAAGATAGAGTGTTTACAAGAAAGTGTCTAGTATATATATATATATATATATATATATATATATATATATATATATATATATATTATATATATATATATATATATATATATATATATATATATATATATATATATATATATATATAAAGTCTCGCGAAACGTATTTTTCGTCATTAGGGACCTCTGAAACGGATTGTGTCGTGGTCCGAGGTTCGAATTCGCCATGACGCCTATCCCATTAGCCGAATTTCCAAAGGAAATTCGCTAATAAAAATATGTGTTTTAGTAACAAGACAATATTAATTTTTTATTATAATAATTATAATTTTATTATTATAACTCTTTTATTAAAATCAAATTAAAATAATAAAAAAATAAAACGACTTAAAGTACGGCAAGAATCAAAACCCAATCAAAACAAAAGTATTCTTCTCTTTATTGGAAGAGGGGGTAAGAAAAATTCCATAACTTTGAAAACGAAAAGGTTTCTTCCGCGTCAGGCCTCTAAGTGTTTTGTAATCAATCAAATGCTAATCACTAGATCAATTGTGCGGGTTTAGTAGGCTTGCGGAAATTTCCATTTTCCACAACGCTACCGCAAGTTGTTTAAGAACGTCCCATACGATTACATAGGTTGAAATTTAAGCTGTCGAAGCACGCAACGCCACAGTATTGTGTCGCTACCACAGTATTGTGAATGCAACTTATTAATTAACCTCCTCACTCTTGGAGGAGGTTTTAATGAGGTTACACAGAGCCCCCGAGAGCCCCAAAAAGATGTTTCAGGCCACTCAATGCCCTCTCTAGTATATATCTCTATGGTCATTGCGATGTTGGTCATATAATAGCCGCTAACTCCGAACCTTGAGAGCGATCTAGTTCCGAATTTTGGAAAAAAAGATACATTTTTCTTGACAGATTTTAAAAAAGACCTAGAAGAAAAGATTGTTTTGGACGAGCTGTGTCCTTTTAAATTTTATTTTAATCTCTTATTTAATTTTTTAAATCATGTCTGATGATAATGGGGATTTCTACTTTAAAATTATTATTCTCCTTCATGTTCTAATTGTTTTTTCTTATTTAAAATTTCATATGGTCTAAGTTTAAATATTTTTTAACTGACCATCCCAATCAAAACGGCAAAGTATTATCTTGTTTAGTTTATTATGTTGTGAAGTACTTGATATAAAATTTAATAAATAGTCTTGTTTTTTTTAAAAACCATTTAACTCCGGGATCTACTTTTTAAATACTATTTAGGCAGTAAAACCAATAGAATAGAAATTATATATAATACTTTAAAAAAATTAAATTAAGATAAAATAAACTGATCAAGATAATAAAACTATACCATTGAAATTGGGGAACACCAAAAATATTAAGAAATAAATATGATACAAGAATAGAAATATATAAAATTTGCAAAAATTAGTTATTAGTTCAAAACAACTTTGAACTAATAAAAAGTAATAATTAAACACTTTAAAACATCACAGCACAAAAAAGTAATAAAATAACAATATTGTGTTATTATAACAAGATAATATTTATTTTTTAGATAAAAAAAATAACTCTTTTATTAAAATAATAAAGAATAAAAGGACTTTAAGCACAGCAAGAATCAAAACATCCACAAAACAAAAGTATTCTTCTCTAAATCGGAAGAGGGATGCAATTCTTATTCAAACTTTAAAAACGAAAAGGTTTCTTTCGCGCCAGGTCTCTTTGGTGTTTTCTAATCAATCAAATGCTAATCGCTGGATTATTTGTGCGGTTCTAGTAGGTTTGCGAAAATTTCCATTTTCTGCAACACTGCCGAAAGCTGCTCCTGAACGTGTCATACGTTACATAGATTGGAATATAAGAGGGTGTGCGTTATCGCACGCAACGGACAGACGTATCGCTACCGGAGTATTGTCAATCTAATTTAAAGGCCCGTCTACAACCTTAAGTTAAGTTAGGAAGAATGAAAAGTGAATCCTTCGAAGAAGTGAAGAATTTCTCACTAGAACAAACTCATTTGAAATTCCGCTCTTTAGACTTAAGAGATCGTAAACACGTCTACAACCTCTGAGTGTTAAGTCAAGTTTTAAAGTTACAATTACACATATAGCTGTATTCAGACTACTTTTCTTCCTACCGTCTACACACATTTTATTTATTTATTTATTGTAACAACGAGCAGAGCTCAATAACAATTTTAATACAATTGAAATAAACATAAACTACTAATAAACTACTTTCTACGTCTACACACATTTATTTATTATTTATGGTAAACGAGCAGAGCTCAATAACAATTTTAATACAATTAAATAAACATTGCTTTTTCAATGGTCTTTTCCTTCCATTTTTTAAAGACTTTTTGCAAATATTTTTTACTTACTTCTAAAATCGACCGTGTTTATTTATTTTAATTAATAAATAAAATCAAAATGGATGAAGTGATTGTTGGGAGCGTTATTTCCTTATCTCTAGTTTATATGTCTACACGTAGGAACCTCGTCCTTTCAAAACTATATAATTCAAAAATAAAAAGAAAAATAATATTATATAAAAAAATATTCAACAACAAACAATCACATATCAAACAACAACAATCAAAACAATCACATCACATCGTTTACAAAATATTGTAATCATTCAAAAATAGATAACGTTGTACATTCTTCTTTAAGTAACTTATAAAAAAACCATTTTTATGGTTTCTTAAGTCAAAAGAGCGGGAAAAAATAATTATTTAAGAAGAAAAAAGATTTTGAAAAATTCTTCACTTCTTCAATTCTTCTTAACTCTTAAGATTGTAGACCGGCCTTAACACTCTTATGAAAGGGTTACATTAAGGTTCCACTATGGTTCCATAGGAGGTTATGCACTATATACTAAAACATTGCTTGATTAGACGGGACTAACTTGGTATAATGCATGATGAGTGAGAGGGATAAATCGAATAGCACCAAAAGTATGTCTGATTTTTAATGAGGTTATCTTAAAACATTTTTTATCGGGATTTAGTTGTGTTTTGAACCCCGCTTTAAAATGTTAACGCATTTCTTTAATAATTGATTAAAAACGTGTTGCTATTAATAATTAAATAGTTTTATAGCATGTAAATATTACTTCAGAAGCCAGTAAACGAACCACGCGGACAAATTTTAAAATAAAATTTTAAAAACAGCCCTCTTCAAACGAGAGAATAGTTGCAGGGAACCACTTCAGGTGGTACTGGTAAGAATTACACTCTATAGTCATATCTAAAGTCGGCGATAGTTCATTTCAACAATTATCCTGTATTAACTTTAAGTGTAACCTGAACCTGGGATGTGAACCCAAGACCTACTTGGTGTCAAAATTTTGCGATAATGACTTATTGAGGTAAGTATTTTAATAATGACCATCTAATGACCTCGACCATATATGATAGTTTTCAGATCCCACCTCATCACAAAATGATAAATTTTCATTAAATATTTGTTTTTTTTTGTATAAATATATGTTTTTCTCATTTTCTTCAAGAAATGAAGTAGTTTTATTTCCTTTTTCTGCCATTTTTTAGCTTGTTTTTTTTTAACTTTCATTAACAGCAAAAATAACAAAAAAGATTTAAAATAATCACCGAAAAAGACGAGAAAGAAAACTGCTAATAATATGATCTTTATTTGCCCTTAAAATTATTTTCTTCTTTAAAGCTATAGCCCTTCATTCATTAAATTATCTCTGGGTATTTTTAATTTTTCTATTCATTCATCATTATTGTTTTAAAATTGTTTGTATTTTTAGTTTAAACTGTTTATGATATTTTATATCGTTTTAACCTCTTTGTACAGGCACTGATGATGACCTAGATGAAATTGATTTAAGGAGATTCTTTTCTTTGTTTCGTTTAATTCCTGTTAGATATTATTATTTCTTCTACACCATTTCCACCATTATTGTTCCGTCGAGAAATCAGAAGGTCGACTGTTTACCAACTAATTTGTCGACGCAACAAATCCACCCCTCATTTTCTTATTATTCACTCTGTTGTTTTGCGGTATTGACTCATTTAGCTATGTTTTTACTCATTTGCAGATATCTTTACTTCTTCCATCTATTTCCTTAGTATTCAGTTTACTGTTTAGCAGTATTGGCTCATTCAGCTGCGCTATTATTTCTTTTGTAGATATTGTTATTTATTTGACTTATTTCTTTATTATTAAGTTTGTTGTTTTACGATAATGATTTATTAAGCTGTGCTGATATTTTTTTAGTAGATGCCTTTATTTCTCCTAATTTTTTTTCTTTTTTCTTCTTATTCTGTATTATTTGATAATAAAAAATATTTACGAGGGATTATTTAGAAACTTTTTATTTAACTCTGGATACCTCTATTTTAGATTAAAATTTTATAAGTTTCTGATTTAATAGTATATGCTTAAATTCTGATGTCATCAGTTTTTAATTTTATTTTTTAAAAATCTGAATTTTATTATATAACTATTTATAAACATTGATGTAACAAAAATGAAATTTATTTTAAAATTATATAAATAAAGTAAAAAGAAATAAATAATAATCTAAATAAAATATGTAAAACATATGATACTATTTATTTATACAACATATTTCCCGCTACTGTTTAGAATATTTAAAGAGCTGTTCAAATGAAGCCGACTTGCTGAGGCGAAGCCGAGGAAGATATAAAATTATATGACAAGTCATAAAAGATGACGTTTATTATCATTAGTTTTAATAAAAAGTTTAATAATGATGACAATGTAAATTCTTTAAAAAATCAGGAGCGAGTTAAATAAAACGAAATTTTCAGCAGTGACTTTCTCTTGAGAGGCATAAAAACTATAAAGCGTTTTTCAGTAAAAATATAGGAACTTTTATTTATAGGATCTAGTTTTATTGAACCGTAGGTATAAAGGAAAGGTATTGTTGTTCGCAAAAAATCTGAAACCGGGATGTCACCGCAATTATCAATTCAGATGCTTATAAGACCTCATATGTGGATTTCACAAAGTTGTCTGTATGAGTGTGGGTGTGCGTTTGTTAATCATCGTAGCTTCTAGTGTATTTATGTTAGAGAGGTGAAACTTTGTACTAAAATCAGTCTATAGGTGCAGTTGTGCTATTCCGAATTTTTTTGACATGATTAATACGCAATAATAAATCAGCAAAAATTTCGCAATAATAAAATAAGGAATAATAAAAACGCGGAAAAATGTTGCAATCAATTTCAAATTCGGTACGCATGTAGCCATATATTATACTAACATATGTGTCAAGTTTTAACTCATTATCAGCATTAGTTCAATTTTTTATCAAATGACTTGTGTTGAAAAAATTTTAAACTATTTGAAAATAATTTAATTGAGTTGAAATTTGGTACAAGCGTATTTCTTTACGTAAGAAATAAGTACACTAAGTTTCGTTTTAATACGACAAGTATCTATGATTTGTGTTGGGTTACAAAAGAAATGCGCTAAAACCTTTAAAGATAAACAGTAACTAAGCTTTGAACTAGTGCAAATAACAGTGCCTACTGCTAATTTTAGAGGCATAAGGTTTATCTTTAAAGGTTTTAGCGCGTTTCCTTTATGAATTTAAGATAAACAGTAACTAAGCTTGAACTAGTGCAAATAACAGTGCGTACTGCTAATTTTAGAGGCATAATTTTTTATAACAAACTGGATAATTATGCGCATTTCCTTTGAAAAATACAGATAAAATGAGTTGCGAGCAGTGCAACAACACAAATATATATAATTTATATATATATATATATATATATATATATATATAAATATTATTATATTATATAATATATATATATATATATATATATATATATTATATATATATATAATATTTTTTAAGTTTATCCTCCGCTCTTAACACATACGCGTTCTAGCAGAGTCAATAAGGACTTTGAGAATCAGAGTCAATTTTAGGAGTTTATTTTAGGAGAGGTGAGAACTACTTGTTCAATCGACCTGCTCCCTATGGTAGTAAGACACTTACACTAAAAGTGCGCTGAAGCTAGCGGTCAGATACCCCACGGCATTGCTGAATAACTATAATTAGTCATCTTACTACCATTACCGGGGATCCAGGGTGACATTCATACATTATTAATTTTATTACAGAATAAGTTTTTTTTAAATTTCGAGGGGAAGATACAATTTCGGTCTTTATTATTAATAAGAACCCGCCAAGTGGCGAAAAAACTATCTGTCCCCGCGGAGACTCGAACCTGGTAGAGAATCTAACCTCTAGTATTCTTATATTATAATATACTTAGAACTATGGTTTGGATCTAAAACTTATTTAACTCAATTCCGATCCAAATATATATGTGTATAAGAAATGTAATTTAATTATTTTGATTACACAGTATAGAAATTACTTATTTAAAGCTCTCCTACTTAATTTCTATTTATTCTTGTTTATCGATAAAATAAATTGTACGTTTTTGGTGCTTCCGTTCATACGGCGTTAAGTTTAGTGTGGGTTTCTACATTTGGAACGAACCGCCGTCATAAATTTTATAAAAATCTAATTTTATTTTTGTAACTAATAGTAACTTATATTCTCTAATTTAATATTTTAATTTTGTAAAAATATAGGACAGAAAATACCATCAGTAGGTTTCTTTAAATGTCTTCTACTCTACAGACCATAATAATGCTTACAAAAGTAATATATAAACCTTTATATATGACTATATTATTACTTTATATTACTTATATTATTAATAGATAAATAAATAGTCTCTCCACTAAATAATATAATAATAAGCCGATTTATTTATTTTAATTTTGTTATGTTTTGTACTTTCATTTAGCTTTATGTTAAACTTTTTGTATTTTTGGTTTTTAGTTATTTAAAGTTTGTTGTATTTTCTAGGCTTTTTATAGTCTGATGATGTCCGGATGCGGCAGAAAGTTAACAGTCTAGTAAACTTATTATCAGGAGAGACTATTTATTTATCTATTCTTGAATTACTCCACAGAGCAGTTATTTATAATAACTTTAATTATTGGTTAACATACTACTTCAGCTTACCCCCAAATGATGTGAGATTTTGAAAAAAATTTGTGAAAAAGAATTATGACCGTGGACTTGGGGATCAATTACAAATTTTGGGTAGTAAATATAGATTTGTGGTATCACCAGCTAACCGGAAAAAAAGAAGTAAAACACGATAATCCACATGATATTAATTGAATTTGATGATGATAATTTAATAATACAATACCATGTATATTAGAAAATAAAAAGTATTCTGCTATATATATATGTAAATATACATATACTCATTTTATATAAACATAGAATAGAATAGAATAGAATAGAATAGAATAGAATAGAATAAATTTATTGTTTTCAAGTATTACACTTATCAAATAAGTTGACTTCTTAACATAATAGTATAAAAAATGACAGAAAATTAAAACATGTGCAACTGCATAAAAATAAACTGCTCTTAACTTAAGCAAATAATAATTTCAAAGTAAAGTTTGCCCTCAGGATATTAAATAGAAAAATAATTAAATGAGAAATTAATTTATTATTTAAATCTATTTTTTATTATTTTTTAAACTGCTTGAACTGACCAAGTCTAATGAAAATGAGTTTGTTTAATATTTATTTATTTTTCTATTTATTTGTTTAATCATTCTTATAATACGACACACGGCTAAAATCAATTGACAGCCCGCCAAAATCTCAATGCTTTCAACCCTCTTTTTTTAATAAAAAATCCCTACTCTGGCAACACTGAAAGTCAGGTTATGTTTTGACTTTTATTATTTGTTTTTATTATTTGATATCGTATTTTTTTATTTTTAAAAATTATTTATTTACTTTTTAAGGAATATTGTTGTACCTTATAAATTTATCAACTAAGTGTTGCTTTAAATTTGTTCGGGAATTATGAATAAAGTGGAGTTAAAGTTGTTAATTACGTAATGCAATGGATCATAATAGTTCTTTGATAAAATTTTGACGATTTAAATAAATTGTCAGCTATAATTACTTTTTTCCAAAACAAACTGCTTTTTTGGGTCAAGTTTGTATAATTGAATGCGTATTGTTTCATATTATAAAAATAATATGACACAACATGCATTCAAGACTTAAAAAAGTCAAGACTGTCATCAAAAAAGAAAGACATGGCATTTTAAAAAAAAGCTGTCTTTTGGTTGACAGAGCACAGAACCTGCGCTGTACTCAAATAGCAAGAAATGCTTGAAGAATACGTCAATGTCCAAGCGTCAAATATAGGCACTCAGATTATATTACAACTTCGCAATAATTGGATGAATTGAACAGATTGGAATGAAACGAAACGAAATCAAACAGATCAATGAGCACAATAAAAGCGACGCGAGGTTTCAAATATTTACAACCAGTTTTGTCTTTTTATGATTTTATTTACGAAAAAGGTATTTTTTTATACCGAGGTTGGCATGAGGTGGAGGGGGAAAGAGCAGGGTCGGTCTGAACCTATAGAATTCTTTCCCTCACAGATTTTTGGCGCGCTGTCAATTGATTTTAGCCGTGTGTCGTACTATAGGCTGACATATTCAAGAATTGGTAATTTTTAATCACTCATTCAAATGAAAAGATCTGAGTTTTAATAGATTTAAAAAGTAATAAAAAAGATTTTTTGCCTCCGTTTTAGTGTTGATTTTAATTATTGACGCAATATTAGTATTATCAGACCATTCTGGTAATACCAAATGTAGAGGCAAAAAAGCTTCTCTAGTGGCTTTATAGAGTGGGCATCTTAACATGATATGTGCTAGAAACTCTGTCTCATGCATGTTACATACCATGCAATTTTGGTTTGTGTCTATCATATACATTATACCCTTGTTTGATATTTTAATATGGTTCCAACCACTGGTACGGATCTGGGCCAGAATTTTTTGTTGAGTGAAACTAAGGTTTTAACTTTTATTAAGATAATTATCGTCCTCGAAGTGGGAACTATTAAGTATATTATATAGGCTACTATAAGATGATTGATTTATTCTATGTATATCTATTTATAAACATAAAATGAGATATACTTTGCAATTTAGACATGTATCCTTTGAAAAAAATTTGCGAATGGGATAAGTGGCCCCAGATAGGAATAGATTAAATAGATGACCCATATATAGTATAGCTAGAAAGGACCATGGAGGCCTCGTTCTCCATGAAACAATTGTGACGGCTCCATTTCGGATTCATTTATGAAATACATTAAACTAAGCTATCACTTAGATGTATTCTTAATATAACGATCACAAAATAAAAAATAAATTAGTTTTATAATCATAAAATTATTTAATTACGAATTAAGATATTAGATATAGATAAACCTAAAATTACGAATGAGCTCTTATACTTATATTTTAGCTCAGTGGCGGAAACATTTCTCCCTGAGCCCTCTGGTGAGTCACCGTTTACACATTTTGATGTCATCACTCAAGCAGCCAGAAGTGTCCTCTCTCAGGTCTTTGACTACTCTCTAGGTATGTATTTGTAAGGTATGTAGGGTAAGTAGGTATGTAAGGTATGCTAATCAAAATATTTGGGACTCTATTTTAAACTTAACTGACTAAAACAATTGATAACATTATAAATTACACTGTATAGAATGGGGAGTATAGCTAGAATAGAATAGAATTTAACCCATGCATGCATGAGTTGAATTCAACACCAATTTTAACCGTTATAAAATTTTGCCCCTCGAAAAACGTAGTTCCCCCCTACAACGTATGGCTATAAGTCCCTTAAAGGTGTGTGAACATCCCCCTCTGCGATTTGCTTCACCCCCCCCCCCCCTCCAACATGTTTTGGTTGTTAAGCTAGTTGGCTAGAACCAAAACATGCCATAATTCATGGTATTATGGCAGGAACTGGACCCGGGAATGTTTTCAAGATCCGTTTCAAAGCTTTCTTATTACGAAAAAGGTTTTGTGAGACTTCATATTTATAAATATATATCTTTTGAATACGCTTTTTTCCAAACAAATTTTCCTTAGACGGTAACAGCCTTAACTGAAACAGGGCGTTTTCAATGGCGTTATTATAACGCCATTCAAAAAAGTGGCAAAATTAAAGGGTATTAAAAGTCCTTCTTTTCGTTATGGCCCTGAGTCGAATAAAACCGATACGAAGACAACAAGACCAATCTAAAAATTATACTTCCAAAATGTTTAAACGAATGAATTTTCAATAATCAACAAATAAAAGCATGAACAATAAACAAAATTTATAAATTGATCTCAGCAAAAAGTATCAGTTTCGGAGGTTAAACTAACTTAGATTTGTAACTTTAGATTTTATACACAAAAAGAAACGTTATAACTTTTGATTTAATGTACATGGGTTTCTTTGATTTCGCGATTTCCACTAAAAAAAGCTGTACTATGAGGTAAAGTATTATTTACAACCTTTGTTTGAAAACCACTGTGGTTAAAACCCCTTATTGTGGTTATTTTATTTTTAAATTATCAAGATTTTTTCAGGTTGATAAAATCGCATCACTGTACTTTCCTTTGAAAACACTATCTATTAGAAAATGTTCAACAATTGTATAACTGTTTATTTTTTTTAAACTTTTGTAGCGTACGTGTTAGTGTATCAGATTGAAATTGAATAGCGGTTAAAAAGCGGTTTTTATGTTGAATAAAGACTTGAATTTAAGCAGGTTAAGGGGAATACGTTTTAACAGAAAAATAATATCTTGTAAAAGTAATGTAAAGAAGGTTATATTTACTTAATACAAATGTTATTAATACCTGTTATAATAATATGTATTGTTAATACAAAAATCTATTCAAGTATAAATTATTTAAACAGTTACTTGCATTATTGTAGGAAAGAACATACTGAATATTATGTTTAAGAGGTTGGTCGCATAAAAGATTTGTATGTCTCGTTATGTGTCTCACCTCTGCTCTCCTTTCATCTATCTTGATAAACTTTCGTCATAAAAATTAAGCTTAATTTCATGAGTTTATTAATTAAGCTTAGTTTCATTAATTAACAATGAGGTTGTTTGGATGACGATAGTAGAGAGGATCGCTTCCGTTTAGCTTCCAGATACCAAAAATACATGTTCTAAAAAATTTTTATATATATTATATATATATATATATTATATATATATATATAATATATATATATATATATATATATATATATATATATTAGAGTTTCTAACCTTGCGTAAGACTAGCAATAACAATAAAACTTATCTTATGGCGAGATGTTACAGAGCCTATTGTTTGAGAAAAATGTATGACTTCATTAAAACTAAGTTATAACGTCATGAGGGAAAAATTAAAAAAAAAACTTGATATGTCTTTACTATAAAATATCACATATCTTAGATAGATACCAGATAGATAGACATATCTTAGATAGATAGCAGGCTAAATCGATTGATACCAGTTTCAGCTGAAAAATCGTCTTTTCCCATACAGACTAGACAAATATGGTTCCTATAGAACCATGGTGAGATAAGCAGGCCCGAAAAGTAGATGTAGTCTTCCTAAAGTGGCAGGCATTATAAACTGATAGGGGCCGTTTTTAGCTCAATCGGTCCATTTTTAGTGGAGCTATAGGAAACTAACCTAATTATGACGTCATTACCAATGGGTAAAATAAATGCCTCTATTACTATACTGTTGGTGTAAGAGATAATTCTTATTTATTTACAATTTAAATAAATAGATTATATATTATTCGTTCAACGCAACACATATATTGTTGTACATGAATGCATACGTCTATAACGCCGTAAAGGGGCCATAGCAAGAATAAGAGGCACGCCTGTTCGCACAGTGAAACAACACAGTGTTCACAAGGGCCTGTATTTTCACTCTCATCTCTTCTATGCTTTCCTCTACTCACTTTTCTTTCCTTGTTCTCCTCTTTTCTCTGCCTTTCTCTTACCGCTCTTCTCTTTCGTCTCCTCTCCTCTCTGTTATGCTTTCCTCTAATCATTTTTCTTCCATTGTTCTCCTCTTTTCGGTCTTCTCTTTCTTCTGCTCCTGTGCTCATTTATCGAGTCATAAAAGACAAATATCTTCCACAATTTTTATCTGATTTAAGGGATAACAGAATTACAAAATCTTACAAATATAAACAAATGACTGATTTCTGCAACGAGTTAAAGGGATATAGCCATTTAATTTTGAGGGTAAGTAAACATCCATTCATATAAAACTTTAGACCGCATTCTTCCGCATTTAAAGTAAAAATTCGTATTAATGTAGTGTTACCTAGACCCGAAGGCAACAACGCGGAACTTTTCAATATTTATATATATATATAGATATATATATATATAATATATATATATTATATATAATATATATATATATATATTATATTATATTATACAATATATATATATATATATATTATATATATATATATATATATATATATATATATATATATATATATATATATAATATATATATTATATTTACTTATATATATATATATATATATATATATAATATTATTATTATATATATATTATTATATATATTATATATATAATAATAATATATATATATAATATATAATATATATATATATATATATATATATATCTGTGTTTGTTAATTAATAAAAAACCAATTTGTAGACTCCTATTCAAAAGAACAGGTAATTTGAGTTTTACAGTTTTGAACGCTAACATGAGTTTTTGTTAAAACCCTCCACCAGTGAGAGTTTGGAATGATACCCTTCTTCAATTTTGTATTCAAAAATAAAATATTTTGATAAAAAATAAAAATATGTTTGGTCAACTCTGTCAACGTTGAGCATCGTAAAATAATTTTATTATAAATATTTTATAGATTTGCTGTAGCGGCTTTCAGTAGGATAGTCCCATGGCGAGGCGCACGGAGATTAAAGAACAGTAATTTATTAAAACTTGAACTATAAAATCATAAGCCTACTTGACATAATATATAAACTAAATTAACTTCATTCATAAAAATAAAAACAAACTAATAAACGGAAACGAGTTTTTGAGAATGGATTTTATTTTTATTACTATTTACACAAACTCGTCAACTTGACTGTTAACTTTACTCTTAAAGAGAAAAAATCCATCGAAATGTATCATTTTTATTTTTACTTTTCCTCATTTATACCGTGGTTAAAGGAAAAAAGTATAAGATGGTAAAGTAAATGAAAAGTAAGTAAAGAAAAAGTAAGAAGGGAAGTAAAGGAAAAGTAAGTAGGTAAAGGACGTAAAGGAAAATTAAGTAGGTAAGGGAAAAGTAAGTAGGTAATGGAAGTTAAAAAAAGTAAGTAGGTAAAGGAAGTTAAAAAAAGTAAGTAGGTAAGTGAAGTTAAAAAAAGTAAGTACGTAAAGGGAGTTAAAAAAGTAAGTAGGTAAGTGAAGTAAAGGAAAAAAAAATAGATAAAGAAAGTAAAGAAAAAGAAAGTAGATACAGAAAGTAAAGAAAAGGTAAGAAGGTAAGGGAAGTAAAGAAAAAGTAAGTAGGTAAAGGAAGTTTAAAAAAGAAAGTAGGTAAGGAAGTTAAAAAAAAGTAAGTAGGTAAGTGAAGTAAAGAAAAAGTAAGTAGATAGTAACAACGTTAACATGTCATTAGATAAAAAATAAACGAATGCGGATAATGAGATGAAACTTGGCATAGTCTTATGCATGGCTACATGCATGCCAAATCTCGAATTGATCGCAAAATGTGTCCACGTTTTATTATTTTTCAAAGCATTTTCTGAGTTATTATTGCGGGTTAATGACGTCAGAAAAAATATTTTCAGGATTGCAGAACTACACCTACAGATTTGATTTTTGTACAAAGTTTCAATTTTCTAGCATGAATACACTGGGAGCTACGATGATAATAGACAGACACATACAGACAGACAACTTGGTAAAAACCACATATAAGGCCCTAAAAACACCTGAAACGGAAAATTCCGGTGACATACCGTTTTCGGATTTTTTTGCAAACACAATACATTTCCTATACCCTCGGTATAAATAAGGAAAAGTAAATATAAGGTTAACATCTATTTAAGTCTAAGAATATACATCTTAGGAGGGTCAAAAGTATTAAGTTTCAGCAAATTATATTGCCTTAATCAATTCATAATAATAACAATAATGCCTATTTAGAGCCTTGCGGCTCATCAGGGATAACAAAGTTAAAGAAATCGACAATTTAAATATGATACAATTTAAATATGATACAATTTAAATAGGATACAATTTAAATATGATACAATTTTTGTAATGAATACAAAGAAACAATAATATAAACAAGTATACGTTTTAAAATTTTTATTTATTTCTTTAATTTTAAAACGTTTACTTGTTTATGTTATCATTTCTTCGTATTCTTATTATTTCTTTCTTCGTATGAAGTAAATAAAAAAAAAACTAAATTCTCTAAAATGTAATGAATAGCGATAAATTACGAGTAAATAATATACCTGCAAGGACTGGTGCAGGTACCTTGAGACAACCTAAGTCGCAAGATGAAACTTAATTATCAAGTATGTGTACTTGCTATTTTAAACCAATTAAGCTTTCTACACTTGATAATTAATTGATTTTAATTAATTTTCTGAGGATTAATATTTAATTTATACTTTATAATTAAAATATAATTAGATTTTGTGCAGTTGGCTACCCGGATCTGGGTATCTCTTTTGAGTATAAAAACTTGGTAAATATAAATAAACATAACAGAAAAACATAATTGAACTTTGAGATGAAGAATTTTAGTAGAAATAATGAAAAGAAGTCTGTCCGCAAAACAAATTTTTATTGGTGCTTTTAACAAAACATAATCAAAATTTTTGAGAGAGAAAAAAACAAGTCTATGTTTTCTTACTAGATATTTCGGTGAGACCATAATGTCATTGCACCATGTAAATAAAGTTGGCACTGCAAGTAATAAAGCTTAATTTTTTACAGTTCCGTTGGCATTCCATATAGTTTATGTAAGTATTAAACTATAAAATAATTCTGGGGACAAGACCCGCAAGCCGATCTAAATTACTTTGAAATGCTTGCTTCCTTGTTTAACACTTCTATTCTCGCTCGGGTTTTTTTAAGCCTAAGGAGTAGCATGACTATTTTATTATTTTTTCTGAATTTTTCATAGGAAATGCGAAAAACGTTATAAAAATTAAATTAAATGCCAATTTTTGAAAGATGAGCATAGTTTTGAATAACTAATGATATAGACAGTGCCACAGTTAATGATTCTTGTATAGAAATTATTAATCCTTTCAAGCAGGTTTCTAGTGGTGGAGCAGGCATTGAAGGTAGTAGTAGTAATAAGGGTGGGGAGGCCAAGTCTGGTGAGTAGACCTCACTTTTAGCTCCTTTTCACAGACCCCGAAATCGTCCACCCTCCACTACACCACCGTTACCTTATCCTCATCAATCCTGCTACGACGGATAAAGGTAAGAAGTCCTGCCATCTTAGAGACTCCAGTTTCTCGTCTCGTAGATCCCCTGCTCTAAAGAGTTGAAGCTTAAACCTAATCCTTCACATATTCCAAAGTAGTAATAGGCTGTTTCCTCCTCGTCCTCATCACATATGGGACTTATGGGGTTCTCGACAAGCCCATATGTAAATGACTATCTTCTAGGCATTGAAGATAGTTCCATTATCGTTGCCGGCCAGAACTTCGCTAATCCTATCCGTACTTCATTTGACGTATTGATAAGCTTTTCTAATTTGTTCGCCTTATCTCTTGCAACCGTTTGTTTGAAAGGGCTTTATGGAGGTGTTTCTACTGGTCCCAAGATCAAGAGTTTGCCTCAGCCAACTTCTGTGATCTATTATTATTAGAGTTTACCTCAGCCAATTTTTATAAAAGCCAGTGATCTATTATTTTCTATTTCCACGGTGAACTTTATGATGGGTAAAAAAGTTTATTCGTTGTATTAATTCTTTTAGAGCGTTCCTGATTTCATGTAGCCAAACAAAATAATATCTAGACATCATTACTAAGATTTGGGCAGAAGACGAGCCGACAATATTCCTTTGGGTTCTAAATATTAAATAAAAAAAAAATTGCAGTCGCTGGAGATAAGGGGCTCCTTATTGGAGATCCCTCCGTTTGTTGGAAATATTTCTCCGTAGAAAATAAAAACTTGTTTTTGGTGTATTTTTCAACGTTGTCGGTCAGATCTTTAGGTTTTAGGTTGCGTACAAGATCAATGGGTTATTTGACAGGAATATTGGTAAAAAGTGAAATTGCAGCAAAGGTTACCATGAGATCACATTTTTGAAATTTATTGTAAACATTTTGCAATTTGAGTTCTTAAAATTACTGGTTGTGTTGTCTTAAATAGACTAAGAATCCCCCACCCCTTACATAGGGCTTCATCATTGGGAGCTGATCCTAATGCACTAACGATCGGTTGAATAGGAAATCCAGTTTAATGACAGAAAAATTCTGTTTTATGATCACTATTCCAACTCCTAACCATTTTCCTTCTCCTCAATGCTATTTGATACATATTTAGTTGTTGTTTTCTTTTCTATATATTTGTTTACATGTCATTCTGTCACTTTTTCTTTTAATACGTAAAGTTTCCCGACAAATTCAAAGTTTTTATAGTTACATTTGACAAAAGCAACCCCCTTTGGCTTTATTATTTCACCTGTGTATGTGCGTAGCTCTACGTTAGTCCTAAATAATTTATTGCGTAATCCTAGCTTAGTAAAAGTGTGATATGATATAGATGACAGAGCAGCACCCGTATCAAGCTCCATCCCTACTTTATTCCCTTCTAACTCTACTTCTATTTCAAATTTACCGCTATTATCTGTCCTAATGGTGTGTATAGAGGAATCTTGTCAAACTTAACGTAATAGTTAAACTTCAGTATCTGTTAGTATGTACAATTATGTCTTCCAGCTGTAATACTCCCACGTGTTTTTCACAATGCTTAAAAAATGAGATCGGTAAATTTAGTTCCGTACTTGGTAAAGAGTCAGAATTTCAGTTCAAAACGGCGGTCCTAACTATATTTAAACACAGCTTACAGGATAGCCTACCTATACAGGATTACCCTCGTCGAGTTTTATCTACGTGAGAAATCTTCAGCTTACTTCAACTCAACCCCTTTATCTCGTCAAATTAGTCTTCTAATAGTTGTAAATATGTAATTTAGGTAATTTGATACATTTTCTTTTACTAAACATTTTCATATACATCTTTATCTGTTAAAACATGAGCTTTCGCATATTATATAGAGACTTCCGAGAATAAAACGGACTAAACCAATCAGTTACACGGTTTTCTTTAAACTACAGAAAACCTTAAAACTTAATTCCATTGCATATGGGATGTAGCAATACACTAATCTATTTGAGTAGCATTAGAGCAACATAGGTCAGCAACATGGAGCACAATAAAAAACTGCGGATAGATTTGACCTGTCGCTTACCATCGAATGTTTTTGCATTTGTTAATAATTAACATAAATGCAAGAGCTCGTCTTGCTAGCCTGGATGTTGCAAAGTAAATTAAAATAAAGGGAAAATAAAAGACCACATTTCACTCGCCTAAATTTGATTAAAAAATGAACAAAATCGGATACGGGGACGGGGTACCTCGGAACTTTTCCTCATCAAATCGGAACTTTTCAATGAATAAGATTGATGATTTGACGATTGATCGTTTACAATGTAATGTTGTATTTATATCAATAAAAACATTTTGTATTTGTATTTGTATTTGTATTTCCTCATAACATCGTATTTGCTACGCTCATCCTCCCTTCTCCGGACTTGAGATAGGGTTTTGGTTATCAAGCATACAGACTCAAGACACCCAAAGTACAAGGGCTTCAAAATATAATTCAAAATTTCACTTAAAATAGAAGAAAATCATCAGTGAAGTTATAAATTTGATAGAAAGTTGTGGAAAATATTTTTCATTCGCTAATAAAATACTAGCAGGTTTCATTAATATTGCAAGATGCATCTATCGGCAGAGCTTCTAACCTTCAGCCGCCTCTAGGTCGTCAAATTTTATCCCTCCATATCGCTTAATTACGGTCACTGATCTATGTCAGCGCAAGTAATCGACTCTTTTCTTCTCAAAATTATAAAATGTGATATAATTAAAAAATTGTATGCTTGTTGACCTGTCATGTTTACTTTTTAACTAAACATCAGATAATTTGAGTTAAAACTTAATTTTTATTAATTGTTATAACTTTGTTGAAAATGTTATCAAGATGTAATATCTAAAGCACCTGGCCAAGTTAATTGTGAGAAATTAGAGAAAAAATTAATCGTTTTTTGATCTAGTTTAATATCGTTAATTACTTCTTGATTACAGTGATAAAGTCAATTACTTAGAGTATTTTTTTACTAATTTCCTATCTTTTTAAGGTAAAATGTAGTTTATTGAAAGGAACGTTGCAGGTAAAAGGGTTGGAGTTAAGGCTGTGCTGCCAGCACCTTATTTAAATACAACAAATACCTAAGGACCTGAGAGCTCTATTTCCTTATTTAAATATCACAAATACCTGAGTGCTTTAGTACTTTATTTAAATACAACTAATACCTGAGTGCTCTATTTCCTTATTTGAATATCTCAAATACCTGAGTGCTCTAGTACTTTATTTAAATACAACAAATACCTTAGTGCTCTAGAACCTTATTTGAATATCTCAAATACCTGAGTGCTCTAGTACCTTACTTAAATACCTTAAATACCTTAGTACTTTAGTACCATATTGAATACCTCAAAAATAGTTCCAAACAATCATATGGCATGTGGCTTAAACAATCGGCGAATAGACTAAAACATCTTAAACAAAGAATTTTATTGCTGTTACAGTTGTTCTATTTCTAACTTCTGTTTGTTATATTTCTCAAAGGAGTAATTAAAAATTTGTTATTAGATAAATAAACAATTTTCCGAGCGAAACTTCTTAATACTTCATTAAGGCTTTCTTAACTGTATTCTATAATAGATAAACAAGGTACAAATTAGCATCACATGAAAACAAAAAAAATCCTGATAATAATTTCAGAAAGAGTAATTTTTCATCTAAAAAAATGTTATAATTTTGAAAACTATCAGAAAATGTTATCAATATTGTGTCGGATATAGGATTTAACTGTAACAGAACGAATCACCCTCGTCAAACCATACAATAGCTCTTTCAAGAAATCTTTTTTTTTTAAATATTTGTATGTTATTCATAACTCGGAATAATCTCGCTATCTCTTTCATATGTTATTGTGGTTAACCAAACAATAGCTTGTGTGGCTAATCTTCAGAATAATAAGAAATACGAGTAAGGTAGTTTCATGCTGGCCTCTACCGATTATCCTGTTTCAACATATATGTTTGCTTTAAACACTAACCCTCAAAGAATGACATATGTCAAAGGAAAAATAATAAAAAGAAAACACAGTTGACACCTGATAGGTGCAACTAGAGGGGAAATTCGCTACAAACTGCCAACAATAATGTTATTTTTTATTTTATTTGTAAAATTTTCTGTATAACAATATTTTATAAACACCCTTGTAATATTAAAGATGGGGGTTGAAGCGACCCCTGTAAAATGAAGATATAGCCGTAGTCGATATCGTATGTAGGTTAAGCGTATCAAATATAAGTCCATTGTCAACTCCCCTTGAAAACAAGGGTGACATCTTCATCAGAAAAACTACCCCTTACAAAATTATCGCACCGATTTCATTCATTTTCTGATTCAAAGTTGTTACAGTATTAAATTCGGTCGCGAGTAAGACAATATTTACTCAGATTTATTTGTCCGATCACAGCTGGTCCAGTGTTTATGGTTTGGATGTTTTTAATTTATTTTTTTCCATCCGGATTGGTTACGGTTATTGAAAATGTTGTTGTTGTAATATGATGGAGCTGACTTGAAAAGACTTTTACTATCTGTTCAGTTTAAAGTATTATTTATGCTTATTAGTTTATGCAAATGAAAAGTTAGAGTGGATGCATTCTTTATACCGCTTGAAGCGAGTATAACAGATTGGGGGCAATTCTAGAAATTATAATTTTACCGTAGGTTGGAGAATAAAATTGAATTTTCGCGTGATAAACAACGAACTTTGTACCGCCACAAGGTCAAAAGGTGAGCACTGTAAAGTGAGAACAAAAATAAATGGGTACAGGGTACCTCAGAACTTTTCCTCATCACATCCCTACTTCATTCTCTACTTCGGGTTCGGTTTGCTCGTCCTCATAATATAAAAGTCGTTAAATTTATTCTACAACACATCTTCGGACCCGCTTCGCTCGTCTTCAGATAGTAAATACTTCCGTTTCATTTTCAGCACCCCATACAAGTACTGAACACGCTCAATGCTGTTATCTTTTATGATCCAACAAAAATCATGGATTTTCTTGTCGTATTGAAACAAACCTTGGAGCATTTATTTAATATGTAAAGGTTGTTCCAAATTTTAAATCAATAAGATTATTTTTCGTTTTTTTTCAATTTTTTAAGAAACATATACAAGCCATTCCATAAAAATTCAGATAATGAGATAAAACTTAGCACATATGTTATTATGAGCTAATAATAATACAACTTATTACACATATATAAAAAATCATATACATAGCTTCATGCATGATTAATCTCTATCCGATCACATCATTTTTCCTCGTTTTATGATTTTTTAAATTTTTGCTAAGTAATTTTTGCGGGGTCATGATGTCAAAAAATACATTTTTCCAATAGTTACAATTAGACCAATTTTTGGTCTATATATTCCACTAAGTTTCGGCTCTCTAGTATAAATACACTAGGAGAAACGACCATAATACACATACACACACATGTACCCACATATACACACACACATACATACAGAAAACTTTGTGAAAACCACTTAAGGGGCCTTAAAAACACATGAAAAAGATAATTCCAGTAACATCCAGGAGGAGAAAGGGATCGATTTGATTGATATCGTTTAACTTGCTGATACTAAAAATGTATACATTTTATATATATATATATATATATATATATATATATATATATATATATATATATATATAATATATATATTATATATATATATATATATATATATTATATATATATTATATTATAATATATATATATATATATATATATATATATTATATATATTATATTATATATATATAATATATATTATTATATATATTATATATATATATATATATGTTGTGTGTGTGTGTGTGTGTGTGAGTGTGTATGTATGTATTGTATTGTATGTAGTAGCAGCACACTCTTCAAACAAGATACATTCTCACAAATTATATTAAAAAGTGTAAATTGTAATTCCTAGGGAATATCTTTCATTGAAAAAAATATCAATACAACTTATCAATATTTACAATATTTTTATTGCATCTCGAAAGCCGTAAACAAAAATATTTATAATATGCATCAACTTTATTAAATCGCATACATTTTAAAAAAATTTACATATTCAAATGTTTACTTATGTTTAAATGTTAATAAGGCATTTAAATAAACGCGCCTTTTTTACGAGCACCGCCTTCTAAATATGAATAACAATAGGTTTCTTATAAATCCCATTTATTTAACACATGCTTCTATTTTTCTTTTTTTTTAATATTCGTTTATTTATTAGTTGTAATATAAATGAACAGTTTAGTTATAGGCGTTTAGAGAAAACCGAAGTCATAAGAATTGAATTAAATTAAAATATATTCTAAATGACTTTTACATGTAATTTGTATTACTTTATGATGCGGTTTCGAATGGTGTGAAAATAAACCGAGGCTTGCTATAATAGAGTAAAATTAATGTTATAAAGAAATTAATAAACAGTGAGCGGATTAAAAATGTAGTTATAAATAGGGTCAAAAAATGTGATTTTGAATGAGCACTAGTGGAGTTGTTCATAATAAAAGGAACGAAGAAAAGAGTCTCTCCACAAAACTATTCATTTATTCAAAGCGCTTTCAACCTACAGGCCTAAAGGTTTTCAACCTTTATTTGTACAGGCACTGATGATGGCCTCATGTAGGTTGAAAGCGCTTTGAATAAATTTATAGTTTTGTGGAGAGACTCTTTTCTTCGTTCCTTTCATTCGTCAAAAAATGGTTGTGAATAGAGAAGGAAGGGGCTACTCAGCTTCCTCAGTCAAATATTTCGTCCAACTCAAGCATAGACATATTATTATTATTTTATAATATATTAATATTTGTTTCTAAATAATTATACTAACGCATAGAATCTTATCTGTGCCTCTTATCATATTTTTAATAATCGGGTACGGGGTACATCGGAACTTTTCCTCTCCACATTGGATTCGCTTCTCTCATCCTCACTAAGGCAAACACGCATCGCTTGTCCTCAGAATATTCAAATCGCAAAACATCTTCGGACTCACTTCGCTATTAAAAAAACTAAATTAGTTTCATCCCAACCACCCATCCAGGCTATGAGAAGAAGCAATTTCTTCTTTTCTCGGAAGCTTTATTAAAATATTCTGCTATTGTTTAAAAAGCCTTTAATCATGAAAGATAAGCTTTTAATCATGTAAAATAGAGTATACTCCTAATGAAAAAGTCTTTCCAGCATTGACAGGTTTAACTGCTGTTAAATAACAGTAGTATTGTACTGTATTGTATTGTTGAAGTATTTCAACAGTTCAAATACTTTAGTCCTCAGAAGAAATAAAACTAAACAATTTTTCGTCTCTCCACTCATTAATGAGTAATTAGTGGAGAGAAGAAAACTTGTTAATTTTTTTTCTTCTTATCATAGCACTCCACTGTTCAATTCATCATACTTTAGTCCTCCTTTA
This sequence comes from Microvelia longipes, assembly GCA_018340805.1. Classification (NCBI taxonomy): domain Eukaryota; kingdom Metazoa; phylum Arthropoda; class Insecta; order Hemiptera; family Veliidae; genus Microvelia; species Microvelia longipes. Next base: position 23,044,289 of record JACMZG010000022.1, read on the forward strand.
TTTTTATTATAGGACTCATTTAGTTTTTCCCAAAATTTATTTTAATTATTCCAAAAAAAGAATACCTAATGTAAGATCACGTATTTGTCTTCACTTTGATCACAATAGAATGTTTTTTACATCTTTATAATAAAATTGTTATTTTTACATTTAAAAGAACAACATGTTTGTATACAAATTTTAGAAGTAACCCTTTCTTATAGATCGTTTTTTATAAAGAAATGAAAATTAAAAATTCTTTGTGGAGTTTGACTTACCCTTAGACCCTGATGACGCACCCCCTAAACCTCCTTTAAATAGCATTATAATGAAACAACAATGTTTCTTTTGAACGTCTAAAATATGCCCTTTCTTTGTACATCTTAATTTTTAAAAAAAAGAATAAAATGATAGTTTGTTACATTTTATGAAGGGTTTATAACCAGTAAGGGTTGTTAAAATTAGGAATATTTTAACATAGAAGTGTTTAAAATGTGTAACATCGTTATAAAATAGACATTTTTCCTGAGGGGTTGGTCTGGGATGAGAAACGAAACGGTTAAGGGGGTGACAGGATTATAACCGGGGGTTGATCTTTTATTGATGTTATGCGTAGCTTTTTTAGAGCGAATTTTCGAGGTATAACAGTTTACTTTACCTTTGACAACTTAAACAGTTTGATGTGCAATCAAACAATTCACTATTGAAAAGTTTGTGGTATTGTTAAACAATATAACACAAAATAAAACTAGTTATTAAACTAGTTTTATAACTAGGAATTATTTTAGATCCAAGCTTATCACCATGAAAACCTCATATATGGACTCAAGTTATTTTTGCTATAAGGGAACTTAAAAATCTCTACCAGAGAAAATGTAGTAGTTGTGTCATCTTTCCATGATACAAAGTAGATTGGCTAACGGAATTATTCTTTAGAAACATGTTGATTTCAACAGGTTGTTGCAATTATAATATACGTACATACATATGAACTTTATATATGTAAAAACAACTGAATATTCAAGATAATCATGGCTTTTTGCATCTCGCATCCAAGCTGATAGAATTAAATTAATTAAAAACTACCGATCAATCAATTCGTCTATCATTGAGGTGTTTATTCTTTAAATAACAGCAAAAGCCTAAACATAATAAACAATGTTTAGGCAAAAATTGTAGTAGCATTATTTTTTAAAAAAAATGCTTGTTTAGCAAACAACCCTAGCTATAGATATTTATCAAATCTGTTATTGTTATGAGTGGGTTTATTGTTTGGTTTAGCGATCTAAAGATTGAGATTGCCTTCTGGTTAAACCAGACTGTTATGACAGAGGGATAAGCTGAAATAGAGGGAGGATAGAGCACCAGGCTTAACAACAGGGTGTGCAACTTGGCTAAATATGTAGGGGTCACTTCGGTTTTGGTGGGAAACTATTCCTTTTGAACTTAATTTCTCTCTTAATTAATTTTTAAAGTGTTTAACATATTCAAGATAATCCCTTTACATGATAGGTATATATTTTATTCAAATTTTTCTCTACAAGACGATAAAACTTGGCACAAATGTTAGTAACAAGGCTTCAAAATGTTAGTCTTAACAAGGCTTCACGCGTGCTGAATCTCAGATTGATCCCGTTTTTTCAAACATTTTTCCGTGTTTTATGTTTTTTCGAAAATTTTAATTCATTATTACGGGTTAATAACGTAAAAAACTTATTTCTTTTTTCCGACATTGATAGATGACTACTGCTTATCAATTTAAACGGTCATCCTTTCCAAAATCAATATTTGTCTCGTGATTAAGCATTCGTTGTGATAGGGTAATCGTAGTTTAATATACACCACTTACTTCTCAACGATAAAGAGGTGTGTAGATTTCATAACGGGACATAACTGTTTACAGCACGCATACTATTATATAAATCTGTTGTTTAAATAAAGTTTTCAACCTTGATTACAAATTGACACACGCATGATCAAATAATCATTTAAATGTATGGGAAATTTTATCAATTTTTAATTTTAGCCTTTGGATTGATATTAATTTAATGTCAACCATAGGTTCCTGCGATTGGTTATAACAATAACAGTATAGCTAACCCAGCAAAACATAAATAGCGTCTTCGTATATTGTACATAGAATATTATCTATGTACATGAGACCATATTGATACTACTACTGGGGCGTATCTTATCTTAATTCATTATGGAGCCTGAATTATCTTTATATAACCCCATTGCATTAAGGGTAACACGTGTAACCTGAATTTCTTAAGTAAGGTTACAATAAATCAATTATCGGTTTTTTTAACATTGTTCGTGTTTCGTTTTGTTATATACTTCTTATATATAATTATTTATATATATTATATATAAATATATATTATATATATATTTATTTTGCAATAAGAACTATGTTTAAAATATATATATATATATATATATATATATATATATATATATATATATATATTATATATATATATATATAATATATATATATATATATATAAACGATTGAGTAATATATACGATTTTTAAAGTTAATATTACTTTTACTTACTTTAGGAATAGTAAAGTAAGTATAGTAGTGGGAATAGTAAAGCCTACGTAAATCGAAGGCTTTACGTTTTGCTTTAGACGTTAATAGCTGTACCCTTGGACAATGCTTTTTCTATCGGAGTACGTACAACCTTAAAAATTTGGCAACAAGAGTAAAGGTACATTTAAATAGTGTAATTAAATAAATTTTAATAAACAATACTGCTGATTCTTGAAATTATTTTTTGTTTTGTGTTATAGAATAAAAGTCTAATAAGCGCTTACTCTAACTATACACAAGGCCATGTACGACCTTAAAATGAGTAGTAAATTGAAATATTGAATTGCTTCTTCCACAATTACTCTGAAGACGTGTTAAACCAACATCTTTGTCGAGTCTGGCAGATTTATGTTGCTAGACAATGCTCTATTCTTATTACTCGATGATGGATAAAACCTAATTTAAACCCTACTTCAAAAAAAACTTTTACAAATACTTCTCGCATTTCTATTTTCATTCATTCATTGTTTGTCCCAGTTTAATGAATGAACAAACAAATCCACGTCCAAGAAGATAAAGAAAAATATTTAAAAAGGAACACGTGCGTCCACCTCTAATTTGAAACATAAAACCTTCCTTTCTAGTTAAATTATTTCATTTTTCACGGCTGATTTTACTTTAGGTAACTTTTTAAATTAGTTTAAAAAGTAAAATGGATTTAAAATCTTTTTAAAAAGACTTAATCTTGTAATAAAACAGTTAGTAGTGAATATAGTTTAAGGTGGCCATGTTTTTAGAACTGATTGACAAGTTTACAAAATTTTGACAGTTGTTCTTTTAACAAAAATAGTATTGTTAAGGAAAATGTTTAGTAAATCCGGACGTTCGGACACCGGATTTTAGTTACCCTTTCAAACATCTTATCTACCTTCGAAATCTAAGAGGAATATGGGTCAAATATTTGTTATTTTATTTTATCAGATGTTTGTATCGTGTTTCATTTACTGAACCGGAATTTTAAAACATGGGAGGGACAAGATATGAAAATATTTTTATTAATATCCCTAACTAGCCCTTACCCTTATTTTTAAGCCCTTAACAATGTTATCTAGATTTGTTTATTTTTACAAATAAACTGTCATTACTACTATTATGATGGAAAATATAAATATAGAGTAAACATTTAGGAAATTTTTCTTATAAAAAAGACTATTTTTTGAAGAAAGGTTTAAGGAAGGAATAATGATTTTTTATTTACACATCGAACTTATAAAACAGAAATTATTAAAGACTTATCTCAACTTAGTTTCGATCTTAGAGTAAGGAAGGGGTTGAAGGAATATTTCTGTAAAACCACAACTTGTAGTACGCGGTAAATTTGTAAATAGCACGGTTGAATTCTACAAATAAATCAATGAATAATATACAAAACAACAACAGATATACAAGAGACTTATCAAACTTCTAAGCAGGATGATAATCTAGGGAGCAGTGGTTGCGAAGCAAGCACACTGTGTTGTGACCGATGCTGCTAAGTGGCGAGGTGCAGAAGCCGTCTGTTATAAAATAACAATATTACCCACAAAAACCAAAGTCATTTTAAACTCGGCTAGCTCTTTAATAGTCAAGAAGAAACAAGACAGTGCCTTAAAGTCTGTTCTCAATTTAATGATGTTTGTCAAACTTTAAAATACCTGTTGCTTTGATAAAACAGCACAAAATATTGGACTGTTAGGAAGCAGATGGCGGATGTTGTCAACACTTTTTCGTACTTTCAAAAAATGTAAAAAATTGTAATCTTTTGGAGACTATATAAGAGATTTGAATTTATAATTATAATCTAAACCAAGAAATATAATGGTGTAGATAGTTTCACAGTGCAACTAAAGACTTCAATGATTTGAACATACATATTGACATTTCAATTCAAGCCAAAGTGACATCTATTTTAAAAATATAAAATCACAAATCATACCTAACAATTAACGTCAAAAATCAACAAACTATAATAAAAGATCTTCTCACCATTTTGAATAGAAAGATCAAACAAGATTTAATAATGGATATTATAAGTCATGACAAGATCAAAAAATCATTTCAAACTGTCGGCCTTTTTTTGAATTTTTTTCGATACATTGATCTTTAACTTCTTTGAACATTAAGAATAATATTTTGTAAAAAGGAAACCGACTTTTTTTTGTTCAGAATTTCATCTTAACTTCGTGTCAACATGGCAACACTGACAATGGATTCAAAATGGAATGACTCGACGGTAAAAACAGTGTTGCCACCGGACAGTATAACAATAACAAAAAAAGTTATTAATATATCACCTAGACATGCTTAACAAATTACAGGACCCACCGTGATTCAGTCTTTGGCGGCACCATCAAGCTTTTTCTTCAAAGAACCATAAAAAAGTATTTTATAATCTACCAAGTAACATCTTCATAGAAATATTATGAAAATAGTGAAAAATATTTTATCCCTAATACATTTTTTTCTTTTGTATATTTATTTATGTTTCTTTGATACTTAACTTTTTTTATTTACAATTTAATCTAGTAAACACATTTAATAATTGAGAACCCAAATTTTGTTTTTACAGTAGGTATCAAAAACTAATAACTTAATGGAGGTAGGTCATAACTAATAAATTAATGGAGAGTCAATGAAACGTGAATTACAAAAAAATCAAAAAATGCCCCAAGAATAAGCATAAACTGAGCTTCAAATGAGTGCAAATATTGCCGTGTATTGTATAGTATATGAGATAAATACGCGTATTTTCCTTGAAAATTTCGAAAATATTTTTATTAAACTACTACTGCTCAGGTTATTAAATAACGATTAAGTACCGAAAAATAAAGCAAAAATTGGATTGATATGCAAGAAAGTGCGCATTTCAAAGAAAACTCGCCTGGCTTGCGGACCTACACTCTAGATTTTTTTTTTAATTTTATTACTGTCAATAATCATGTCTTTTATTAAAACATCCTAATAGTCATATTTTAAGATCAAATTAAAATAAAATATTTCAAACAAGAATATGATGATGATGTTTGTAGAAAAAAATAAAATTGATTAAGATAAAATGTATAAATTTAAATTGTGTGCAATGTTTGCAATAAATAGATTTCTTTCTTTTGGTTATAATAATGTACGGAAGATTGTTAGTTTAAGCTACTAATAATAAATAATATATATATATATATATATATATATATATATATATATATTATAATATATATTATATATATATATATGTGTGTGTGTACCATATACTATTATTTAGTAATTAGTAGTAAAAGAGAGCGATTTATTCAATTTTATTTCTGCGGCTTAAAATGTACCCCAGTCTATCCTAAATTTGTCGAAAATTCTCCCTTCAACACATTATTTTACTTCTAAGTTATTATTATTATTATTATTATTATTGAAAGATTGTTATGTTATACTCTTAATATCATCAACCTTTTCCTTAAAAAAAAGGAATATAATGAAATATACATGTATTATGTAAGAGTTTCTATTATTAAGTATGGTCCTCGATAACTCTCAAAGTATTTTTTGAGTAATAACAAATCTTTGCAAATTGCAAGGTGGCTGCGAATTGGTTCACACAATTAAACTTCGCAAAATGCATGGCAAAATTCAATGTCATAAAAAAATCATAAACCTTGGAATATTTCCTTGCCAGATCGGATTCCCTACGCTTCACATCTTCAGACTCGCTTTGCACGTCCTCAGGGTAAAGAAGAAACAAAGTGAATACATCCGCTTTATTCGCAGCGGTACCCATCTAGGCACTGACACTTTTATGACCCAACAATAACAGTAGATATACTTGCCGTATTCAGTCAAAAGGAACATACTTGGACCAAATTTCAACTCAATCAATTGAAATATTTTTCGATGTTTTTTAAAATTATAAAAAACAAATACGCAAGTCATTTAATAAACATTAAAATAATGCCAATAATAAAATGAATTTTGGCACATATCCTGGTTCAAAAATATCACTGCATGCATGCTAAATCTTAAACCGATCAACAAATTTTTTGGCCTTTATGAATTTTCGAATTTTTTCGAAACGAGTCATTATTGCGAGTAATTGACGTTATAAAAATATTCTGGATAGTGCAACTACACCTAGTGTTTTTCAAGTCTCTAGCATAAATACTGAGAGATACTATGATATCAGACACACACAAAAAGAGAAACAAATTTCTCAAAACTACTCAGAGGGTCTTAAAACGTCTGAAACGGATAATTCAGGTGAAATTCCGGATTCAGATTTTTTAGCAAACACAATACTTTTCCTTTGTACCGACGGTATAAATGAAGAAAGTAATAATTTAGGCTTCTTCTGGCCTATATACTTGGCTCGAAGTCAACAGTGTAGGCCTCTGTTTTGTAATTATCTCTTTCTACTTGGAACATCAGGGAGGTCACTTCGTTGCAAGGGAAATCGGCAACTATCTGCGCTCTTCCAATATATTTTTTATTGTATTTATGTCTCGCCAGTATTTGTCGTCAAAATGTTTCCAATTTCTTTAAACGTGCTGCCAGATTGGTAAATTTGCAGACCAATTACAAATAACTTCTGGCTTAATTTTATACCCTATAGCTTCTCTACCTGTCACCACAGAAAACAAACCGGTGACAGTTCCTGTCACTGCTCTCTTGACATCATTCATCTTGTCGTCATTTTCATTCAAAGTTCCTTTGTTTATGGTATTTCCTTTGTTAAGTCGTTTCCTTGAAACTTGTTGATTCAGAATAAATACAAACAATAGTTTGTAATTCAAGTTTTTGTTTTGTAATTGTGACAGTGAGCTTTACGTAGCGAATTTTATAAGGAAAAATGAGCATATGAAGGTTGATTTTTTATAGGGGGAACTCACTGATCAAGAATATATTCATTTTTTGGTAGAAACTTTTGATCCAATTCAAATCGGCTCCAAGCGCCGCCGTGCGCGGCCAAGATGCAAAAGGTCTCTTCTTTTATATAGACGTAACAACATAAGTTTAAAAACATTAACTTAATGATCTCAAGACCTTTGCTAAGTCATAAATATGGTTGGAAACTTAATAATCGATAAATAGGTATTTTAACTATTAACAAGGAGGTATGAAAGCAATAGTCATCAAAGAACATTTTATGAAAGCATGATGTTAATTTAATGCTCTGATTCTTGTTGGTGCATAATTTATTATTATGCGAAATATTAACTAATTAATAGTATTATGACTACTAATTAAAATTTTACTATTTTTGGGATCCTGCCGTAAGAAAGTGTATTATAAGTTTTAATAAATCGGGTGCGGGTACCTTGGAATTTTTCCTGAATACAACACTACTTCTAGTTTTGCCATGTATTAGAGATCTACCTTGCATCTTAATTTTTTTCTTCCACGTCTTTAAGGAACCAATTTGTTCCATTTTTATGTATCCCTTAAATTGACATTCAAAATTTTTTACAAGGTAAATTTATTTGACAATCTATCAAACCGATATGTATTTCTTAATTATATAACATTAACTAATGTAACAGTATAACATATGTTATTTTTAAAATGTGTTTTTCCATTAATTCTTTGTTTGTTTCATAAATAATTTTATTAAGAATCATATAAAATTTGTACTTTTATTTAAAAATTTTATGTCGAATGACATGATTACGTACGCTGTATATATTGTAGCTGACCTTTGTAGAAGGACTGCCTAAAATTATTTATTCGTAATTCATATAAGCAAATAAAGTAATTTCTCTCAAGTAAAAAACCCTTCTTTTGTTTTCGTTTCATACTTTGGCTGAGCCTATAATTCTATATAGCTTTGCTAAAAAAGAAATGCTGTGTTCTCTTGTGTAATAGCGATGCGATAAAAATGCGTTGATATCTCTCAAGAATTCTAAGAGAGACTTAAACTCATACTATATACCGGGTGTTTCACTTGAAAGTCCCTCTACATTTTCCTCGGAAACTAACAAAGATATCTGGATGCAGCCTTTGGGGATAGGTTTTGGTCGAAAACACTTTTCAGGAAAATCCGATTTTGGGGTTGTGTTGCGAGTTTTACGCCCGTGTTTAGGCTAAATTCTTTTTTTAGAGTTACGTATAGAGAAGTTTTTCTTATTTGCAAAATCTCTAAAAAGAAAGAAGAATCGTGAAAACCGCATCCAAATCGGACATTTTTCCACTGAGTTATAACAAAAAATCTATTTTTCTAAATTTTTATCTCTATGACCTCAATTTGCTCAAAGTTAATAAAGAAAAAGAAAAGTAGAAATTGCGTTTGCATAAGCTGCTGAATTGTGCTTATAAAAAATAGCATATCTTGAAATTATGAGATATGTTTCAACACTTCAAAGTTAGCTAAGCTAAAAACAATAAAATCGCATTAAAAAATGGTTGTTTAAGCATAGCTCAAAAAGTGTGAAATACCTTTTTTAAGTTTGCATACTAAAGACGGCATTAAGGGTGAAGATCCGATCCAAATCGGACTACCTTTGAATTTTAATTTTGACCAACATTTCAGGTTTGTAATAAAATACCCAAATAGGAAAAATCTAGAATGCAAATGCTGGTACCTATAACAAAATCTCAGGTTTGTAGCGAAATATATGTATGTATTATGTATGTATATAATTATCTATCAAAATGTCTACTGTTATCAGGTCAATACCTGGTCCAGTACCACCTTTTAAACTATTTAGAGCGACAATTACATCTTGTTTTGTAGGTTAAATTTCATGAATACAGATACTATTTTTTCTTATTATCAGTTGCATCGTAGATGCAAAACTGCTTTTTATTTCTGACATTGTTAGCCATATTTTTTCCTATATGGTAGAGACATATTTCCCGGACATGTTTGCTCCCTCCTTACTGTGTTTTTGCATATTAATTATTTTTTCTGCGTTGTTTTATAGTTGTTTAATTTCCATATCTTTATTTTCTTGTCCACTCATTGCTCCATTTATGACTTTCCATAGATTTTTAGAATCAAATATTGAACTAATGCTGATGATGAAATGAAACTTAGCACAAAGTTTCAACTCTGTAGCATAAGTACACTGGGAGCTACGATGATAACAGACACACACGCACACATACACACACACGCATACAGACAGACAACCACCCAGGAGGTCTAAAACACCTGAAACAGATAATTCCGGTGACAACCCGATTTCTGATTTTTTCAAACACAATACTTTTTCTATACCCCGACGGTATAAATGAGAAAAAGTAAAAAAAATAACATATATTTTTTTAATCAAATTTTCACGATTCAGAATCTATAGATACAAAAAAAATCGAAAATAATTGGTGTCTGGGTGTATGTGACTTTTCTAAAACCGAATTTGATGAAACTTGATAAAAGATAGATCTTAGAAGAGGAAGAACTGATTATACTTTTGATAAAATCAAACATGGGGTCTTACTTAAGATGAGTTTTAAAAAATCAAATAAACTTTTTTTTGCTACAATCAATTTCTTTACCTAATTTTTACTGTTTTGAGACCATTAAGTCCTCAAGCATATCTGTGGCTGGAACAGATATGAGAGAGGACCACCAAGCGGTCTGTGATAAGAATTTAGTTCCGTATTTGGCAACTCTTATTTCAAAATGATTTAAGGAAATCCTTCGAGATTATTATTTGCGCATGATGTAATCATAAAAGATTTATTTGAGGCTTTTAGGAAATAGGTTATATAGCGTGACAAACGCATTCGTATTTCAAAATATCAATCATGATATTTGCTTTGTCTTTAACTTAAGGATTGAGTTATAATTGAAAAACTCAAAACTAAACCGCAACTGAAGAGTATGAACATGCAAAAGAATTAGAATAATACAATAAAGAGCCGATCCATCACGGACATGTTACTGTAACCCTAATTTTTGTTGAAACAGATAAAACTAAGAAATACTATGAGCGGATAAAACGGATAATAGCTGAGTGAATTTACTTTATTAACTTATCATCTGTCATTTGTAGCGATAATTTACTTAACACTGGTCTAACTCTATTATTTCATAACCGCATATGATGTTACCGCACACACGACACAGCGTTACGTCTACAACACGTGTTGTCATACCCCTTAACATGATATATCTACAACATAATGAAAGAAACATTACAACCATTGTTGAAAAACTTCACACGATTATGTTATGTATGATTTAACATGTCGTAAAGAGATAACCATTTTTTTTTTGTTTCGGAAAAACGGTATTTTTATGAGGGTGAGAATTATATTGAAATACTATAATGCTTGAGAGCCCATTGATATTAGTTAAAAAAGGGTGTCCATGTTATCGATTACTAAGAAATCTTAATCAAGACTTACAAATGATTATGAATTTGATAAACAATAATTACAATAAAAATGTTTTAATATTTTCAATATTGATAGTAATAGTAATACGTACTTGTTAAAAAATCTTTGTTATGCAAGACACTTATATTATGTATCCTACCTAGATACAAACACACACACACACACACACACACACACACACACACACACACACACACACAACACACACACACACACATATATATATATATAATATAATATATATATATATATATATATATATATATATATATAATATAATATATATTTATTTATTTATTTATATGTACATATCAATAAATATAAAATATATTTTTGAAAACGTAAAATATTTCAAAGACAATTAAGAAACAGCCTAAAAGAATAGTAAGAAAATAAAATTGAATTGTCAGAATCTATGCCAAATTGGCCGTCATTTTAATATTATTAATCATTTTGATGTATTATTTATATATTATATATATATATTATATATATATATATATATATATATATATAAATATATATAATATATATAATATATATATATATATATATATTTTTCTACTCCGCAAAAGCATTAAAACGATATGCAACACGATTTGAAAACAAAATAATGGTTTACCATATTATATGTTTTAAAAACATTGGTCGCACTACGACCAAAAACTATACAGTTTTAAAGAAAAATTATTACTATATGTACGAGAATACCAAGTTTACTTCAAATCAACAATGTTAACGGCAGTTAACATTATTGACATATATTTTAACTTTACGTGACACGTACAATCACAAAAACATATTAACACAAACATATACAAGCCGTCCCAAACTTCTGAAATTAATGAACTAGCTGACGTCCGTTTAATAATTTTATTTAAGTGTCATTAAACGAAAGTAAGGGCCATTAAAGTAAAAAAAAACGTAAGGTTGCCAAACATCTTAGTAAAGCAACCAGTTTATATATTTCTCTTGTAAGCTTACCGCATTTTGTAATTGTGATACTGACTTTGGATTATAATAAGATTTATTAATCTAGATAGGAATCATGAACGTCTGTATTAGCAAGGGAAGGATATAACTCGTTTAACAGGGGTGGGAGTTACAGTCAGGGTGTACCACAAGGCTCTACCCTACATCCCATATTGTTTACTATGTACATATTTATAATAATATGCTTCTGGTTTTATCCCATCATATTACAATGCATTGTTTAGGATACATTTAGCATTGACATCTGCGTTAACCACGGCTTAACTAGCTATATTCATAACTTTGTAATTTTTAAAATTTATTACTTTAGTTTGTTGTTACAATATTTTAATATTTAATATTGTAAATATATTTTAGTTCTTACACTTTATATATTTTAAGTATAATAAGAACTAAACCTATATATATTTTAGTTCTTACACTTCATATTTTAAATATACCAAGAACTGAACGTAAATATATTTTAGTTCTTGCACTTCATATTTTAAATATAACAAGAACTAAACGTAAATATATTTTAGTTCGTACACTTTATACTTTAAATATTTAAATATAAGAACTAAACGTAAATATATTTTAGTTTTTCACTTCATATTTTAAATATAATATAAACTAAACGTAAACATATTTTAGTTCTTAATCATCATATTTTGAATATAATAGCAAAAATATATTTTCACAGTGATATGAAAATAAAATTAAGTTCCAAACTTGAACACGATTAATATGTGTTTTTCGTGTTCGTTAAATAATATATTTTAATAAACTTATTAAAAAATGCTCATTTTGTTTACAAAAATGCATGTTTTTAACATAGGTTTTTATGTATTTTTTAACGAATAGTTTAATATTTTTGTAATAATGAATAAATGATTATTTATTTTTCATTAAATTTTAAATGATAAAACATTAGGAAATTGTTATGTATAACAAAAAAATAATAATAACAAATTATTTTGTATCATAACAAATAGCAAAATAAATAAAGCAAATATTTTGTTCTTTAAAATCAGTAATAATTTAAAAACAATTCCTTCTATTTAAAAAGTAAGAATTTTAATGTACATAAAAGATAAAATGAAAAAGCCGTGTTTAGTTTTTTAAATAGTATTTTATATTTCATTACATTATATTTTTAGAAAACTGTATTTCGTAATAGAACGAAAGAATAAAAAGTCTCTCCACAGTTAAAGATTTTATTAAAAGTAAAGCAGAGCGCTTTCGACCTAACAAGAGGTCATCATCAGTGCCTATTAAACAAATAAGACAAAAAATGTCAAAACAAACTTATACATAAAATTACAAAATTAAACCAAAGAAAACAGATAATTACAGAAATGGATTGATAAATAAAATATAAATAAATAAAATAAATACATAAAATATAAAGAAATTAATTAATTAAAAAATGAATAAATAGAAATATTACCGTTGAGGCGAGATAAGTGTTAAAAAAAAAAAAAGTAGTTTTAAATATAAAACAGAATCAAGATGGTTTGAGTAGGCTTGTAACAAGACACATACTGGTGGATGCAGGGTGAGGCCCGTAGTAGCGCATTGATAAGCGGCGTTCGCTCCCTCTTTCGTTCAAATTAAGATCACCAACCGTGTCCTGACTTCTAAATATTTCTAAGTTCTCCAAAAAGTTCAACTTGCGACTTTATCACCGTAATGAACTATGCAAGCTTTATGCGGCGCGTTCACGTGGTTTTCAGAGATAAGGTGTACGTAAATTTGCTGGAAGTTCGTTTCAGGTGCTCTGAAAGTCTTGTGCTTAGTTCCTTCCGGTCTGGCCTAAGTACTCAGCTTGGCACTCCCACATTGGACTTTATACACTCCGCTGCGCGATTCTAAAGGGATCGGTCCTTAACATTACTAAGGTAGGTTTTAAGAGTCTTACGGTTGCTGAAGCTAACATTTAAGTTACTACTCTTTAAAAACACTACTAAACGTTGCGATAAAGTACCAACGTAAGGAATGAGCACCATTGCTTGATATTTTCAGGTTCTATCGCGTCCTGGCCATACTGACTATTCATAGCTCTAAGCACAAGCGCGGCCTCTTTCTCCTTATTATTTTATTTACTATTTCCACCTGATATCCATTGACCCGGGCTATATCGCAAATGGTGTTGTATTCTTTTAAGTAAGCTTCACGATCCAAAGGGAGGGTAAGTAAACGATGAATGAATGAGTTAAAAGCCGCCATTTTGTGGCACCACGGGTGATAAGAATCGGCCGGAATCACGTTGTCTGTGGATGTTGGCTTTCTATAAACTTCAAAACTTAGTTGACTTTCTTTCCTGAATATTGAGACATCTAGGTAGTTAAGTTTGCCTCCTTCTTCTACCTCAAGGGTAAATTTAAGGTAATGTTTACAATTATTCAAATATTCCAGAAAAGAGTTAAGTTTACTAATCGAACCAACCCAGACCACAAAAATATCGTCTACATACCGCTTCCAGAACTTGATATTTTCTAAACGGGTTATTAATGTCATCGATGAACTCTTTGTAAAAGTAATGCATAATACATTAGCACCTAAGGGAGATAAAGGTGCGCCCATAGCTAAGCCTCCTTTGCCACTGTAGAACTCTTCATTGAAACAGAAATAATTTTGACTAAGACATAGCTCCATAATTTCTAAATTTGAAAAATTAATTCTTAATTTGAACGAAAGAGGGAGCGAACGCCGCTTATCAATGCTACTAGGGCGCCTCACCTGCATCCACCAGTATGTGTCTTGTTACAAGCCTACTCAACCATCTTGATTCTGTTTTATATTTAAAACTACTTTTTTTTTTAACACTTATCTCGCCTCAACGGTAATATTTCTATTTATTCATTTTTAATTAATTAATTTCTTTTATATTTTATGTATTTATTTTTATATTTATATTTTATTTATCAATCCATTTCTGTAATTTATCTGTTTTCTTTGGTTTAATTTTGTAATTTTATGTATAAGTTTGTTTTGACATTTTTTGTCTTATTTGTTTAATAGGCACTGATGATGACCTCTTGTTAGGTCGAAAGCGCTCTGCTTTACTTTTAATAAAATCTTTAACTGTGGAGAGACTTTTTATTTTCGTTCTATTACGATGGACTCCTTTATGCTCAATCTCAAACATCTGTATTTCGTATTTCATTCTACATTTTATTGATAGAAAACTTTATTTTGTATTTACTGTTGCAATCTTTCTATGTCAAATATATTTAAATTATTTTTTTAAATAAAGAAATTTTTGTCTTAAAAAATGTTAATTTTTTTGACAACCAAGTCTTTGTAGTTAAGAAAATTAGTCAATTCAACCTTTTTATGGAAGGCCGAACACAATTAGCTAAATTGTTCTTTTTGTGTTTTAAAAAATGTGTTAAATTTATTTTTAAGGTTTTTCTATTTTTTTTAAAACGTTTAAAACATTTTTGTTTAATTTCTATTGTCTTATTTTTACATAAAAATTGTTATGTTTTCGAAGTACATACTTAAAATATTAAGAATGTTTGTTCTAAGACTTGTATTTATTGTCTCTTTTCATCTTTCTTGTATATTATTTTTCTTATTAATATTCCTTTATTTATATACATAAATTGATAGCAATACAACGAAAAACAATCAATACAAATAAATATTATGTAAAATTTGATACAGAAGTAAAAATAACCTCACAGGTATATTATCCTTAAATAAGGCAAGATACCTGTGGTATAGAGAATTTGATGCATTTTTAATGATTGCTTGAAAATACAATAAAAAAACTGACAATATCATTTTTAAATTTCAAAATTGCTCTTTCCCCATTTTTAGTAAAGAGACTTGACATTTTGTACAAGGTGCAAATGGTCAGCAAATAATGCTGAACAAATAATAATAATATCTAAACTTCTTCAAGTTTTCCTATAATGATGAGAAAAGTCCTTTTAACACGTAATTTAAAAAGTATCTATGGAAGGACGACGGATTCCATATACAAACCTGATAATACCTTCACCAAATTCCATGGATGTTTGATAACATTTTTGACCTTAGTATGTTTTTGAGGAATCAAGAAGTAGTTTTGTTCATTCATGGGTAAAAAATAATTAAAGAAATAACTCGCAAAAAAGTTTCAAAAAAATATGCTTATTATATGTAGATAGATGCATTTTATGTATTATATGTAGATCCATTTTATGTATTATATGTAGATGCATTTTATGTATTAGATTAGATGCATTTTATAATTGATTTATATAAAAAAAGTATTTAGATAAATTTGTGATAAAGTATAAACCGTTTTAAAAGCTATGAAAAAATGAACTACAAACATTAATTTTGTAGAAGGTTCACTAAAATGCTACCTATTGATTGACCTCCTCATTGTGAATCTGTAAAAGATTCACATAAGTGTAAAAACCATCATTTTCACACAAATATTTTCACATCATTGATTTAAACCGCTTTTCTTATTTCTCTTGTTGGTTTTATCGGATATGAACCTTGATTTATATCCATAAGTTATCCTAACAAATAGGATCGTCCCCTCTCTCGTGAACCAGAACCATGTCAATTTTACCTTTATATCAAGATATTGACTATGTTGTCTCCTCTTTAATGTTTTTCCCTAAAATCATTACCCTTCTTTTTATTTAATTTCGGAACAAAAATTATTTTCGGAAAACACGGATCTTTTGAAACTTTAAATAGGCATGATATAGAGCGAGGTGCTCCACAAGGGAAACGTCTATATCAGCTGCTGTTTATTATATACCCCAAGTCAAAAATACATTTTTGCCCTCCTTTCCTTTGTTAATTCTTTCGACACATCAATGTTTCACAAAATCCCCTAAATTATTGTCAATATTATTGTTAAAAGTAAGACTTACCTTACTGTTTTTATCAACAAGACAGGAAATTTTTGATTCGACATAAAAAAATGTCAGTTTACTTTGACGCCCCTTAATTGTAAGTAACTTATTTCCCTCCACTATCAAATCATAAATTACAATAACTTACTTTCATTTATGTTTCACTTATATTATTTAAGTTTTGGATCTAGAGTAACGCCCATTCAAAGTCGTTTTAAAAAAGTTCACGTAAGTTGTCAAGAAAGGAAATTCTAACGTTTTCTTTTCTAATAACAAAACATATAAAAATCCACAATAAAAATTTAATTATACAGAGCCGCTTACAACTTTAAGAATTCATCCTCAGTGATTTGAATTATATTAAACCTTATCCGTTGAGGGTGAGGAGCATGAACCGAGTAAATGAGTAGTCTTACTACTTCATCAGTAGTATGACTACTGAAGAAGATTTATATCTTCGGTGGTGACCGCGTCAATGTAAATGAAGAATTCGACGTTTTGCTGCTAGTGTAGGAAGCATCGTCAGGGATGTAAGGGCATCATGGATAAAAACTCAATGCTCTACAAAACTGAACTGAGCTCAGTCGGATTCTTCATCTATATTGACGGGTTCACCACAAGAAAACCTAAATCAGAATGACTATTGTAATGACAACAATCAAGACTACTGATGAAGATTTATATCTTCTGGTGGTGACCGCGTCAATGTAGATGGAGAATCCGACGTTTTGCTTCCACTTTAGGAGGCATCTTCAGGGATGTAGAGCACCATAGATAAAAACTCAATGCTCTACACGACTGTACTGAGTTCAGTCAAATATTTCATCTACATTGACGCGGTCACCACCGAAAGACCTAAATCTTCACGACAATAACCGTGGAAGTCTACGCAGTTCAATGTATGTTTTCTCTACTATTGAAGACATGTAACATTCCCTCCTGCCGACTCTTTAGCCTTAATTAAAACACTAGTGGCTATTAAATGCCAAGTGGAGACTGTTTTATTGAAAATTTGTTTAGGTTATTTGATTAACAATGCTATTAGTCATAAGGTTAACCAAATGTCCACAAAGTGGTAATTTTGTGTTGACCAAAAAACCACCAGTCATTTCCATTAGTAAATGACATGGTGGTTCATTTTTTTAGAAATGACCAAGCTATCACTAAAATAACTATATTAAAACTTAGTTAAATGTATAGTGTCAACAAAGTGGAAATTCGGTTTAAATGTAACAGAGTGCATTCCGTACAAAATTAACGTAACATCCATTTTTACAAAATAGAAAAAAGAAAAAGAATTACTTCATTTACCCAGGCAGCTTGGGAAAAAAATTGTGGAATGTGCTGCTGGTTAGGGACAGACAAAGACCAAATATTGTTTGTATTAGTTTAAGAAATTCTTTATATTTGTACAAACATGCGGGTAAGACATAAAGGATTCAGCCAAACTTTACTAGTGACCAAAACACAATAAATATCTACCCTAATTATTATTACAAGTGGTGGTCTTCAGGGTTAAGTCCTAAGTAAACTTGAAGTTACTACAAAAGCGTTGTTTGATCTTGCCACGATTGGACCTAATTTTAGTCTTGCTAAAAATAACTGGCATTTAAATAAATATTCAGAACTGAATGAGGTTTGCAATGTACTACTACTACCCATATTGAGTAAATCGCTACATTGACACGCAATAACACAATATATAATTAAATAATATATATATATATATATATATATATATATATATATATATATATATATTAACATAAAAATATTATGTTTTCGAAGTGAGTTTGTGTAATAACACATCTTCATTTTTTTAACACAAGAATTATATCTTATTTCCCACACCACGACAACAATTGTTTATTTGACAATCAAATTTAACTGGTGTTCAGAATATTAACGGTTGTAGAATTCATTCAGAGGCATTTTAACAAATTTTTAAATGAAAAATGTGTCAATGAGGTTGTTTTTAACTGAGTACTAACTTAGTTTTTATTGATGATTCAGAAAATCCAAAACCATTGGACTCTTCAGCATTATTTGTTGGACTAAATCTGTTTAAACTGCAAGTCTCTAAGATAAAGATTAAAAGATTATTTGGGGAAATTAAACATGGTGCGTAGGCAGCGCAGTGTTAATATTTTAAAGCAGTGAGAATCAGTAAGGATGTCCAGTTTTAGATAAAAGCCGGGTTTAACATTGCTATATTCGTTTACATTTATTTCGAGGTATATTTTTATGAACTTTTTTATTAACTTTATTGGTTATTGTCTACAATAAATGTATTTGACATAGTGCTTATACTTGTTAAAGTGAATTGGCAGGTTTGATAGGAGGAATCACTCAGTGGTGATACTCCTTGGCGTTATAAATAATATATTAATATTTTATTATTTTTTAAGAATGGGCTTGAATTAAATTAGTCAAATAGAAATTAGGATAATAAAATAGTTACATTTTCTGAAATGTTTTGCGTTTTTACATTAAAATTAATATCGATCGGAAGGAATGGTTCTGGAATGGTTTGGACAAGAGGATTAGGATGGCAATCTAAATTCGAACGAAAGGTTTTGTACGTTGGATGTACATATATTTCTGTATCTAGAGATAACAATATCTTGGACGAATGGAATTTTTAGATCTTTGTGGATAGTCTGATTTATGTACTAATGAAATTTTTAATATTAGTAATTAAAAATGCCTTAAACAAAAATTCTTGAAATATTACTTATTATGCTATATACAAAAATCGATTTAATAAATTCGATTAAATTATTAATTTAAAATAATTATCGATTGATTAATCGATTAATGAAAATTCATTTTTCCAGAAAACTAAATTTATTTAAAGAATACGAGATAAATTCTGGAGCATGATTTAAGTTTAAGTGTGACTTATTAAAAACACAAAATACAAAATTAATAAATGAACATGAGTTTCGCTTAAACCTGAGTAATGTACAAGAATTTAAACTCTCAATCCCAAAACAAATTTTGATTTGGAATTACAGTTCATTACCCTCTTTGAAGAATATTTTTAAATGAAGTTCTAAGTGAGCGTGAGAACTTACCAGACTTTTTTTCAAGTCAGTTCTAAGGTTTCCTTTACTTGCTTAATAATATTGTCTACGTGAACCTGAAAAACTAAGTATCTTTCTAGGCACTACGTCCTTCCAGTAGCCTTTCAAAAAAAGAGATCTTTATAAATAATATTCTAAGTAGTTTAAACAATAACTAAAAGTTGAACAATTAATTTAAAACAAACAATTATCTTTACAAATCATGTTAAAGCTTACAACCGGTGTGTTAGATAAAAGCAACACACAACAACCGCTACCGACGGATGACTTCTGACTAGTTTTGTAACGTTTTGCCGACAGGTTACAAAGTAAACAAAACAATGTCCTGTGATCCCTTAGTTTAACCATTTACTAGTATAATACGAAGTGTCGGTTGACCAATAGAGTGTCGGCGGACTAATAGGTCTTTTAAATTAGCGTCGGTGTATTGTTGAAACAAAATGGCATGCACAAAAGAGCTAATGCATTTAAATGGAACTCATTTTATTTTAATTTCCATTAGTGAATATTCTTTGCGACAGAAGTAATGTACCTTTTCGAATAAATATCCTTTTAACCCGAGTTTTTTACTCATTGTTGATGACGTCATAATTAAGTTATATGCCATTTGCGCCACTTAAGATGGTTCGATTTAGTTGAAACAGGTCCCTACTGCTTCATATTGCCTTTGTCAATAAGAAAACCACTTCGAGGTCAGTCCTACCGCGTCTGCTTAGCTCGCCGTGGTTCCATTGATTATTAGCAAATAAAGATTTTCTGATTTGATTTTCGAAATAATTTTTGTCCTGTCTGTCTGGGACATAAGGTTGACTAAGGTAAGGTTGACCTCTACCAAACTACCTTTTCACATTCTAGCCTTGCTGAACTCAACAGATATCGTAAAGGTCATTGACATAAACGTATAGTTGTGTACAAGAATACATTTATAAGAAAGCCATTGAATTTAAACCTTTTTCTATCGATTTATCTTGCTACATCCTCCTAAATAAGTGATACCTTGGTTTAATGCCATTTCATGTTTAAAAAAAATGTTTTTAAGAAGTCATAAACTTATCGCAAACAATATGCTCCGTTACCTACCCAAAATCTTGTCATATGCTAAGTTTCGTTTCGATTTGAGAAAGCCTTGAGGGCTATTCGCGATTCAAAGACCACATCAGCGCCACCGTCGCTGATTAGAAATTGATAACGAAAGGGTGATCAACGTTTATGATATGTATATGGGTTTCTTATTACTTTTCCTCATTTATACCGCAGGTATAAAGAAAAATGATTGTGTAAAGAAAATCCGAAACAGGGATGAAATCGGAATTATCCGTTTCAGGTGTTTTAATGGGCTCCTAAGTGGTTTTCACAAAGTTGTCTGTCTGTATGTGTGTGTGTGTGTGAATATGTGTCTGTTATCATACATCATAGCGCCCAGTGTATTAATGCTTGAGACTTGAAACTTCGTATAAAAATCAATCTATCGCTGCAGTTGTGCTAATCGGAAAATAATTTATTTAGACGTCAATAAATCGCAATAATGACTCGACAAAATTATGCGATCGGATTGAGATTTGACACTTATGTAGAAGAATAACATATGTGGCAAGTTTCATCTCATTATCAGCATTAGTTCAATTTTTATCAAATGGTTTGTATACATTTTTTAAAAAATTGTAAAAAATCGGAAAATATTCTAATTGAATTTAAATGTTGTACAAGTGTACTTTACTTATTAAATAAGTACACTAAGTTTCCTCAGTGTAACATTAAAAAAACTATTTTTTGAAACTCGTTTATCACAAACTAAATAACAATAAAGAAATAAATGTATAATGTCAATCGTCTTCCATGCAAATTCTATGATACATTTTTTATCACACTTTCGTTTTCTTGCCAGTGGTATTGTCAACCTTAAAAAAACTATCTTTTTGAATCGCGAATCGTTCGCCATACGCAAGGTTAAAAACTTATTCATATATAAAAAAAATATTTTTAGGACATATATTTTAAGTATCAGGAAACCAACCGGAATCAATCCCCCTCCACTTTCATCATCTGAACAATCTCAAAAGCATCACTTTCGAGATGAAAATTCGCTAAAACTTATTTTACCGATAATTTTTTTCGGCTATAAAATACCCTTCTTACAGCTGTCCAAAAAAATAATTAATAATATAGTAATATCTACTATATCTTAATTTATACCGTTAATTTTTACTCCCTGCCTATTAGTAAATTAAAGTCAAATTTGATTACTGCATCTCTTACTTGAATTGCTACAAAATACACTTAATTCCTAAATTACATAAACTAAATTTAATATTTGACTTATAACATTTTGATTTATAAGGATCCTAATCAAGTAAACTATTGTATACACGGGTACCAGATTATAACCCTTCTGTTTGTTGTGTCTCCGTTTCGCCACACCATTCATCATAATCCCCCTTCTTATTTAAACTTTTTATAAGTCGGCCATATTATTTTTGTAGCTATAATAAAGATGGGTTTACTCTCCCTTTTTATCTGGCATAATATATCTGTTTTAAGAAAAAAAGTGTATTTCTAAAAGGGGTGTCATTTAAGGCACACTGTAAAAGGTGTCCGATGTATTATCTAAAAGCAATACAAATTGTTGTATGTCCAACTTTTGTAAAGCAAATTTTATACATTACCTGCGTATTGTTATTATTGTAGCAGTTAAAAGGTGCTCCCAATAGAAGGGTAACCGGGGTTAAATATTCATGCTATGTGTGATATGGATCTTATAATAGTTTTGATATGGATATTTCATAGATATAAAAAATAGTCTGGGTTAAAGTATACATAGAGATATAATAATAGAGGGGGCATAGCCTATATTAATACATTGAGAGGCCTAAAAATCTTTTTGGGGCTCTCAGGGGCTCTGTATAACCTCTTTGAAACCTCCTCTAAGAGTAAGTTAAGGTTATAACAAATCAATCGTTGTCATCTTTTCCCGCATTGTTTGGGTTTTGTTTCCTATTATAAACGTTGTATCATATATGTTACTGTATTTTTTAATGTTTATTTATCATATTAATACTCAAGGGTGTTCAGGTTACTTTTTTGATGTTTCAAAATTCAACCGATAGGGACCCTCTAGTAATATCTCTATGAAGTATATATATATATTATATATATATATATATATATATATATATATATTATATATATATATATATATATATATATATATATATATATATATATATATATATATATATATATATATATATATATATATATATATATATATATATATATATATATATTTATTTATTTATTTATATTGAGAACGGACATAATTTTTTTTTTAAGAATTGATGATAAAGAAGAATTTGAACAAGAGTCTTTATTTAGACACTTTGAACAGAGTTCATAGACTGAACTTTTTAAACATATTTTTAAACTTAAATGTTTTTAAACCCTCAATAAAATTTCTATGTTTTGACCAGTAAGTCCCCTCTCCCAAATTGCCATAACCCATCCCCCCCCCATGACCCCAATCTCATAAGCTCATTTTTTGTTGAAAATTCGCTAAAAGAAAGAAACCTAATAATCAATACAGAAATGGATTGTTGAAAAAAAATTGAGTACTCCAAAGGAAATTAGCCCAATTTGATGATCCCTCACCAGATTTGTTTGTCGTAATCTCATCTTATACATCCTATCATTACTTTATTAGCAAATTACGGTAACAATAAACTGTATTTTGTTCAAAACTCGATTTTTTGGTTATTCTAAGCCTATTGATCCAATAAAATATCAGTTTAAACTGATTTTGTTGCTAGTAAAAAACTCCAAACAAAGAGTGTAAACAATAACAAAAACGTTTCAGAATTTAAAACGAAAAAAGCAAATGTTTGAAAATTGACAAAAAAAACTTACAAAAGGAGGGTGTAAATTTGAGATTTTCTCAAAGTTAGATTAATCCTATTTCCTGTGGTCACATTTATTTGTGTTTGTAATGCCTGCACTTTTCTTTCGCTATCTCCTATAAAAGAAAAAGTTTAACACTCACTTTTTTGTTAGATTTCCTCGTTTTAGCACCCGCAGATCCTTGCAATCTAAAACATTGTTGGTATCTGTATGCATGCGCCCATATCTGAAAGGAAAAAACTGACTATAATTTTGGAAAACCCTGACTTACATCTATAAGACATTTAAAAAATTTCAAGAAAACATTTTTCAATGCTTATTTAAGTGTGTTAATACAACAAAGCCTGAACCAGTTCTATGAATAGATGTCACAGTTCCCGAGATGTCATATAAAATTCCTCCTTATATATATTTTAGTAAATATGAAAGGGAAGCTAAGGCTAAGTCATGTATTGGTTATATCGTTTAGTAATATGATAAGCTCTAAGTTATGATGGTTATATTTAGTAAATATGATAGGGAAGCTAAGGCTAAGTGGTTATATCTTTTAGTAAATATGATAGGGAAGCTAAGGCTAAGTGTTATATCTTTTAGTAAAATGATAGGGAAGCTAAGGGTATCGTTTAGTAAATATGATAGGGAAGCTAAGGCTAAGTTATGTATGGTTATATCTTTTAGTAAATATGATAGGGAAGCTAGGCTAAGTTATGTATGGGTTTATCTTTTAGTAAATATGATAGGGAAGCTAAGCTATTAATAATAAAGTTTACAATTGAGGCGCGGTGGTCCTCATGCCGGACGAGGTTCCTTTAGAATGCTTGTTTCCGTGCTTAACAGTCCATTTCTTGCTTAAGTTTCCGGTTTATGTTTTCTAACTTAAGCATTAGCATTAGCACTAGTAACTTATTTCTAACTGGTTTTTTTTAAAAAAAGTGTCCATATTTATCCTATTTGTTTTATAATAATATGCTTATTATTATATTGCTTATTATGTATTCTTAATCAGAAAATATATATAATATATATATTTATTATATTATATATATATATATATATATATATATATATATATATATATATATATATATATATATATATATATATAACCCCGAATTGTTTATAGTAAAAAATTCGCTATCAGTAAAAATTATAATAGATAAGCTAACATGTCTTCGTTAATTTCACGTTAGATAACGTTATCGAAACCATGGTCGTACTATTGGTTCTAGTATGGTTTAGTATGCTATACACTAGCATCAATATTACAGCACTAAAAAAACCAGATGTGAAACCAGATTCACATTGAGAAGTTTCTGTAAGTACAATCCACAGTGCTACAAGGAGGTAAAATGTAACGGGAATTATAATAATTTAATTATAAATATAAATAATTAATAAGGTCAATTACATTTTTCACAAAACAGCTATATGATAAAATTATAAAAGTCAATCCATTTTTTAAATTTTAACCCATAATTGATAAAATTATTTTAATCAATGGAATTTAAATTTTAACTTAATTCTAGGTTTTTAGTGTCCACATTTTTCAAATAAAGTCAGTCTAAGTTCTGTTTAATCCTAAATCATGTGAAAATATCGAATAAATTTTCGAAAAAATTGTTATTAGGACCATTTTGTCGCTGTTACAGCAAGAGAGAAGGCAATTTAAATAATCCTTAAAAATATTAATAGGGTTTAGGATTAGTCTTATTTATTTGTTGTTTTGTGAAACCCATACAATTATCATAATCCTCTCGTTTGAATTTTTATTAAATAGGAATTATTTTATTATTATTAAATGAAAATAAAACAACATAAAACATTTCTGGTTAATTTGTTATTCAAATGTTTTTAATGCTGCCAAGTGTTGTTTTTAATTTTAATTTTAATTTGTTTTATCCGAATTTCATTTGTGTAATTTCGCCTGCATGTAAATAGAACGGAAAAGAGCTGTCAAATTATAAAATTTTGGGCTTTGTAACCATCTAAAATTCCGGTATATGCCATTTCGTTTTAATTCCAAAAAGTTTTTGAGAGTTATCTTTTGCCATATACGCAAGAATTGAAACTGTATGAAATTTGGTACAGTTGTATGACTTTTCCTAAAATAAGTATACTACGTTTCGTTCCTTCGTTCCGATATGACATGTATATTCAATTTTTTAATTTGGGTCGTAAAGTTTAAGTAGCTTCGAGATAGGTCAGTGCCTGGATGGGTGACCGCTGGGCATAAAATGAATGAATTTACTATCAAAGGACGAGCAAGCAAGTCCAAAGTAAAAAGGATGAGAAAAAGCTCCGAGGCATTCCGTACTCATTTTTTTTAAATACATTTTTTTATTTTTCTTTCTATGTTTTTTTTGGAATCCGTAGGCTTAAGGTGAATCACCAAATTCATTTCCTCGAACAACTTTATAAGAATATAATTTTGATGAAAATTTGATGAAAAGTACTGATATAGCATTGATATTTTGAGCCCTCAGGGTACCGTAATCTACACAAGAAATATTTCATTTAATACAAAATTAATTCTAAATGTGTCTCAACGAAATAAATCAATAATTTAGGAAATTCGCTGGCTCTGACAAATTTAACATACAAGGATCTCGTTTAAAGTGAAATAAGATAATTCTTTAATTTAAAATAATCCCAAAGATTATTGTCTGGATATGAATTTAAATGCAAATAAATCTGGAATCAATTTACTTCTTTAATGATATTTTTAAAATGATGAAATGTTAAAATATCTCATGTTCTCAAGTCAACATGTAAATTTAAATATAAATAAATTTAAAGTAAATTATAAATATAGTTAATTGTAACATCCGTGTTAAAGAAAACAAATATATTCGTAAAATTAATACATAAGGTGAACTTTTTGTACCTTTTAAAAATACACGTTTTTGTGCTTAGCAATCAAAAAGATAAATTAGAAGCAAGAAATGTTTCTTTCCTTACTCACCGGGCTGTTTGTTCAGCATCTTTATTAATTCTGTTTATCTATAACACGTAACAAATTAAAAATGTATATATATAGTATATATATATATATATATTATTATATATATATATATATATATATATATATATATATATATACATATAATATATATAATATTATATATATATATTATTATATATATATATATTATATATATATATATATATATATATATATTATATATATATATATATTTTATAAATTTGTGTTGTGTATTTGAATAAATCGAACAAGCGCCTATATCCTTTTTAATTATACTTATTATATTACTTAATTACACTTTTTCAATTTCTTAAGTCTTATGGTTAAACGGAATTAATAAAGATGCTGAACTAACAGCCCGGTGATAATGGAAAAGCTTTACCAGACCGTTCATACTACATAGAAAACAATACATACGCATGTGTAGCATACTGTCACATGATTCTATTGTCTAAAAGTAGTGCAACAATTTATACTTGTCTGAATAATAAAAACTTGACTAACGCATACATCGCCTTCTGGTCATTTTGTTCTTTCTATGTGTCAAACAATTGAAAAGTCTAATTGTTGAAATTCATTTGAATTTCTTTGTTTTTTGGGTGGTTTCGTAGGTTTTACCATGAAAAGGTTAAATATAGAAAACAAAAAGTTTGGTGCTTTTCTCAGGCCAAGTGGAATTATTTGTAACAGTAAGTGAGCAGGTTTGACAGTTTTTTCTGCTATAAATTAATTCTAGATACCAGTGTTGCTTTTGTGATTATTGCTCTTATATGCAGCACTCATTGTTCTTACCAAAGGTTGTTTAACTAGTTTATTTTATTTGACAATATAGTATGTATATCTATACTATATAATAGTATAGAATTTTAAGTCGAAAGAAAGGGATCTTAAAATTCATCCATCATCCAAAATTTTGCTCTGGTTTCGCTACTCATACAGTGGCGTACCTATGGGCCTGCAAGGGTCCGCCAAAAAGATGTAGTAAAAAAGTTTCTAAGATAATTTATTGTTAATAATTTCTTAAGATCATCAAGTTACGGGGCCTCTTGATTGAGCTTTATCGAATCTCTTTACCTAAAAATAAGGCCCCGTTTAATCTGAGTCTTTCTTAAGGTCATCAAATTATGGGCCCCCTTGGGAAAGTTTGGAACAATATTTTTTCCTAAAAATAGGGGCTAGTCTACCTTAACATCATCAAGTCGCGCCCCGCGAGGTGTTGCAAGTATAATATTAATGATTTGAAACTTCTGAGGACAACGAAGAGTTTATATTATATATATATATATATATATATATATATATATATTATATATATATATATATATATATATATATATATATATATATATATATATATATTATATATATATATATACATAAACAGCATGTTTATCTCATGCTTTTCTTTACATTTGCAACTGTAACACAAAAACTTTCACGGATTTTATAATAACAAAAACTTATTTTTACTTTAGGGAGTTTTCGGCACTTTAAAGGGTACTTTTTATGTAGGCACTTTTTAACTTAAATATCAGGATAAAGGACCACAGAGGCTGTTATTGAGTTGTAGCCTTTGGAATTTGCCGACATCTCTATTCATTGATCCTGACCATCATCAACAAAGTCCCTGAAACCCTGAATAATTCCTTCCCGGGTACTTAAGAAGTCACATTGCTATTGGTTCATCACGAATACGATAAACATTGACACCCACTCTATGCAGACCTTTATAATTCCCGTATAAAGGACTAATTCTTTATAACCATCATGCACAAAGGACAGAAAACTTTTGTAACTTGCCGCTCTTGAGTTTTTGTATTTTTTACGTGACGGTAGTTCTATAGTAACAAAATAAATAAATAAAAATGTTTCTTTATTCAATTTTTTATTGATTAATATTTTCCATTATAACTTTTTCTTATTTATACCGTAGGTAAATATAGAAAAAGTATTGTGGTAGAATTTAAAATGCGATACCGATATATTACCTAAATTATCAGTTTTAGGTGTATTATAGACCTTCTTAGTAGTTTTTACTGAGTTGAGTGTAAGTATATGCATTGCCTAACCTTAGGGCCCTACAGGGCCCCAACTTTTGGGAGCCCCCGAAACGTAGAGGCTGACAGAATCTAAGGAAAAATTAGATATAGTAAAATGATGAATCTTCTCATGCTAAGGTAAAATATATACCTAAACTTTTTGGAATTTTAAAGATTAAACTACACTTTTTGGAATTGTAAAGAAAATAGAAATATTTATATCAGGGATCAATAAGACTCCAACATCGAGACCTACTTGCTCAGTAATTTCACCCCATTTATTTATTTTTCCAAATATAAAAATAAATTATTTTTATTCAATTACAATTTTATGAGGGGGGCATAAATTGTGGAGGCCCCCAAAAATGTTTTACGGGGGGCTGATAGCTCTAGCTAAGCCTCTGATTACGCTTTATTTAAATGTAAAACTTAATCATAAATGTTTTTCATAATTTTCAAATTTTTTAAGTTGTATTAAACGCTGGCATACGCTGTCGAATTGTTTATTTTATAAAATAAATAATATGCACATAGCTATTACCATTCGGTAAGAACAAAACGAATCGTAATATAAAGAATAAAAGCAAATTTAATTTAAAAAATATGAATGATTAAATCTGAATGAAAAATAAAATAAATATTTTTTTAATCCTCTTCCTTGTACCTAAAGGCCAAATTTACTTTTTTCTAAATAAACTTTTACAAAATTAATCCTTTAAAAAATGTTGAATTTTATTTTTAAATCTTAATAAAAATATATCAGCAAATATTAATATTTAATAAAATACTGAAATTTTAATAAAAATATATAAACAGCAATTCACATTTAATAAAAAGCTAAATTTCTAATAAAAACATTTCAAAAGTTATTTTCATTCATTAAAATGCTAAAATTAAATATATGTATAAACAGCAATTTACATTAAAAAAATGCTATAATTTTTAGTTTTAGTTTGCTATAATTATTAGCAATAACAAAAATTGCTAAAAATATCAATAGTTATCTGTTAGATTTTAATAAGAAAATATTAATATAGTTATCTGTTAGATTTTAATAAAAAAATATCAATAGTTATATGTTAGATTTTAATAAAAAAATATCAATAGTTATCTGTTAGATTTTAATAAGAAAATATCAATAGTTATCTGTTAGATTTTAATAAGAAAATATCAATAGTTTTCTGTTAGATTTTAATAATAAAATATCAAATGTTATCTGCAAGATTTTAATAAGAAAATATCAATAATTATCTGTTAGATTTTAATAAGAAAATATTAATAGTTATATGTTAGATTATAATAAGAAAATATCAATAGTTATCTGTTAGATTTTAATAAGAAAATATCAATAGTTTTCTGTTAGATTTTAATAAAAAAATATAAATAGTTAACTATTAAATTTATAAGAAAATATTAATAGTTATCTGTTAGATTTTAATAAGAAAATATCAATAGTTATTGTTAGATTTTAATAAGAAAATATCAAATAGTTTTCTGTTAGATTTTAATAATAAAATATCAAATGTTATCTGCAAGATTTTAATAAGAAAATATCAATAATTATCTGTTAGATTTTAATAAGAAAATATCAATAGTTATCTGCAAGATTTTAATAAGAAAATATCAATAGTTATCACAAATCGTCATTTACATCGAATTGTAATTTTCTGCACGTGTACAGCTATTTATGGTTGACAAAAACACGTTTCATTTTATTATCAGTAGTTTCGGTTATACAGTATGCTTTTTTATGTAGTAATATTTCGAATTGACATAGGACAACACCAATGTGGCCACAGGGAGGCAGCGGAACCGCCAAGAGTCCAAAGTCTTCTTGTTTTTATCCTTATCGGGTTCACGTTTTTATATGTCAAATCGACCTAGTGCGCCATCCCCTTTATTCAAGATCATTGGTCATTGGGCATTTGTTTTAGATCAATTCTCCTTTATTTTATGCAACATCTAGGGGTCTTCGCTATAAGATAATACTACAAAATATGATATTTTCCCCTTCGCACAAGATTCTAGGTGGGAACCGCTACTTACCCACATTTATTTTTCTGTCTTCTGTATTTAAACTAGGTTTATCAAATGTTTTAAACTAACAACAGTCTATCGAACCTCATAGTAAAAGCAGTTTTAGCAAATGATTGTCACACATAACTTTTTAGAAATATGTCATTAACATGCTTTAACAAAAACAACAATCAGCCCAAGTCCTCGGACAAAGTAGTTCAAGTTACCAAATTGTTCTTTCTTCCGCATAGCGGCCTTTAGCCCCATATTTTAACTTCGAAAAGCATTACTGACCTTTTATTGGAAACAAAATATAATAAAAACGTCCTTTGACCTTTTTATGGCCTATTTATTTATAACATTTTTTATTTTAAATGGAGTTTTTTTTGTTATTATTCAAATTATCTCAGTTAAATTGACAAAAATATATTAAATTACTAATTACGATTAGCAACATCATCTTAAAAAAATAATTTTTAAATAATTAATAAATTCTTGTTTTCTAAAGTTGGACATACAAATTCGTATTAATTTTTTTAATACTTCATAAATAAGTTTGCTGACCTTAAACTAACTACTTTGACTTCTTCAACAAGGTAAGCCTTTTTTAAAAATTTGAAACCAAAATTTAACGTAAAAATTAGAAACAAAAAAATGTTATTGTATATTGACACGTGGGACAGTAAGCTACATTGTTGAGTTTTTATTACTTTATTGTAAAGATTGTTGTTTGACAAGCATAGATTTACAACATGTTTTGACATTTTCTGTGGGCCACCTTAGAGGAACATATTTTATGGTTGTATTGTTTTGAGGCTAACAACCTCTAGATTCCTATATTCGTTGGGTGGTCCCAGCACTCAATAATAGCAATAAAACAATAAAAATGTTGATTTCTAGAAAATGATGACCTGTTTCTGTTAGACAGGTTTTTAAATCTACTTTTAACGTAAACTTATAAAATGTTAATTTTTATTTAAGACTTCTACTAAAGAAAGCACAATTCTTTAGAATGTGTGTTCCGTATAACAAATGTTACCAACTGCTGACCATAACTGAAAAAATTGGGAACAGGGTACCTCGGAACTTTTTCTAATTACATCAGATTCGCTACGCTCGTCCTCCCTACTTCGGACTCGCTTCGCTCGTCCTCAGAATCTAAATTTCGTCAAATCTATACTGCTAAATCTCTTCGGACTCGCTTCGCTTGTCCAGAGATAGTAAATACATCCTTAGCGGCCACCCATCCTCGCACTGGCCGTACTCGATGCTGCTTACCCTTTTTGATCTTACATGAAGAATAAAAGAAAAAGTCTCTCCACTGATAATTATAAGTAGAGAGATAATTAAGATAATATAAGCTATATATAATGTCATAGCTATAGATTTCAATGTTCAATAGATCATCAGAGCAGTGCTTAACTAACTGAGTAAACCAAAATAAATACAATGATGAAGAAATCAGATAGATCTTAAATAGAACTACGAACAAAATAAATGAAATTATATAAAACAAATAAATAAAATAGAAAAAAAATATTAAATAGAATAAGAAATAAGTACACAGCACAAAAACCAATATACATAATATAAAACTGTCGATATGCCAATTTCATTCACAGATTTGGCTTTTTATTAACAAATAGTATTTAGAAAATTTTTTTTCTGGAGGATACTAATGTGCAACGACACAACGTGTGCTCCCACACCTCCAGAAGTAAATATCCTGTAGACAACCATAAGTAACAACTTGCTCCTCCCGTTTTCTAAGTAAAACCATAAGTCGTACTTCCATACCGATGTAATAAAATCCCTTTAGCTGACAAACATTTCATTGATTTATTAATAGACCAAGAGCCCAGGGGTGTTTGGTTAATAAAAAGTGTAATGGCTGGAACCGGTCTCAATTTTTCGTAAATACCTTCCTGAACAAGGATCTGCAATTCTGCCGACTCGTATCGGATGGGTGTCCCAGGCAGAACCTTTGACCCCTAAAGTGCGTTCTGCCTGGGACACCCATCCGATACGAGTCTGCAGAATTGCAGATCCTAGTTCAGGAAGGTATTTACGAAAAATTGAGACCGGTTCCAGCCATTACAATGTTTGTTAACGTGGGTGGTAAATTTGACATGTAAAGTGTGTTCTGCCTGGGACACCAATCCTATACGAGTCGGCAGAATTGCAGATCCTTGTTCAGAAAGGTATTTACGAAACATTTAACCCGTTTCCAGCCATTACACTTTTTATTAACTTGGGTTGTAAATTTGACATGTAAAGTGCGTTCTGCCTGGGACACCCATCCGATACGAGTCGGCAGAATTGCAGATCCTTGTTCAGGAAGGTATTAACGAAAAATTGAGACCGGTTCCAGCCATTACACTTTTTATTAACAAAACACCCCTGGGCTCTTGGTCTATAACAATAGATGAACTAAGTGAACAATTAACTTATTTATTTCGACCTTATTTCTGTCCATGTTCCTTTTTGATTCCAACTATTTCATAAATCTGCCCACGGCACGAGGATTATTCAAGCAAATCTTCAGTCTAATTAAAAGAAAATAAAGACCAATTTAACTGTCATGGTTTAAATCAATCAAAAAATTAAATTAATTAAAATAAATAATTCAACTAAAAGATTATTCTATTTGATAATATTTACAATTAAAGCAATTCCATTATTCTATTTGTCTAAAGAAAAAATGTATTTTTATTTATTTTTAACTATATATCGTGAGATTACAATAATATTATTAAAAAGTATCATTCAAAAAGCGGAACGATCCGTCAGAAAAAATAATACGTCAAATATAAAATAATTTAATTGTTATAATTTTTTTTTCTGAGTCTGCTATTCACATTAATACTCTTATATCTTTAATGGAGGTATTAGTAATTAATAAGTCATCATAAGGAATATATTTTAATATATTTATGTACGGGGATAGTAGATTGTTCCAGTTTATGTGGCACATATGTTCGAAGGGATGGTTACGAACAATAGAAGTTTTTTGCTGGTTTATACTGTCATGAATAGACAGACAGATGATGCTACTGTTAGTCTGTCAATGTCAGATCTATTCTGTCATTTTGTTAGACTAATTAGTTGTCTTATGGAAACGCTTTTTATCAGAACTGTATCTATTCATCGTATTTAATGTATCAGATCGTTTCCTATTTCTATTTTATAATGTTTCAGTGAATTCAAACAGATCGGACACAATGAAGTATAAATCTATGGTGATAATACGAACTTAAACTTATTATTTAAAATTAAATTTCTTGAAGACTGCAGTCCTTTATAAATATTAATTTATTTAATAATCTTTATATATTTTATAAAATTTATAAAATTTAAATTTTAAATATATATCATACCAGTCCAAAAAATTTACTCTTTTAAACTTATTAGATTCTTTTTTCTTACGAACGTCGTTCGTAAGAAAAAACTACGAAGTTAGCACTTTGCAGTAGAGTATATATATATAACCATGGATATATTTTACCAGAGAGGCCCTATAGGTTATATTTTGAAACATAGAAAAAATAACCTGAGCTTCTTCGCTTATAAATATAATCAAATAATCAATACAAAATTACAGTATCTTACATAGTAGAACATTAAAAATACAAATCAAAACACAAACAATGTGCGGGGAGACGAAAACAATTAATTTATCATAACCTTAAATCACTCTTAGAAGAGTTTTCAATGAGGTTACACAGAGCTCATGAGAGCCCCAAAAAGATTTTTTAGGGGCTCACCGAATTGAAATAGGCTATACCCCCTCTTTACATATATTATATATATACATAGAGGTACATATATATACCTCTATGTATATAACACAAGTTATGACAGTATTACAATTTTTAAACTGTTTGACATTTTGTTTTTAAGATAAAAGATAAAATAGGAAGAATTAATGGAGATAAATAAAAAGAATGTGTGTTCTTTTAGCGACTTTTGTTTACAGAAAAGCTAATTGGCTTTTTCTGAATTTGAAAAATTATTTTTAAGTATCCTGAAATAATAATTAGATAATCTGATTTGCAGCCGCTAAATCGGCAGTCAAGTGAGATATTCTTCAATAAAAAAATGCTGCAGCATTATAATCACCCTTTACTAATGTGTTACATAATCTTCTAGTTCTTGCTTCTTCTAGTGGACTTTGCGAAGCACCCTTCCTGACATTTGTTTCTCAAGAGATAACTTTACAGTTTTTATCCTAGGCTAAGTCCGGGAAGGAAGCTAACGGACATTGTTTCCTCGTTGAAGTGTCTAAAGGTAGAGACGATTTCACCCTCAACCAGAAGTCTTATCATTTTACAGTAAAACTTAATTGGTACTACAAGAATGAAAAGAAAACTATCTTTCACGTACAAAAAATACGTATGTATTTAGATTGCGAAATGCAAATGTAAATACATTTGCATACAGTTTAATTTTAATTATTACATTATAAATAAATTTATAAAAGCATGCGGGTTATAAACCGATTAATATATTTGAACATAATTGTTGTAAATAAATGCAATGCAGTAAATAAATGCATCTTTTGATGAGTATAACAAAATAATCATTTATCTACTTACGAATGCAAAATTAGTCATTGCTAAACTATTTTCAAGCTGCAAAATGTCACTTTATCAGCAATAGCGACAAAATGTTTAAAAACAATAGGGGGAAAATATCTTGGTAATACTCTACCTCCTACGGAGTTATGGTTTTAAATATAAGGGTAAAAAAGTCAAAACACCCTAGTAGGAGATATTAATTAGTTGAGGTTATTTATGATGTTGCAGGTTATTTAATGAATTTCAGTGTTTTTTGTCTCGTAAACGCGATTGTTGTTTTATATATTATTACTTAAAAATACAATTAAGCATAGAGCTATCTAAATCCATTGAGAGGCCTCAAACATCGTTTTGGCGCTCTCAGGGGCTCAGTGTAGCCTCATTGAAACCTCCATCAAGAGTAAGTGAGAGTTATAACAAATCAATTGTTTATGTGTATTTGGCTTCCCGCACATTGTTTGTGTTTTGATTTGCATTTTTAACGATCTTCAATATAAGTTACAGTAATTTTGTACTCATTGTTTGATAATATTTTTAGCGAAGGTGGTCAGGTTACTTTTTCGATGTTTCAAAATTCAACCAATAGTAGTAATAACATCTTATAATGTTCTAGTTATAATATCTCTATTCAATTAAGTATTAACAATTTTTATAGAATACTAAATAGACATAGAGATATATACTAGAGGGGGCATAGCCTATATCAATACATTAAGAGGCCT
The DNA here is from genome assembly GCA_018340805.1 of Microvelia longipes. Classification (NCBI taxonomy): domain Eukaryota; kingdom Metazoa; phylum Arthropoda; class Insecta; order Hemiptera; family Veliidae; genus Microvelia; species Microvelia longipes. The sequence continues at coordinate 23,080,322 of JACMZG010000022.1, forward strand.
GAAACATCTCTTTGGGGCTCTCAGGGGCTCTGTATAACCTCTTTGAAACGTAGTCGGCTTTTCCCGCATTGTTTGGGTTTTGTTTCCTATTATAAACATTGTATTATATATATTACTTAATATTTTAATGTTTATTTATCATATTAATACTCAAGGGTGTTCAGGTTACTTTTTTGATGTTTTAAAATTCAACCGATAGGGCCCCTCTACTAATAACATCTCTATGAAAGTATATATATAATCTGGGGCTCTGTGTAACCTCATTAAAACCTCCTCCAAGAGTGAGTTAAGGTTATAATAAATCAAAAGTTTTCATCTTCCCGCACATTGTTTGTGTTTAGATTTGTATTTTAAACGTTCTACTATATAAGTTATTGTAATTTTGTACTAATTATTTCATTTTATTCCTAAGCGAGGCGGTCAGGTTACTTTTTCGATGTTTCAAAATTTAACCTATAGGGCCCCTCTTGTAATGAAATCTCTATGTAAATAGATATAATTTTAAATAAAATATTGGCAACACTGATATTTATGGCTGGTTTTAATTTTTTTCCTCTAGAAGGGAGAAAAAACTAACTTTCCGCCCTTCTTTTTAGGGAGGAAAAAACCGTATTGCGGCCTGTTAGTGAAAATAAGAGAGGGAACAAAAATCAGGGCGGAAAGTAAATCACTTTCCGCCCTACTGTTTGGAGCAATTGGTTGAACATATGCTTGGAAATCTAAAGATTCGTTGTTCGAATCCAGTCCGGGAAACATGTTTTTATCGTTTACTATAAACCGGAGCATTAATTAATATTTTTATCAACACATGCATCTATTTTTATGATATTTGCTGCTGTTTTAGTGTGTGTTGATAATGTTGCAACGTCTAAATAAATAAACGGGTCATTTTTACTTAAATACGGGAGAAATAAAAACGGCGTCAGTACTTTTCTTACCTTATCTTTAGCGTGTTTTAGGTAATCAACGTAGTAACTAGATCAGCTATTACAATTATAATGGCGAAGTAAAGGCAAATCACACATTTAAACTGTATTTAACTTTTCTTAATTCAAAAGTAAACCGAAAAAACTAGTAAACAATCAAATAGTTTCTTTATATTATTTGTTTTGGTCAAAAATAATTATGTTTTAGTTTGACAGTGTTGTAGTTATTCTTAGACTTAATTTTTTTTAACTACCAAAAAAATGATACGTAAAAGATCAAATGAAACAAAGATAATGTTTAAATTAGTACTTGACAAATAATTTGTTTATTGCTCGGGAAGTATTCTGGATAAATATTAGTGTTGTCTTTAAATTAAAAGTAAAATTTAAGTTGGCATACCTGTTAATTTTAATTGAATGATTAAGCAAGCCAACCTATGTATCTTTTTATTTATCTATGATTCTTTATTATTTCTTACTCATTTGTCGTTGGGTAATTTATTATCTTAGATTTCGTGGAATAATTTTAAATTATTTCGTAACAATTAAGCTGTAAAAATTACCTACCTTATTGAATATGTTTATATATATATTATATATATATATATATATATATATATATATATATATATATATATATATATATATATATATATATATATATATCACTAGAGGGGACATAGTCTCAAGAAGCTTAAAACATATATTTTTCCACCTTTGAGAGTGAGCTAAGGGTATAATTTAGAAATTCGCTAAAAAAATGTTGTCTGCTTTTCACACATTGTTTTGTATTTTAAACGTTCTGTTTATTAGATAATATTAATAGTCTAAGGTCTTCAGGTTACATTTTTGATGTTTCATAATTCAACTAATTCATAAAAAATATCTCTATGATTCCAAAGTAAACAATATACATGTGAATGTAAACCGGATGTAATATAATTAGTTTAGGAACAGTTACTGTTTGTGGTTATTTAACACATTTAAAATAGCCTTGTCTCGCTTCTAGCCCAGGGACACTTGTTCTCACCTTGCGTACTTTTAATTAGATGCAAAATTTTTAAACAAATAAATAAAGACACAATAGCATAATATGTAACTAAATGTTTTATAAATAGCTGGGTAAAGTTCGAAAATAGTTTTTGACGGTTTAAAAATAGAAGTGTCAATTTAGAATTTGACCTTACTCTTGCTTGCAGATGACGCATTATAAATATGACTAGGCCACTATGTTTTAATTTAGCTAAAAAAGCTTTTAAATTCTATAACCCATGTCAATTCATATAGTAAAAAGTAATAAGTATATTCGAAAAATGTATTCTCCTTCAATAAATTAGAGCCCTATTGGATGAATATTGAAAGATCGAGAAAGTAACCAGACCACCTTCGACTATTAATATAATCAAAGAACAGTCCAAAATTACTGTAACTCACATATGAAAACGTTTAAATACAAAAATTTTTTGCGCGGTGAATTTCTTCTGGAATGCGTGTTTCCTCGCTTTATTATTATTTAAGGTTCTGGTTTATAACTTGAGCAGTTACTCAATTATCAAGCACAACTCGTCACTCATTTTTGCTGTATTTTTCGAAGTAAATGCGCATAATTATCCTGCTGGTTATACAAAACTATGCCCATAAAATTGGCAGTGCACACTATTATTTGCACTATGTTAATGTTTTTCATTATAGGTTTTAGCGTATTTCCTTACCAGTAATGCTTGATAAATGAGTACCTGCTCACGTTATAAAGCATAAACTTAAGCATGAAATACATTGTTAAGCACAGTAACAAGTATTCCACAGGAAATTTACTCGGCATGCGGACGTTCGCGCCAGAATTATTTAGTAGTTCTAAACTTATATAATGTAAATAAAACGATAACAAATTATCTTCCTTACAAGGATACAAACCCTGGATACAGGTACCCTGGAATTGAGTAATTTGAGTGCTCGTATCGTCTTCGGACCATTTTCATTCATTTAAAGACCCAAAAAACTTGAATTGTGTTCTTTACTGGTAATGTGTTTCAGGGTTTCTGGTAAACTTCAACAGTTTTTTCGACTTTAAGGTCCATTCAAGTGATTTTATAGATTTCGGACAAGTTTCATTCGATTCGGCACCCTTAAAACCTAAATAAGGATCTTTTTTTCGCAATTCATGCCCATAGGAATATAGACTATGCCCCCTCTAGTAATATATCATTTTGTTAAAACTTACCACTTAGCTTACCAACCACGTTATAAAAAATATATCATGCATTTAACCAAACAGTAGCCGTGAAAATTACCTTAGGGTAGTTTATACTATCAAGTCAGTAGGTTTGTCAGTTAGCAAATCTAATTGTAAGAACAAAAACTTATTTTTTAAGATACAATACTTGTGAGAAGAATGAAATAGTGCCTTTTCATTATTATTATTTAAATTTCAACCGTAGACAATAATAGGAAGCTTGAACAAATGACCATAATGTTTCTTTTAAACCGAGTTACTTAGGTAAACTTTTTTCTTTTCAATATTTTTCTGTAAACAATAGAAAAATGAGTAAAACAATAGTTTTAGAAACTTGGGCATTAAAAATGTTAACTGTGAAAGCTTCATCAGGGTTGCCAACTTATTGTACTTACTTAGTACCAATAAAGAAATTAAGAATAATAGATGTGACACTTTATAACAATTGGAACAGTAAAAGTCAACCATTCCAAGTGACTTTTGTTTATTGTATTGTTACATTTTTCCAGTGCGAGTTATTGGTAAGCCAGGCTGAATTTTTGGTATGGTTTCTTTTTTTACGGTTATTTATTGTTATTTGATGTTGAAGAAATGAGTAGAAATTTAAAGGTCCCTTGTTCATATTAGTACAACAGAAGCGTGTAAATAGCACCACTGTACAAAGCAGTAAAATTGAGAAAATAATCAGTCACTACAACGCATGAACCGATAAATCTCTCGAAATCTATTTTTCGTTAACCACGGAATAAAGTATCTTTATGGTTGCTTATTTTATATTGATTATTCAGTTGCCCATATTGCCCATATTATATTAAAAACATATTTAGAGAAATATTGGAATAAACCACGTGACCTTATAAATACTAACAACCTAATAATATTATTCTTATTAAGAGGTCTAAACATACTACCAACTCTATTGTATTATTCATAAACTTAATAGTTTTTCAGCTTAAACTTATATTTTTCTGACACTTTGACAAGTTTGTCAACTTGACTAAGAAACGATTTTATTTTAATTTCTTATCTTAATCCATCATTTATAACTTTATTTTCATGGACTTTTCGTTATAAAAGTTATGAAGTATAAGTACACAGTGTGTGTTCTCTACTTAGTTTCCTTCTTAACAAAATGTTAATAGTTATAAAATATTTTTTTAGTTGTTTTATCAACTTTTAGTGACATTAAAAGTGAATTGAAACGGTAAATGAACAATTCATTCGTCATATTAAATATGAATGATATTCTTTCTTTTTTGAAAGAAATATTCAGAATAAATAATTTTAGAAGTTGTTTTATGAGTTATATAATATTTATTAAATATTGTATACAGCTTGGGAATTAGTAATAAAATATTTATTCAAAGCTTATACACTTATAGGTTACAATACCTTAAGTGCATACATTTACGTCAAGTGACGTCACATTGAAGTTTTTCATTTTAATTATATAGTTTTATTTCAATTTAAGAAGGAGTAATTTTTAAGATTTTTTTTTTTAAATTTGAATTAAACAATACCCACCGTTTATCTTTCGTAAAATTTTGCTCTGCCACTAAAATTGAGGCTACAATTTACTCAGCTGAAATAATTCCGGTACAAATTGAAGTATCAGAAATCAAAGGCATTCCCTATCTTACACTAAAAAAATGTCTTGTCACAACTTTGTAGATGTTTTGATTAAAGAACTGAACTCTTTAAATTTAAGTTTGATAACTTGCGATGAGTAGCAAGTTTTTAATTCTCCTTCTCAAATCTCGCTTTAACTTAAACACATGCAATGCAAAGTTAAAACTTACAATAAATTGGGCAGCACTAGAAAAGTAGAGCTGCCTTAGAGTTTTCCTATTCCTCGATTATACTGTAACACTGTAAGTATACAAGAAAAATAATGTTTTTGTGGGATTTCTACTGAATTATCCATTTTAGGGGGTTTCAGACCTAAGTGGTTTTTACCAAGTTTTCTGTTTGTATGTGTGTGTGTTTATCGAATAACATGTATAGATTACTTAAATTGTTAAATTGCAATAAGTCTAATTGAGTAGATGATTGTCCATTAACTAGTCTACCAAAGCATATCCACCGTTTTTGCTGGGTCACATTTTTTTAAGTAGCATGGAACATGGTGCATGCTAGGATAAAACTGTCCAAAGATATAATAAATTTTAAAATTGTAATTTTTAAAGTTTAGAGGATGGGCAGAGCGAATCCAATAATGTGAGCGTATTCAATAAGGTGAGACAAATTTTAAATATATCTCGAAAAAAAAAATTCAAAAATACTTTTGCAAACTTCACACCTTTTTTCAAACAATGACCTATTTTATTTTTTTTTTAAATATCTTATTTATATCTAAAATGTTGAATATTGTACGGAATTGGAATTCAAACAGAATCCCGTCTTAGAATGTCACTTAGAATGGGGATAGTTTGATTTTATAGAGAAGTTCACCCCTAAGCAAGCATAGTCGGTTAGTATCAAGAAGGTAAAAGTTTTAAGTCTTCCACTGATATCGGCATTGACGAAGCAATTGAAAATCTCAATACCTAGCTTCCACTTTGAAACATTTTTAAGAGCGTCGAATGCATTGTTTCTATTCAACAGTACGATGCTTTATGCCCTTCAAAATGTTCAAAAGTTGAAACAAACTTCAGAAACAACAATTTCCTCGTCAATTTAGTTGCCTTCGGAAGAGTTTAAACTTCTTAAATAATTGTATGAAGAAATATCACTAATAACAAAGTATTAATTCGGTTCTCTGAATTTAGTCCAAGTTTTTCGTTTTTTTTTTCTTTCTCACTGGGTGTTCTTTAATAACACCTGATAAACTTCTCCTTGTTATTATTACAACTGTTAACATTGCTACTTTACAAATTTTTATAAGTCGTGATATTATTTCAAACGCACGGTAGTAAAAATAATATTTATACGATGGAGTCACGGTCTGTGATTTTATTGTAGTTTATTTTAGATGTAATAAAAAATTAATGTCTGTTAAGGGGTGTTAAAACTAAGATAATCATCTTGCAGATGTAAAGTTTTAAAGTTACAATAAGTTAAAGTTGTTCGGGTTGTAAGGGCGTGGGTGGTAAGAACAACTTAACAAACTATTTTACTGAGTAAGTTCAACGAATTTTTATTTCGAATTTTCAAGGGCTATGCTGTCCGTACGATTGATGGATCCTCCAAATATCTCTGTGAATTATTTGTGATGTTTTACATAAAGCTCAAAAATAATTCTTACGAGTATTGTCTCTTCTGGTATTAGATATCACGATTAGAATGTAAATGTTTAGTTTTATTTTAAAGCAAGACTGTGATCATCGGCATTCTACTAACCTAAATAATGAAGATACTAAAGTTGGTGCGTAACTATGGGCCCACACTACGATGGAACCACAACCTTTAGGCCATCAAAATCACCATTATCAGAGTTTTATTCCTTAATGGCTTTTAAATATTACCCTATTAGAGCAAAATTTAGTATTTTGTTTAGAGAATAAGGTCCCAGTCAGTGTTGTGCAATTCCTTTATAATTGAACTCCCATTCGAGCTCAATATTGTTTATTATATATTCTCCATATACCTTTATCCAGAGGTCCCAGTTATAGTTGTCCCTCCTCATACTTATAAATGGGATCCTATTAGAGCTTAATATTGTTTATTATATATTCTCAATATAACTTTATCCAGAGGTCCCAGTTATAGTTGTCCCTTCTCATACTTCATGGGATCCCATTCGAGCTCAATATTGTTTATTATATATTCTCAATATAACTTTATCCAGAGGTCCCAGTTATAGTTGTCCCTCCTCATACTTCATGGGGTCCTATTAGAGCTTAATATTGTTTATTATATTATATTCTCAATATAACTTTATCCAGAGGTCCCAGTTATAGTTCTCATACCTCCTCATACTTATACATGGGATGCCATTAGAGCTTAATATGGTCGATTCTAACATCTTCACGTTACAGGAATCTGGTAAAATTTGTACCCTCTTTATAGTGATAACTATCTTATTATCACTTAATTATAGGGCGCCTATTGTATCAGAATAGCACTACCTCAGAATAGTACTACCTCTTAAACAATTTTAAATTCTTTAAGCGTTTCGTAATTCTGCCTTATAGTTAGGAGGGTTTGCTTTATAGGGTAAAGGGAATGAGTAGTCATGCTTCGCAGTAGGGGCCAGTGTCGTATCTTGTTTTTACAATATTTCAAGTCGATCCAGACATATGAATGCTTCAAAAAGTATGAGTAGCCACTATAAACATCTTTATAATATCTCTTTGAACAATCTAAAAAGGAAAAATCAGCATGAGAACGCCAGAGGGGGTGGAGTTGTGGGGACTTTTATTTATATTATAGCAGAGGTTTTGGATGTTTAGGTTATTTTGGACATTTGAATCTTTAAGTAAAAATTATTACTGTTACGTCCGTTTTGATTTCTCTTTGCTATGTATTTCATGATATGGAATGTTCAGTATCATGTGAGTTATTACCAAGTTGTAGGAACGGTATTCGGTTTCTTTCGATCCCTGAAAGTGAGTCTTTACACTTCAGCTAACATCACCAGATGATCCAAACTTATATCACCTTATTGGATAGAGATATATTACTAGAGGAGGCGGAGCATATCACCATACGTTAAGAGGTTAAATCATCTTTTTTGGACTCTCATGTGCTCTATCATACCTCATTAAGACTTCCTATTTTATCATAACCTTAACTTGTAAGTTAAGGTTATGAGTAAATAAATCGTTCTCGACTTTTCGCACATTGTTTGCGTTTTGTCTTGTATCATAAACTACACTGTTTCATAAGTGACTAAAAGTTTGTTCAGTTCGATGGTGTTCAGGTTAATGTTTTGATGTTTCATAATTCAACAAATAGTACCTTACTACAAAACTATGCCTTATTACATTATTTAACAACCATAAACCATTTTCAAAACCAGTAGTACCAACTTTTAAACATTTTTAATTTTCCTCTTTTATACCGTAGGTAAAGTAATGTCTTCACAAAAGAATCCGACACAGAAATGACACCGGAATTATTCTTTTCAGGTATTTGTAAGACCTCCAGAGTGGTTTTCTCAAAGTTGTCTGTCTGTATGTATGTGTGTGTGTTATCATGGTTGCTCCCAGTGTATTTATGATAGACGGTTGAAACTTTGTACAAAATAAGTCTATAGGTTTAATGTAAAAATATTTTTTATGACGTCATTAACCCGCTATAATGAACCAGCAAAAATTTCGAAAAATCATAAACCGCAGGAAAATGTTGCAATAAATTGGAGATTTAGCACACATGAAGTTAACATAAGACTAACATATGTACCAAGTTTTATTTTATTATCGGCATTAGTTCAATTTTTCCGAATGACTCGTGAACGTTTTTTTAAAATTGTAAAAAATCGGAAAATAATTTAATTGAGTTGAAATTTGGTAGAAGTGTACACCTTAACGTAATAGATAAGTCCACCAAGATTTATTTCAATACGACTTGGATTTCAATTTGTGTTGGATCATAAAAGTCAGGCAGCATCAAGCGTGGTCAGTGGATGGGTGGAACGGATGTATTAACTATCAAAGGACAAGCGAAGCGAGTCCGAAGACGTGTTGCAGTATGAATTTATCGAATTGTATATTCTGATGAGAAGTGAAGTGAACCCGAATTAGGAAGGATAAGCATAGTGAATCCGATTTAATGAGAAAAAGTTCCCAGGTACCCCGTACCCGAATTTTTTATGATTAGTTGCTAAGAATCTTGATTAGTTGCTCTAATTTCTTCTTCAATCAAATAATTTTATCTATGTAAAGACGAATTATTACAAAAGAAAATGCGTTGAAATTTTAGATAAAACGTTTATATAAAACCAGTGGCGGTCTTTTTTTAACAACACAAATAACTTAAATAAAAACCTTTGAATTAATTAATTCAGCATCTAACAAGTTAGGGATCTTGGCTGTAAAACTTGTTTTTAACATCAGGTAAGCTTTCTGAGGAAGGTTTCAACACCTGTGTTACTTTTATATCACTTTATAAGGTTATATTTCAATAAAAAGAAATATTTAGAGATAGCTTTAAAGTTAACTTTTTTAATCAAACTCAAGTTTGTTTAATGACTTTTAACATCTTGTTAAATTATAAATCTTTATTATCCGGCTCGGAGGACCAAACTTTATTTGTAAACTTTTTATTTATAATTTGAGCGAGGTCCTGTTTATTAATAGAGATGGTTGGGTAGTGTTAACTAAATTTTTTTAAATTGTTTTTAGCGATTTTCCAGAGATTAAAATGCTCACTGTAGAGATGCAAGGGTGTAATGCTAATCAGAAAGAGAAACAAGCTTAGAGACAAAGAGAGTATTGTCATTGAGAGGCAACACTTTCATACAAAATTTAAAAAAAAATATTTGAAAATATACTTGGTATTTCTTTATTAAATTGATCATAAAGGATCAAGATTGTCATCTTATCTCATGCCACCTTATTATTACATTAAGTATAGTGCAAACACAATTCAGACCTGTTTCATGTGTATCAAATATGGTGTCAAGTTTGTATGAAACACAGCACGTTGTCAAGGAAAGAAACTTCTTATATGTATACCACTCATACTTCGTTTTACATTAAAGTAAAACAAATTTTAATTAAGAAAAATTATAGCCCAAGGAGAAGGGGGTACTTTTTAACAATATATATGTAATATTACTTTTTTAAAGATGGCATCGATCAAACCTTTCTTATAGACTCTAATGTGAAATATATATATATATATATATATATATATATATATATATATATATATATATATATACATTATACATATATGAATGTATGATTTGAAATATATATGATATATGGCATATAGTTATATGTATATATGTATATATATATATATAGATATATATATATATATATATATATATATATATATATATATACACTCATTTATCAGCTTAGAAAACACTCGGAAAGCTCATTATCAAATAACAATTAAATAATATTTTGAGAAACTATTTTTTTATTCATTACTAAACAAAGACCTTATTTCTTAAGAGAGGAAGCCATTTTGTGAACAAACCATCGTGACACGACAAACATGTTGACATGGTGTAGTGTAGGAGAAATAAACGCCCTCATTTATGTTGAAACGGAAACTAATTAAAGAAAAATTTCGAAAACTACTTCAGTGGGAAGTTGATGTCAATATTATGCCTGGGGAGGGACAAATGTTTTGTACCTTCATACCACATTTTAGGTTTTTTCTCTTTATTGTTTTTCAAAATTGTATAAGGTTTTTCTTAGCATTATTTTTAAACAATAGTTGTGTTAATACTATGATTCAACCCACAGTTTTAGAGAATTGAGTTCCGCATAGCTTCTGCTGCTAAGCCAATAATAGCAACGACTAGTCTTGACTTGAAGTGCCAGCCTCTAGCGTACAGTGTATGCTGGGGACGTGATAAAATCCGACGTCTCTGTTTTGCTGTGAGAGCAAAGAGACTAATACTTAGAGGGAGGATACAACAGCTCTTCCTTGGGTAGCTAGGTGCCGTAACTGTATATTTGTGACGTAATTTTTTTTTTATTGTTCATAAAAATTACAATTTCACGAAAATATTACATTTTTTTTACTAAAATTTGTCTTAAATTAAGTAAAATGAATTTAAAATAAGTTTTCATTATTATCTATTGCATATAGTCTTTAATTGTCTGTTTTGAATAAAGTGGTGTAATATGGGATCACTGAAAAATGCCCGCCGTTCGTAGAGTGCGTGCTACAATAAAATTGCGCAAAGCTAAAGCAAACACAACAATCTATAAAACTTTAACTGTCTGAGTCGCTTCTTACCCTCCCCCCCTTCTTCACTTGTCCCCAATCTTATTAGTTTATTTTGCCTTAGGCAATGTGCTAAAATAGCACGTATGCCTTATACCTATGCCTATCATACAATAACCGTAGGCAGGGTACTAAAAATGTTTTGCGAAAAGGTTAATCGTCTTGGAAAGTTAACGGCTTCTAATCCAATGGGGGAATTGCCTTAAAAATCGAAATCCTCTTTATACCTAAAAGGGTTGAAAGAACTCTTAAATGTAAATATTTTGAGATGAAACCTTTTCAAAAGGTTGTATTGTTCAATTGTTCATATGTGGTGTAGAAATCCATTGAGGACTAAAACTTTAATTTATGACCCGTAGTGGTTATGAGAGACCAAAAGTTCAGGATGGTTTAGTAGAAGTTATGTCATTCACCTTATACGACCAATAACCTCAGGGTCTAAAATCACTTCTTTTAAAATTCTGAGCTCAGGATAAGTGACAGGAATATAGTTAAGAAAAATTTACCCCGGATGGAAAATTTAGAGTGCAGGGGCGACCTAGCCACTGAAAGCGAGGCCAGCAGCCCTCCTTGCGGGCTCCTCAGCCAAAAATAAACTTAATGAAAAACAACGAAAATTAAAAAAAATGTTTATCATATTTGATATCATAACACAAGAGGTAAAGGGGTCTTCTAAGGTAGGGCCTAAAGAGCTTCTAGAGAAAATGTTTTTAAATTACTTAAACATATTTTCAATTTTTTATGAAGATTTAGGTTCTTTAAGGCCTCCATTCTTATACCTTGACCTTCTTTACAGTTTGCGACCTTTAATGATCCCAAATGGAAGACTAGGGTCTTCAGGGGCCCTAAACATACTTAAAAAATTTAAACATAAAAAAGTTTAGTTAATAAATTTTATTTAAATGAATAAACTTAAGTTTATTTTATTCTTATTCATTTATCCTCTTTACTTAAGTTTATTTTATTCTTATTCATTATTCTTTACTAATTTATTTATTCTATTCATTTATTCTCTTCACTTAGTTTATTTATCTTACTTCATTTATTCTCTCACTTAAGTTATTTATTCTTACTCATTTATTCTCTTCACTTAAGTTTTTTTATTCTTATTCATTTATTCTCTTTACTTAAGTTTATTTTATTCTTACTCATTTATTCTCTTCACTTAAGTTTATTTATTCTTACTCATTTTTCTCTTCTAAGTTTATTTATTCTACTCATTTATTCTCTTTACTTAAGTTTTTATCTTACTCATTTATTCTCTTACTTAAGTTTATTTTATTCTCACTCTTATTCTCTTTACATAGTTTATTTTTATTATTTAAATACATAATATAATTTTATTTAATTTCATTAAATATGAAATTAAAATTAAATAATTAAATTAAGCTTGCCATAATCATTAATACTACTCTAGTTTAAAAGTAGACCCCTCTGAGAAGCATTATTGGAAACCCCCCTTAATTGAGCCCCTTGAGATGTAAGTTTGGGCTCTTTTGGACCAAACCTTACTTAGGCCTTTTTGGTTCAAGCCGCTACTGGTAAAGTGGCTATTTACATTAACTTACAACCGACTATAGGAATTTCTTGACTCTTTCCGCACCTTTTCTATCAGAATTTTTATCGTCATTATTCTGCAAAAAGAGCCTACATCTAATATTCAATTCTAATGGAATGATTCCCATGCATTATTTAACTAACACAAAGCGTCTCACTATCTCTAATTTTTTATACAATGTCTAGAAACCCTAGTCTTTTCAGGGTTGAAAAATGTTACATACTACGATTAATTATAATGTTTTAATAATGTAACACGAAGTTGATTGTACTTTTAAGATTGTAAGTAGTTCGCTCTATACGTGCTAGTCTAGCTCTCTAGTTCCGAGATACACTGAACTTGATTTCAATTCTTTTACCCCAGTCTCTGATTCATATGAACCCTTCTGCCTTTATAAAACTGAATGAATGTTAAGGATGAAGGTTAAAATTAGGGTCGTTAATAAAACCTTTTGACTGTAAGCTGGATAACAGGTGTACCAACTATACTTCGAAAGAAACCCAATCCGATTTATTTAATTAACTGCAAAAAGAGCAATGTGCACTTAAATTCTATTTAACAGGATTATTTTTTTTAAATTGAATACTTCTGAATTACAAGGAACTGTTACTTCCCGTACTTCATCCTTTTCCTTTGATCTTAAGATAATTAGAAAAATTTGCCGATCAATTCATTACAACATAATTGATTGGTTAAATTCATTATAATACATCAATACAACGAAATTAAAACAACGAACAATGTTGTTTTCCATTGATGAATCCGTCCCCTCTAAATGAGTTTAAATTTCCGGTAAAACGTCGGTAAGCAGGTAGCACATAATACAATCTTAGACATAATTAAGTCTACTATTACTAAGATTATAAATTTAAAACGGAATGGGCTTTCGATTCACCGGAAGATCTCTGTCGGTGTATAATTTAATAGCTGTTTGATTCACGAACAGCTATTATTAGATTACATCTTTGATGTTTAAATAATTAATAGCTATTAATCATGAATTACAGTTCGTCATCATTTATTCATTAGTTGTTCAACGTTTCACCATTTTTCCCTTAGTTCATCAGCTTATCACCATTTATACCTTAATTAGTTCAACGTCAGATCGCCATTTATTTTTCCTTCGTCTTAATTTTTAGGAAATATAGGTATATGATTAAGTGCATTACCTAGTTAAATAATACCTTTAATTGATTATAACTTCATGTGGGTACCCATCATCATTAATTTAATCCATACCTAATAAATAAAAATTAATTGTAATAACCATTAATTAATTCGCACGAAGATATTATACTAATTGAGAAAAGAAAAATAATAATTAAGTCTGTAATCCGGTACATCCGGTGTCACAGGGTCCCGAGTTCGAAACCGGGTAATTATCCGGTAGTTTTTATTTAATGTCTTGTAAATATGTAACTTCATAAAAAAGGATTCTATTGTCACTTCATCTACTTCTTTTATAAGATTAATAAACTTCAATTTTATAGTTAGCGAATTTTATAGTGGTATTTCGTTTTTGTGGAAGAGTTTACTAACACTAGGTTACTAGGAAGGTTACGAGGAATAATTTTTTTTGGGGAAGGGGCAAACATTGGGAAAAGATTGTATGTAAAATTAGTACCATAGGTCTAGAAGAAAAGGAAGGCATCCCAGCTGATACAACCGACAGTTGTACTGAATTATAGCACTCTCCGCACAAAATAAGTACTGCGCCATGTTCATCCTATATGAGTTAGATTGGATGTCCTTATCATTTAGACCTAAACGACTCTGATTATTCCGTATCATATTACTTTTTACGTCACTCAGTAAACTAGTGTTTCCAGACATTGCACCTAAAATTGGAGATAATGGAACGCTTCGAAATAGTATCACTAATCCATTAAAACTCCAATCAAATCAAATAACTATCGTAAAAGTAAATGAACAAATTATTATTTTGTTCAAGAGAATGCAAAGTTAAATAAACTATACAGATTGTACGCAAAATGGAGGGTTATCAGTGTCAGATGGAAATCAATTTCCTAAATTTGTGATAGTTAGGAAGTCGATTTTCCTACGGAAAGTATTAAGCAAGAGACGATAATCTCACTTCACGACTATATTTTTCTGCCTTCATATAATTGCTTATGAATTTCCATATTGTAGTCCTAAAATACAGTCTCGGGGAAATTATTAATATGTATAAATTAGCGTAAGTTCCGAAAGAACACGACTCCCTACACCAAATATCAAACGTTATGGAGTGAAAAATTAATAATTATTGCGAAATTTAGCTTACACATTCCATTATAGAATGAGTCATTGCTTCAGAGAACGGGAGTCAGATTCCTTACTGCTTTGCGACAATGCTTTGCGGGTCTTTGGCCTTCTCAGAACATGTAGTTATGGTAGTGGTTATTGTTTTGCATTATTTGATATTTATTTCATTGTGTTTCTTTTCTTACAAGGCACTTTACCATGTATTTAGCAAATACATCACCCCGCAGGTCAGCTTCGCCTAAAGCGGACGTGCAATCAATAATTTGTTTTATGCTCTTTTGTATTAATTATAGAAAAAAACCCATCTTTTTAATTTCAATTTTTCTCTTCAGTGTACGTACATAAAAATTCGCTTAATATGCAAAAATAATAATTATTTGAGGATTCTCAAACAATGTGTGTCGTAAAGTATACACGTTTAATTAGATATAAAACCTCCGAGTTTAAGAAGGAAATAGATCAACTTATAAATTATTGAGAAAGGTAAGTTCCCGAGGAAGTTATAATTGGACATAAAGACACAGTATTTGTAGTGGTGACATATTTCTGACCCATATGTTTGTAGCTAATCGCATGTAAATATGTCCCTGGAACTTGTCCAAATATTTTAATTGCAAGCTTTTATTTCATTAATATAGTGTTTTAAGATAAAATGTATGCATTATCACCACCTGTTGTTACATAGTGCAATTATATCACCTGTTTTTAAGTTGCTAATTAATCAGCTGTTTTTATATACGAAGAAAATAAAGTTGTTGATAATTTTATATTAACTTCGCATATTAACTTATTTATGGGATGAAACTTGGCACGTTTTTTACTCTTATAAAGGACTACATCCGTAACAAATTTACAATAGATCCAATAAATTTCCGTATATTACGTTTTTTATAAATTGTTAGTAATTTTATGTAGAGAGTTAATGTTGTCATCAAAAATTTCTATTAAAGTAAAACCATTAGACATTTTTCTTAAAATCTTTCTATATTTCCATAAAAGCAGAACAAACCCTGAAATTTTAATTTTAATTTATAGTGTACTTTACTATAGTATGAATGTATCGGAGGTTATACGTGACCTATAAACACAGACTAACGCATGATAAAAATTAGGATATCTTGGAAATGCACGAAACTATGATTCTGATAAAATGTTCTTCCTCGAAAAGGTAGCAGGTGAGGTAAGATATGAAAGGGGGGCTATTGGTCCAACCTCTGGGGCTATTGGTACAACCCTTAGGGCTATTGGTAGAACCCCTGGGGATATTGGTACAACCCCCATGGGCTATTGGTACAACCCCTGAAGCTATTGGTAATACCCCTTGGGCTATATGCGAACCTTGGGGCTATTAGTACAATCCTTGGGGCTATTGGTACCAACCCCAAGGTTTTTGATAAGAACCCTGGGACTACTGGTACAAGCCTCCAGGTTATTCCATTAAATTACTTCAACCAAATCAATTATGAAATTATATCATTCTAAATATAAGAAATTAATGTTTTGTAAAAAAAAATACCGGACAAAACAATAAAAGACAATAATGGAAATAAAGACATTAAACGAAGCATGTAAAACCAGAAGCATCCTTGTAATCAAGCATGAAGTACTTTTAACAGCCACCATGTTAAGTTAAAGTATAATGGTGTCTAAAAAAGACTTAGTCACGGTATTGATGACATTAGTTGGTAGGATCAGGACCTCCCCAGGACGTGTCTAATTATCCTTACCCAACGCACATATTGTACAAACCGAGGGTCATCCGATACTAAAATATGCTCAATTACTTGTGCAAGTAAAACGAATTCGTTTGAAAATTTCCAGTAGTTCGATGTCTTTTGTCCAGCTTTTATTTCAATCAGTAGTTGAATCTAATCTTTTGTTAAGAACAAGAAAAGTTTGGCTTTTGTGAAGAAGTTTTCAGTAGCTCTAAAATTTCCCTTTATATGTTTTGAAACAAAGATAAAATGTTAGAAGACAATGAAACCAGCAAGAAACAGTAGCAAAGGTCAGGGTTTACTCTGAATATTTATAACCATTACTAATTATTCCTGTGTGTACCCACTAAACGGCAGGACCGTTCTAATTTTAGTAACTTTTTACTTTTTCCTCATTTATACAGTAGATATATATGAAAGTATTGTTTGCAAAAACTCTGAAACCGGGATGTCACCGGAATTATCAGTTTCAGATCGTTTTAAGACCTCCTGAGTAGTTTTCTTAAAGTTGTCTGTTAGTCTGTTTGTATGTGTGTATGTCTGTTATCATCCTAGCTCCCAGGGTATTTATGCTAGAAGGTTGAAACTTTGCACAAAGATCAGTTTATATATATATAGTTGTGCTATCCGGAAAAAAATAATTAATGAGGTCATTAAATAAGGTCAGCAGCAAATATTTCAACAAAAAAAAAACATAAAACGAGAGAAAATGATACGATCATTTCGTGATTTGGTACACTTGTAGCCATATATAAGACTAACTTAGTGTCATCTCATTATCAGCATTAGTTCAAATTTTATTGATTGATTTGTGTACGATTTAAAAAAATTGTAAACATTCAGAAAATAATATAATTCAGTTGAAATTTGGTACAAGTGTATATCTTTACGTGATTATTATCTTTACATTTTTTATTATCCCATTCTTGGACTATCAACTCTTTACGTCATGCATAAGTACGTTCCGTTTTAATACGACAATTATATCCATGATTTTTGTTAAATCAGTGATGAGGGTGGTCAGTGCCTGGATAAGTGGCCGCTGGGAATGAAACGGATGTATTTACTACTTGAGGACGAGCAAAGCGAGTTTCAAGACGTGTTGCAGTATAAATTTAACGACTTGTATATTCTAAGGATATGCAAAGCGAGTCCGTAGTAGGGACAAAAGCGTAGCGAATCCGATGTGAAGAGGAAAAGTTCCTCATGCACATTTTTTTAATTATACTTACATAACAAAAAATTTAATAAATTTAAACTTTGAACGATAAACATGAAGATTTAGGTCTCCTGGAGCGTGATCCCGTCAATGTAGATAACGAATTTGACGTTTCTCTTTCATACGGGAGGCACTTAGACCATAGAGCTACTATTTCCTAAATAGTGTAATATTTTTTGAACACGATACAAGAAAAACAACCAAAAAAAATGACCATTCTAATACCTTTTCGTATACACTTGTCTTCTGTCGGCTTTTCTTTGAGTCAATTCATCTCAAAACAAACTTAACAATAAAAAATCTACACCTTTTTACATTCGCTCGGTGAATTATTGCCAAAAACGTCAAATAAAACTCTAACCTGTCCTAAACTACAGATTCCAATATTAAGCGCTAACAGATGTCCTAAATGGTCCAGCCAACTCGTAACACCTTTTTTTGCCTATGTCGGGTCACAGTGAATAGGTCACAATGATTTTTTTTAGATTTTATTGGTTAAAAAAGATATTTGACTTATTTCTTTAAAAATTTCGGCAGATCAAAGAAAATCAGCTAAATGCATAAGATATTATTGATATATATGTCATCAAATAAATTATAATGTCCTCAAAAAATTATACACATATTAGAAAATATTTTGAAATATTTTTCTCTTACAGTTTACTATTTAGTGAATTACTAAAAATGTTTAGTTGTTAGATGTACAGTAGTTGTCTGTTTTATACGATATTAGATTCGATAAAGAAAAACAACTCAAAGAATAGTTATTTATGTTTAGGCAGCATTAGGCAGCAAAATGGAATATTCTTAATCCTGACAAGTTTTTATTTTATTTAGGAGAAACGACTAAACGAATTTACTGTAGAGGTGAAAAAAAAACGACGAACGAATTTACTGTGTGGTTGTATTTTCTAGCCGAAGCTAGAAAATACAATTTAACAGATTTAACGAAGGCGGGTTGATTGAATCAACTGTTTCAATTCCAAAATTATTGCAAAATTTTATTTTGCAGACACTTTGAAGTTTTGCTGACCGATTTTACAAAACTAATAAGGAAACACATCACTCTACGGATTAAAATCAGTTCATTAATGCTTAATTTTGCTGAAGTGAGTAGATGAATTACATTTACATAATATAGTTTTACAAGGATTTAGTTGTATTTACATACTTACACAACCATATATATATATATATAATATATATAATATATATATATATATTTATAATATATGGGTATAATTACTGAAAGCAGTTGTTAGGTTATACATGGAATAACTTAAGTCAGTTATCTTTGATCGACAGAACAACCCTTTCAAACAAAGGGCAAAAGACAACTGTTTTCCTTCAAAAATGCAAAAATGCTTCAACTGTTGTTTCGTGGGAAAAACATGTTTTAGCTCCCTTGTGTCCAGTTATAAAGACAATAAGATAAAAACAATAAGGGAGGAAAACTACCTGTTACTCCCTCAACACTCCCATAGCAGAGTCACAACAATCCACCACCTTTAGACTGGATGGGACCAGTTGATGTCCCTTTTGCCAAACATTTGTCCTTTTCACTCGAAACATTGCTAAACAATAAAACATTCAGTCGTCCAACGGAAGCAGACAATGTAATAGATAAATGAGCTTTGGAAAACAAATAAATCTTACAGATCTTTGTTTCTAAGTGAAATAACTTTCTTAGAATAGAACTAAAGAAGACATTAACTCAGAACTACTGTTTTTGTTGCAATTGAACCTTTTATGGTAATGTATTATTTGTTTTTAGTAACCAAATATTGGAGTTAAAATATAAAAGAAAGTTTTAAATGTTTATTTAAGATTTTAAGACACTTACTGGAAAAGTTACGCTTACTGCACATTTATATAAATGTATATTTATATAAATGTGCTGTATTATGCTTTTAAATAAAGTTAGTTATAGACCATCAAACTTGGACTATTGTCCGTACATAATCCAACGTATTTACTAAGGATTATGCCTTGATAATCCATCAAAATTAAAAAACATGATGTTGAATATGAAACTAAAATCATATTCAAACTATCTTACACCTCAAACTTATTCCGCTAAGCCACCAGCGGGCCTTTAGTAGTTCGAGCTCTATCACATTGTTTCCCGTAATTAAACTTGCATACCTTGAGAACTTGGCTAGCCAAAAATATAGTTGGACTTAAAAGAATCTTTTTTTATTTGTGTTAGGTACTTTTAAGTATTTTTGCAGTTATTTGAGGCCCTTTTTTTGTTTAATTCAGGTTAACCTCTTATAGGCCTTGACTTTTGTTTTTTATGTATTTTAATTAATGTAATCACTAGAGAGTAGAGAATTATCACTACAGGGATCTATTGACTTTTCCATTTCGATAGTTGACTTTGTTAAAGATTAAAGCTTTTCTTGCTTATGTTTAGGTCCAATTAGACTATTTGAAAAATTTAGAATTTTTAAACACAACAATTAAATAATTTAAAACAATTAGTTGACGTATATTATTACTCAATGAAAAATATTTGTTAAAAAACAAATTCATTCTATAATATCGACAGAGTTGAAGGAACTTTAGGACTGTAAATATTTTGGGTATTGATCCTTTTAAAAATCTTTCTTACTTAATCTCTTGAGTGTCATAGAAAAACATTACAGTTCTGATTTATGATACTGTGGATTGGACAGGTACCATATGTGCTGGCGGCCTAGTGGTCTAGTGCTACCAGTCAATCACCTCAGCCAATGACCTGAAGGATAAAATCAAAAATTTGGGAATATCCAGTCCAATAACCCTTTACCTTAACCAGAGTAGTTTAAGGCCAAAAGGACATTGTCATTTCGAGTATGCCGTCATAATTGGTTTTATATCCAGGTAACATCGGACTGGGTGAAAGGGTTTAAGTCTTTCGGTAATTATGGTAGAATAATAAATGCTATGTTTTGTTTCCTCTTCCACTTTATGGATATTATATCTCTCAGTTTTGTAGAGCATAGTAATTTTTTTCAAATGTCAAAAAAATTATGAAACGTCTTGCCACAGTTGAAGCGCTAGTTATCTACCTGTTTACCGTAGCTTTAGTTTCACCACGATCAAAGCGTCATCATGAAGCAGTCATCAGCGAAATCTTTAACCTTTATAGAAACGAATCAGTTTGTCCGAATTATAACTAATATTTTAGTTTTACACAATATATTGTGTCAACTACTCATGTTTTGCAAAATGCGGTATTATCAAATGATATAATTTAATCGAAGAATCAGCTACCGTCGATACTTGCTGTTGGATATAAATATCTAACAGCAAGTATCGACGGTAGCTGATTCTTCGATTGCTTCTTCAACTTGCGGTAAATATAACCTTTTTAATTTTGATATAATTTAGTTTTAGTTTGGATTCGAATTTTAATTCGGATCTATATTAACCTTTCCTAAAATAATCAAAGTTATACTCAACTCACTATTGAAATTTTTTGAGTTTTCCTTTCTATAAGATTTCTAATTTTAATCGTTTCTTTGAAGCTCAATGACTCATTGCCATTATTTTGATCCGTTTAAAATTTTATACATAGATTATTAATTTAAATATGCATGACTATTTTACACGTCACCGCTATTTTTCGATTCTTAATACGATTTCATATATCTATAAAAAATCTTGTTTGCTGATAAACGAAATAAAGCAAAAGAACGGGACGCATTAAAATTGTTTTTGATTCAGTGTATGGACATATTAGTGCGCGGGACTATAAAATTAAAGTGTTAAGTGCCTCTTTAAAAGCATTTCTTTAATGACGAAATAAATGTAATACCATTTCATTCACAAAAGATTTTATTTAGATGTCAGCTATGGATCCTTGTTCACTTTGTTTGAAATACAAATCCACCACGTTTTTGTTTTAGAGTATAATTATGAAGCACCCCCGCATTGTTGGATAAACTTTAGAGTTGGTTGGTGATCCAGTGGTTGAGACACGTAAACAATAAACTACTGGAAATCCCTTATAATGAACAAAACCCAAAAAACCGTATGAAATTATAAAAAAGTTTTCCTTACCCAAGCATAATATTGACATCAACTTCCCACTGAAGAAGTTGTCAAAATTTTTCATTAATTAGTTTCCGTTTCAACATAACAGAGGGAGTTTATTTCTTCTACACCATGTCAACATGTTTGTCGTGTCACGCTGGTTTTAATAACAAAATGGCGTCCTCTCTTCTGTATGCGTGTAGTTTCTCATAATATTATGTATAAGTAATTTGATAATCAGCTACCTAATTGTTCTTTCACCTGAAAGAAGAAAAGGTACTTAAAAATGCGTATAAGAATATTAAGAACACAACCTTTATTGTAATTTTATTGTGTTGATGCATTTTACATAACTGTGCTACCAACCACGTGTAACGCACCCATGGTGAAAATTTTATCTCATGATTTTAATAGGGTAATAACACTTAATGCAATAGAGAAAAACACCTTAATACAGAAGTTATATTTTTGAGTATACTTAAGAATACATATTTCTTTTCAAGAATAACGGTGAACTAATCAAAAATCCAAATTAATTCACCCAACAATATTTACATCTAACCCAGAAGACATGTTTAAAGGTATGTTTTTCTAATCTAAAATGTTGTACTTATATTGAGAACAGTTAGATTCTGTTCCCACTGATAAATCTTGAAAAAAGAAGCATACCAATCCACCCCTGACATCTAAAGGTATAAAGGATTATCAAATAATAAAAATTATTTATGTATATATTTTTGTTAAACTTAATGTTGATCGTATAATGTAATTATACATATTATCAGTTAATTTTGAAGGAAGTAAAATTTGCAGAGATGAGACACTTGATAATGAGTAATTTTTCTCTATGAATGAAATTGTTGATCATTTCTGACCATAGACAACTCCATGCATG
Source organism: Microvelia longipes (assembly GCA_018340805.1). Classification (NCBI taxonomy): domain Eukaryota; kingdom Metazoa; phylum Arthropoda; class Insecta; order Hemiptera; family Veliidae; genus Microvelia; species Microvelia longipes. Next base: position 23,103,004 of record JACMZG010000022.1, read on the forward strand.
AATTAGTTATTGTAGAATTTAACTTCTTTTAGGTAAAGGGCCAACGTCCTGATGGCCTTAAACTTTGCCTGAAAGAGGTAACTGTACTGTAATGGTAAAGGGTTGATGCTCTTACACAGTGTTGCGGTACCACGAGGTTATTGACCAACGTCACTAGACCACAAGACCACCCTTATACCATCTATACGTCGTAAATTAAACAAATAATAATGCTAAGATGACACTCCAGGGATTTGACAATAAAAACTTGTACAAGGTTCAAAATATTTACACTGTAAAGTTCTTTCAACTCGGTTAACTCGGGGTTTTTCAGGTTTTCCATCTCTTAAGGGACTTCCCCTTTAACTTTAAAGCCAAGTTAAATTTTTACCGCTAAGTAACACATGAGTAGAGTACAGAGATCAACGACCTCATAAGATATTAAAGATATAGCAATATTTATATAATATTAAGACATATTGTTTCAAAAAAACAAGCTGCCATATATAAAACTAAGCCTTTAACTAGCAAATAACTAACTACCACGAAGTATATAATTTTAACTCTTAATGGGTTTTGATTTATTATTAGGTCTAATATAGCGAGGTCGAAGTTATCCTAAGTTTTTTAAGTAATTTAATATTGCGAGGAAGAATGAAGTGGGTCCAAAGAGTTGAGAAAAAAGTAACAAGAAACCTCGTACAGCTAGAGCTTTTGTATTGTAAGTTACAAAATGTTTACTGAGGCAATAAATTGCTGGGTGTACTCCTTAGTATCCTGTACTAAACGACACTGTCATCAGATCAACCAAATAAGCTTCATTTTATGATGCGAATTCGCTAAAATTGCAAAGTTGCTCTTTTCGAATGTACAAATTAATCAACTTTGTAATTTTGTTTTTACTGATTTTTTTATCTGAGGGCGTCATCCCCCCCAGTTTGATTAATGTCGCCCAGTTTGACGCAGTAATTGTCAGTGTAAGTCCCTTAAAGGTATGGGAATATCACCTCCTCTGGGATTGGCGTTGCTCCCCCTCCCCTCTACTAATTTTAGCTGGCTACGAGCCTAGTAGAATCGCCCTAGATTTGGTTTGCCCATTTCATTATTCAGACCGCTATCGGTAGAATGAGTTTTGAGTCATCAGATTTTTTATAATAAGTCTTTTTTACTCATTTAATATTCTGAGGAAGAGCCAAGCGGTTCCAAAGAGTTGAGAAAAAAGAAAAGAAAGTAACCTCATACCCAGATGCCTATTGTAAGAGATTGGGAAGTAAAATTATATAAATTACGGCAATGAATTTAGTTTCATCGCCATGAAGAATTTAGTTGAGTATCTGTACGTAAAGTCAATGCTATACAACAAATTAATATGTACAGATTTTTTCGGGGGATCTTAAAAAGTCACTACGGACAGCACTGCCTTTCCTAATATTTGTATAATTCGGTATTTATTTTTGTTGGTTTAGGTACGCTTAGAATAGATCTAAAAATAAATCTTAAAGTATTGGATTTCTAAATTTTAAACTTGAACAGTTCACTTCGTGTTATGTTGATGGCTTAAAAGATTTTGTTTATTTACAAAGGGTTGATGTAGTTGAAGAGAATGAGGTTTCAAGATGGCGGAGGCGTATGGGCGGAGAGATACAGAGGGTGGCATAATAAAGTAGTCTGTCTGTTGTATACACGCCTACCTGGTTTGTACAGGTGAGTCTGCTAGCAATATACTAATCACACGACTAAGCTCATGCTCAGAGATAGAGATATAGAGCCTCAGAGTTCGAGTTGTTGAGTATCGTAAATGCAACGTTTATATTGTTTATATAATTATCCGTAGGATTCCCACAGGGGTCTGTAATAGGCCCCAACAAGGAAAATCAGAAAAGAACAGTCACACTAAGTAGTACAAAAATTAAAATATTAGTCCATGAATTTACCCTACATAATTAAAATTAATGTGCCTAAAGTTATATATGAAGATATTTGTTATTGTTCGATATTTATAATCTCTTAAAGGTTCACTTCAATTTAAAAAAATAATACCTTCGAACAAAATTGAAAATTTTTATTTGTGATTCCATTTGGATTCTGGATTTTTTTAAATTGGCCTTATTGGGCCAATTTGGGCCAAATTCATAATTGTTTCAAGCTAGCAAATGACTGGTTTTATAGTAAATAAGTTTAATCTTTAAATGAGTCAAACAACAATAAATATCATAATATATGAATCTCATCAACTCATTAAAATAACGAAGGGCTTGATAGTAATACATAATTATGATAATAAGATCATGCACTCCATATAGGTATAGGAAGTGTCATATGATAGTATATTATTTATTTCTGCTCAAGGTTGATCAGTAAACTGAAGGTTAAGTAGCTTATCATACGTATATTTTATTCCTTACGTAAAGCTTAGATCAAACTATGATACAGTTGAAACTTGCTCTATGTGCTAGTGCACATATTTACGTTCATGTATCTAAAGAATGCTGGTATTGCAGAATGGGGCAGCCCCGTAGCCAACAGTATTCTTATTTTGCAAGAAAAAAGCCTATTCGTATCAATGAATATGCTAAACATGACTCTAAGTGCAAACAATATTTTATTGAAAATAAAATTTTAACTTTTCATTCAGCCTATATTTTTTTCATTGTTGTTGTTTGTTAAAGCAAAGTATGATGAGGGGGAGTTCATATATTAAGAACAAATTATGGCACTATATATTTTGCTAAACATAATTTCTTACTTGTAGGCTCAACAAATCACACAGTCCCCAATTTTAATAGAATAAGGTGCTTAATAAATTACGCTTCAATAGTTGAACTTCCACCCAAAAATTTCAAAAAAAGCATTAAAACATTTGCTGCTTGAGAAAGCCTAACTATAATGTTAACGAATTTTTAGCTAATAATTTTAGTATTCCCACTTAAATGTTTTAGTGGTTTCTCATGTAATGTTATGCTTATTTTATATTTTTTTAATCAAGTTTGTTATTCAAGTTATGCTGCCTATGTTTATGCAGTCTATTTAATCCTTTATAATCTATTTGTTTTCTTGTTTTGTTTTTTCATTTAATTGTAAAATTTTGACATTGAGAAACTTTGTAATAAGTAACCTCAAGTATGTAAATAAATAAATAAATAAATGTTAGCCTTTCAAGCGATCATGTACCATTTATGCTCGTTTTAGCCTATATATCCTGATTTGCATTTCATTTATTTTATCAGCGATTGATACGTATAGGATTGCCATTTCATGTCTCTCGACATGCATCGAAAATAAACGTCTTTACATTGATGTAGAAGAATTCTCTTACTTTCGGCACTAGTGCTGAAAATAAATGGAATTATTTTTCTCCGTGACCCCTTATCAGTCAGTTTGTTAATTCATTCAATACGGGTTGCCTATTTGAGTTCTTGAGGATTATACGATTATTTGAGATTCGACAGCGAATCTCAAGTAATCGTATAATGGCAATCCTACAATTATTTGAGTTCGACAGCGATTGATACGTAGGAATGCCATTTCATGTCTCTCAACATGCATCGAAAATATACGTCTATGCATTGATGTAGAAGCATTTTTCTTACTTTCGGCACTAGTACCGAAAATGCATATTTTCTTTATTTTATCAATAAAATAAATAAATAAAAAATATGGCTCCGGTTTACACAAAATAAATATTGTATACTTTTGTCAATAAAGAACTTGTTTAAAAAAAAACTTCCTGATGTAACACATCAGTAGTTTAATTATATATATATTTTTTTAAAAAAGTTATTTTTTTTGAAAAAATGCTGGATAAATAAATTTTTACTAATTTTACTAATGCAGTGCGCGGGTCAATCTAACTTTTATGATTTTCCAGGGTCAAGTGACCCCCCCCCAGCGGACGCCCATGCGCATGTGTTGTTTTTAAAAGTAACCATTACATCTGGGTTTGATTTCACTCAAATATACCGATTCGTCATAAAGGCTGTGGACTATGGATGTACTTGCGACTTTTTAGGGAATTTAAAAAAAATTCTGGCGCGGTGGTCCGCATGTCGGGCGAATTTCCTTTGGATGCGTGTTTTCGTGCTTTTTTTACATTATATAAGTTTACAACTACTAATAAATAATTCGGCGCGGTGGTCCGCTATCGGGCGAATTTCATTTAGAATGTGTGTTTCCGTGCTAAACAACCCATTTCTTGCTTAAGGTCTTGTTCATGCTTTAGAACCTAAGCAGTTACTCAATTGTCAAGCATGCTCGTAACTCATTTTGTCTGTATTTCCAAAGGAAATGCGCATAATTATCCAGTTGGTTGTACAAAACTATGCCTCTAAAATTAGAAGTACGCACTATTATTTGCACTAGTTAAAAGCTTAGTTACTTATCTTTAAGCTTAGTCAGTTATCTTTAAAGGTTTAAGCGCATTTCCTTGGAAAATACAGACAAAATGAGTTACGAGCAGTGCTTGACATTGAGTAACTGCTTAGGTTCTAAAGCATGAACAAGAACCTTAAGCAAGAAATGGGTTGTTTAGCACGGAAACACACATTCTAAATGAAATTCGCCCGATAGCGGCACGCGCCGGAATTATTTATTTAGTAGTTGAACTTATATGTAAAAAGCACGAAACACGCATCCAAGGAAATTCGCCCGACATGCGGACCACCGCGCCAGATTATTTTTTTTCTAGTTGTAACTTATATTAGGTTAAAAAAACGATAAAAAATTATTGTCCCTACTGATTGACCCAGGTACTCTGGGTTTGAGTGCTCGCATCCAAAGGAAATTCGCCCGACATGCGGACCACCGCGCCAGAATTATTTGCTAGTTGTAAACTTATATTAAGTAAAAAACGATAAAAAATTATCGACCTTTCAGGATGCGAACCCAGGTACCTTGAGTTTGAGTGGTCCGTATTGTTGACTCGGACCACTGGCATTCAACTCAAAGGCCAAAAAACATTGAAAACGACACCCTACTCGAATTTAATTTTCAACTACCGTAATTTTGGTTTTCTATAATTTTTTGTGGTTTTTTCGACTTTTTGGTCACTTAGAGTGGTCGTATCGACTTTGGACCGGTTTCATTCGATTCAGCGCCCAAAAATACATAGAAAACGACACCCTACTCGAAATTTATTTTTATCGACCTAAATTTTGGTTTTGGGTAATTTACAATGGTTTTTTCGATTTTTAGGTCATTAGAGTGGTCGTATCGACTTCGGACTGGTTTCATTCGATTAAGCGTCTCAAAAACATAAATATTGACCTTTTTCGCGGCAAAAAATATTAACCCTGAATTTTGCCGATTTTTTGAAAAATTCGCTGACTCAGCAAACCGGGTTAATGACGTCACAAAAACCTGGTTTTCAATAGGGTTCGTGTCCTCCAAAAGGTTGATTTTTGTACCAAGTTTGGTTAAAAAATATTAATCCGTTCGATAGATAGAGTGTTTACAAGAAAGTGTCTAGAAATACATATTTATATATATATATATATATATATATATATATATATATATTATATATATATATATATATATACATATATTGTATATATATATATATATAATATATATATATATATATATTATATATATAATATATATAAAGTCTCGCGAAACTTATTTTTTCGTCATTAGGGACTCTGAAACGGATTTGTGTCGTGGTCCGAGGTTCAAATTCCGCCATGACGCCTATCCCATTAGGCGAATTTCCAAAGGAAATTCGCTAAAACTTTCATTTATAAATACATACCTACCTGCTTATACAAGTATTGATAATATTAATTTTAATTGTAAATTAAACTTTTCATTGTAAATTATACTAGCCAGGGTACATTGTAGTTTTTTAAAAATACATTTTAATTATTTTGTTTTTTAATTTTAATATTTAGTATAGAAATATTTTTTTAAACTTTATTTTTACTTTTTTCACATTTATGCTAAAAGTGTACAGTTTTATTTACGAGCAACTATTTTATTAAAACTACATTATATTTTACGATCAATTATCGATTTAATCAACTTACTAAAGGGATGTTTTATTACTTCCTTTAATTTTATGATGTGGATATTGCACTGAAATTTACTCTGAAATATGAGATAAATGTATTAACTAAAATTATTTGTAAAACACCTTTTATCGTTGTAATTCCAATTATTATTAATAACAACAATTAACTTATCATCGCGTTTAAGTGGAAAGTAAAATTTTTCATTTTAATACCTTGTAGTAATTTGGATTAATTTACTTTTGATAACCTATACTTAAATATGAGAGGATGTTGGGAATTATTTGTACAACAAAAATTATACTTCATCGGCCGGTTTAAAGGAAAGTTTAATTTTGATCAACATTTTAACGAAAGACTGCTTCCAACTATACTCACTAAGTAGATACAGTGGAATAGTATTATTCAGATAAAATATTTTTTCCCTTTCTTTCATTATACCTTGGTACAGGGTTATTCTGTAATCATTAATAATTTCCGAAAAATAATTTCTTTATGGCACCATTTATTCTCATTAATGACTCAGCAAATATTTCAAAAATTCATAAAACGTGAACAATGGAAGGATTGATTTAAAAAAATGGCAAGGATCCTGATAATAAACCCTTAGAGATATTGGATAAAGGCCCTATTGGATGAATTTTGAAGAATCGAAAAAATAACCTGACCTTCGACTATCAATAATCAAATGAACTGAACAAAATTAAAGTGAATTATAAAGTAAAACGCTAAAAATATAAATCAAAACACAATCAATGTGCAGGAAGCCGAAAAAAAATGATTTCTTATAACCTTAACTTACTCTTAGAAGAGGTTTCATTGAGGTTATACAAAGCCCCTGAGAGCCTTATAATGATGTTTCAGGACTCTCAATGTATTGAGATAGGCTATGCCCCATCTAGTATATATCTCTATGAATAAGCCGATACATAAAATCAACGGATGAGCCATCTCATTATGAGCAACATTCCATCAGCAAAAATGCGAAATTTATACTTCACTTAAGTATTACTTCAACAATCTAATCCTATATCGTTTAATTTTTCTTTGAGTACAACTAATTATTCGCACCTTTTCATTTATCACTCTCTTCCACTATTCCTCGCCTCAGTCGCCTCCCGATCATGAAAACGCCAATCTCTTTATTTCGTAGAAACCATGTTGGATGTAACTATAAGTGCATTGCGATACAGATCCTGAAGCATTGTTACGTCGTTGCTCTAAACTTCAAACCAGTTTATGTTAATAAGTTGATGTTGTTTTTATACCTTACTACAAGGATAATAAAGATATTAAATATCAAACTTTAATTTTTATTGATTTTACATACATCCAATCATTATAAAGGGTTGAACACGAATATAATTCGCCTAAACGTCCGGATCTCTTTATATATGTCACTCAATAAAATTAAATAAAAAAAGTAATTAAACAGTCTTATCTTTATAATAATTTATATTAAAAAAATTATTTATAGATTGAGTCCAATAGTAGAGTTGTCTTTCTAAAATAATTGTCACTAACAAACATAAAAAACATACAGTCTGCAACATTAAAATGTGATTTATTTAAACCATCATTTAATAAATATGTTTAAACTATTTTGAATACTAAAGGACCGACTTAAATTAATGCCTTTTTAATGAAAAATTAAGTTCAATATTATTATATTTTTTTTTATTTCCTCACCTGCTATTTGTTTATAATAAAACTTTTGTGTTCGAATTAGAAATTCGGAAAACGATAATCCACCTGAATAATCCGTTTACTAAGCCACTCACCTATCCTTCTGCAAACCGTCAACAACCTCTAAACTGACCTCAATTATAAATACATAATTTATTAAAGAAGGAAAATGATACAACGGTGAAAACTGAAATTACAATCAATAAAATTAAAAACTAAAAAATAGGATACGGGGTACCTCGGAACTTTTCCTCATCACATTGGATTCGTTGCGCTCATTCTTCCTGCTTCGGACTCGCTTCGCTCCTCAGAAAATACAATTGGCCAAATTTATACTGCAGCATGTCCTCGGACTCGCTTCGCTCGTCCTCAGATAGTAAAATACTAGTCTTTAATAGTAAAATACATCATACGTATCATTCTCAGCGGTCAACCATACAGCTCTGAGCACGCTAAATGATGCGTAACTTTTAAGATCCAACAAAAGAAATAATGCTATTTAAAAGCTGTTTATTAGAAATACGAAATGTTTTTTTTTGTTCTAACTACCGATACGAACTTTTAAAAGTTTGTAAAAACTTCAGGAAACACGATAATGGGACTTCATAACGAGTGCCGACTCGAATTTCTTATATAGTTAATATTCCCATTATTAGTTCTGTGTTATTTATGTTTAAAAAAATGTTTTAATTTCGTAATAATAAATTGCTTTTTTGTGGCATTGTGATAATTATTTTTAGAAACTGCCCTCAAGAGAATTAATAGTTATTTATGCACCAAGGGAGTAAAGAAGGCTATTATTTCCCTGAGCAGTTAGTTGGTTCCTAAGTCGTAAGCCGAGGGAACAAAAGTAATTAACTCCCAAGGCGAAGCCGAGTGATTTATGTGTTTAGTTCCCGAGGCAAAGCCCAGGGAATTATGACTATTAACTCCCGAGGCGAAGCTGAGGAAGGTAATTGCGAGGGGTAAAATAGCACTTTACTCCCGAGGTGCATAAAAGGTTTTATCTCCAGACGTTGATTTTATTTTAACATTTATTGTTGTATTTTAGGTTGGACCCCCTTATAAATTTAGGGGTGTCCAAAAAGTTCTTTTATTTTATTGCTCCAAACAGCTTCTATTGACCTGAAACGAATTTCGAGCTAATAAAAAATGTTTTTTGGTCAGCGCCCCCTTATAAATTTTGGGGGTCCACCCCCAGGAAAATTACAAAAATTGATTGGTCACCTGTATAAATTTAAAGAATACCACTCCCCCAAAAAATGGTATAATTGGCTCTAATAACCCAATAATAGGAAACACTTTTCACTCCCTTGGGAGGGAAAAGTGCTTCTTTACTCCCTAAAAACTAGTCAATAAACTTTACATTATACACCGTATGGAGATAAATATAATTTAAACTCATAAAATAATGATGATTGTTTGTTTTATAGCTGTTTAATCATTAAATTATGCTTTAATAAATTTATTTTAGGATTCAGCTCTTTAACGGATAAAATTGTCGTTTTAGTGTGTTATAGTTAATCTTTTGTTAATATTTATCTTTGTCACTTGGTAGACAAAAGGGAATTATAGTGTATTTTTTTACAGTTATAGTTCCTAGTCGATGGTTAAGACAAAAGGTTTGTTCAGCAAATAAACTGGGGTACACTATTAGAAAATGTGGTTATATTACGGGATCTAAATTGTTTTAGGCAGACGTACGGATTTCAGCGTAATATTAAGTTTTGTGTACCTTGCTTTTTGATCAAATTATAATATTATTACTTACAATTTAAGTAAATAGGTATTAATTTTTTAATTTGCACTATCTCTTGTAAAATCACTGAGCAAATTGATAGTTTTAAATCATTTTTGTTCAAATTATGAACGTACATATATCAGCTTTCTTTTGAGGCTATGATATGAGATTTCAGACGATATATGGCGTTGTGATCTCTACAACAAGAGATATATGATTCTCTCTTTTATTAAAGATAGTACATTTATAAAACAACATCTTTTTTCTCACATTCCACGTAATAATTTCATAATTTAACGAAAAGTATGGTGAGCAACACACACTTGAACCAAGTTTTACTAAGTTAATCTATGTGGGGAGAAATTTAAACCGCTCTTTTTAATTCTGAGGATAAGAATAGCAAACCAATGTGATGTGAAATAGTTTTGAGGTAATTAAAAGTGCTTCTATACTCCCTAAAAACTAGTCAATAAACTTCACATTGATAGTAATATTGATAGTAATAGTGATAGTAATAGTGATAGTAATAGTAATAGTGATAGTGATAGTGATAGTGATAGTGATAGTGATAGTGATAGTGATAGTGATAGTAATATGGGGGAGTGGTAGTAACTATCGCAGGCAAGTAGGCCACGTGGTTGGGCCCTTTTTGTCAGCTCCCTAAATAGTGTTCTAATCCCTTTTAATTTAAAGTGTAGGTATTTTCAACTAATCTAGGTAGAAGAGCCGTGAATTACAGAAGAGCCGTGAATTTCTATGATTCCTCTCGTGATTTATCAAGCAATCATCCATATTTTCACTGACTCTTATAGTCTAGTGAAAACTGGGAACAACGCGTGCTCTCACTGTTAAACCAAACCTCTACACTTTTTAAACTACAGGACAGAAACAGTATAGTATTATAGTGAATCTACAATGAAGGTCCTAAATTTTGCCTATACCCAGTTTCATTTAGGATAAGGGATCTTTAACGAGTACCTGACAACGCACAGGCTCGAGACCACCGGCTTTACGTCCCTTCTGAAGGACGTGGTACGCAGAATTTTTATCCCTCTCATAAATATCCTAGACCATGCTGGGATTAAACCCATGACTAAAGTCCATTCATTCTGTGTATTGGTCGCGTACCTTAACCATTACACCACGGGTGACTCATTAAACTCTTTAGACTCACATTATTCACTGTCTGGATGTAAATAAATTTATAAATAAAAATATTTTGGACCAAGTTTTACTACGTTGGGAGAAATTTAAACCTCTATTATATCCAGTTCTCTTTAAAAAGAATAATTTTCTAGAGTATTTTATAAGTTGTGTACTCATTATTTACTCCAGATAGACACCTATTTATAAAAATTATTAATAAGCTCATAATAACCATATACGGGCACATTTAACACGTTACTATAAACATCTAATCACATGTTTTTACTCGTCTTTTGTTTCAATTAATTATTAAAGTAAAAAAGTGTGAAGCTGGATGTAGTGGCACACAAACACATGTGATTGCGCCATCTGGTCGCCACTTTTTTATTATTCTTAATAGATAGGAACAGTTTTTTTAGCGTGTAATTATAAAAAATACTGTGTCCCTAGGGGTAGTGTTAAGGTTAGTATAAAAAAGAAGTCTACTAGAGGTAGAAAAAAACAAGAGACCTTCAATCTCTTGACCGCCCACAGTAGGGAGCGGTCATATTACCAGTTTTATAAGTACCATAATATATATATATATATATATTATATATATATATATATATATATATATATATATATATATATATATATATATATATATATAAAAATATATATATATATATATATTATATATATATATATATATATATATATATATTATATATATATATTTATATATATATCGTAGCAGTACGATGTACAGTATAGTACGTAGCAGTATTTTTGACTTTAGGTCAAATACAGGAAACCTTTCCTATAACTAAGGCTCAGCTGACCGTAATTTGTTTGTATTTTTCAATAC
>JACMZG010000022.1:23119410-23201057 GCA_018340805.1 Microvelia longipes
CTACTCAACATTAGGGCCTACTATACATTAGATTAATACTCATTAACTTACTACTCAATATTAGAGCTTACTATACATTAGATTAATTCTTATTAGCTGAATAATCAACATTAGGGCCTGCTATACATTAGATTAATACTCATTAACTTACTACTCAATATTAGTTAGAGCTTACTATACATTAGATTAATACTCATTAACTTACTACTCAATATTAGTTAGAGCTTACTATACATTAGATTAATACTCATTAGTTTTCTACTCAATATTTAAGCTTACTATATACATTAAATTAATTCTTATTAGCTGAATACTCAACATTAGGGCCTACTATACATTAGATTAATACTCATCTACTCACGCAGATAAATCACTGCAGATAAATATATAAATTACTTCTCTGTTGCTTTCATTTAAAATTTTTCACGGTTTTTAGTCTTATAATAAGAAAACATCCTTACCTTATAAAAAGAAAATTCCTATCTTATTCTGTAGAATATCTCCTATCTCATTCTGTAGAAACTCGATAAAATTTTATCATATACTAAAGAAATAGTTGATCTATCAATGCATCCACATTTAAACGCTTGCGCCCCGTCAAGAAGTTTTCTTTTTATTAATATTATTGGTTTTGTTTATTTTTTATCATTCAAACATTAAAATTAATAAAAAAGAAATAAAAAATGATTATATTATTCACACCCCTAAACTGTTATCTAAAAAAAAGTTACATCTATCTTAATAATAAAGAAATAAACATTATCGTGCAACATAAATTAACGCACCAATAAAAAAACAAATTAACTAAAATAAAAAAATGAAAATAACCAAAAGATAAATGAGGTAGAATAAGAACAGTAGAGGACCAAGTTGTTCACCCTGGGGGACCCCGGTTTTCTTGTATACGTTTTTTATGTGTAACGTAAAGCATTTTTATGTGTTTTTTAGTGACTTTAATTGATATTTAAATGGATTTTTTGATCAATTGACTTATTAACAGTGTTTTTTTTTTTCAAAGAGAATGTTAAGTGCGCTGTGTTCTTTTTATAAGGTAACATTATAAATTTTGATTTATAACTGCTTTGTTTAGAAACAACGGATATTATTTGTTTAAGTTATCAACATTGTTATTAGGAGTTTTCAACTGAAATATTAGGAGTGTTGATAATAAAGTAACATACTTTTAAACACTTAATTTTTAAAATATCAAATACTTGATCGAATTTTATTTTGATTGCTCTAACAATGGCTTATATAGTTCTTTTCCGTAATTAATTAGTTGTTCTGAAATGTATTTCCGCAACTAACGATGAATTTCATCCGACATTTATGGATGTTTTTTGGTAAAATTGAAAAATATTTCTTAGTATAAACACTAAGGCTATACTACAATAATATTTTTTTTTAAATTAAATATAACAATAAATAATAAAAAAAATCACCGGTCGTTTACTATTTTGTCAAAAAATAAACGAAAACTTTTATTTTCTCTGCTACCAATAGAAAATTTAAATAACTATTCATTTTTTTCTTTTATACAACCGTTTAAAAAGTAATGTAATTGCACTTAGCATCTATAAATAAAAAGTTATCCTTTTATAGGTGTTTTTTATCATGTTTTTTACCAACTTGCCTATTTGTTTTCAGTTATCAGCGTAACTTACATCAATGAGTTTATGTTTTTAGGCGATTTTGTTTTTACAAAGTTGCCTATTTGGTTATCTGTTATCATCCAGGCATCTAGTGTGTTTATGTTTTTAAGCGTTTTTCGTGAGTTGTTTTTACCAAGCTGTCTATTTGTTATCTGTTATCATCCAGGCATCCAGTGTGTTTATGTTTTAAGCGTTTTTCGTGAGTTGTTTTTACCAAGCTGTCTATTTGTTATCTGTTATCATCCAGGTATCCAGTGTGTTTGTTCTTAAGCGTTTTTCGTGAGTTGTTTTACCAAGCTGTCTATTTGTTATCTGTTATCTCCAGGCATTCAGTGTGTTTATGTTTTTAAGCGTTTTTCGTGAGTTGTTTTTACCAACCTGTCTATTTGTGATCTGTTATCATTTAGTACGTTCACACACACTTCTAATCTGCGGATTGTCTACAGTCTACAGTACGATATCTCAACACGGTAATATTAGCTGCATGAACAAAAAAAACAGGAAAATGAAGTATTATTAAGTAACCTGCTATTATAAGCCCTTCTTATTTAACAGACAAAATCATAATGGTCAATTATCTTTACTCTTTTGACCGTAAAAATATCTATTTTTATGTTTTACAAAAATGGATTGAGTTTCTGTAGTTTCTGAAGTTTAATAAACACTGAATGAAACATGATGTGAATAACTTCACCTGGCTTATAAAGTCCCTTCAAAATTATAGTGACAACCACAAGGTAAAAGTATATACCGTCGTAATCTGTGATACTTAGTTTTTTTTTTAAAGTGGCCACAAATGAAGTGACATCATTTTGGGCAAGAAATCGCTTTTACTTAGTTTTGATGTTTTACCAATATAATACGACGGAAGAAAAGCTTTAATGTTTTGCTACTTATTTTTGTTTTAATGTCCTTTACTTCCTCGACTCTCTAATAAGAAAGTATTGACGTGACGAGGTATATTAGACAGCTTGGATGAGACTTGGTTAATAATTTAAAGGACAGCTGCTCTTGTGGTTTTCGAACAGACTGTAATTACTGCATTAGTGATGAGTAAAGATGTGTGTTAACTAGACGGTAAGTGAATTGATTAGATTGTTTTAAAAGACAGACATCCATAATAATGGCAAACAAATTGATTTTTACAACAATGCTCGTTTTAACATAATTTTATAACATTTAAATAATGTAATGTTACCATGGAAGGTGATGGGAGAGAGGAGGGGCTTAACCGCACACAGGCTTTGATAGCTGTAACTTTTTTGTATTTCCCAAAGTTCTTTGTCACAACTTGTCTTAGTGACTTGAAATTTTGTGCGCAACATTTTTTTTGTACGCACACGCTCAACAAATTTTGCTGATGAGTCTAGATCTAGCTTATTCCTATTTTTACTTTTCCTCATTTATATCTAGGTATATAGGAAAAGTATTGTGTTTGCAGAAAATCCGGAACCGGGATGTCACCGGAATCATCCGTTTCAGGTGTTTTTAAGATCTCTTGAGTGGTTTTTGCAAAGAATGTTAAAATCTAAGCTTTCAGTGTATTAATGCTAGAGAGTTGAAACTTAATACAAAAATAAGTATATTGGTGTAGTTTTGGCCTCCGGAAAATATTTTTTTATTATGTAATCCACAATTATGGCAGAAAATGTTTTGAAAAATCATAAAAACGCGGACAAACGTTACGACATGTAGCCATGTATAAGGCTAACATATGTGCCAAGTTTCATCTCATTGTCAGCATTAATTCAAATTTCAGCGAATGACTGTACGTTTTTTTAATGGTAAAAAATCGGAAAACAATCCAAATTGAAATTCAGTACAAGTATTTCCCCTTGCGTATTTCATTTCAATACGACAAGTATCTCCATGATTTTTGTTTGATCATAAAAATTGAGAGAATATTGAGTGTGGTCAGTGCCTGGATAAGTGACTGCTAGGAATGAAACGGATGTATTTACTATCTAAGGACAAGCGAAGCGAGTCCAAAGACGTGTTGCAGTATAAATTTAAACGACTTGTATATTCTAAGGGCAAGCAAAGCGAGTCCGAAGTAGGGACAAAAGCGTAGCGAATCCGATGTGATGAGGAAAAGTTCCGAGGTACCCCGTTTACCGATTTTTAATATAACTATTAATAACTTAATAACTATTAATAACTAGTCATAGCCATTCCTTTCCGATTTCAAGAAGTGCGGTCTTAGATGGCAAAAGGGGGGCGGAATACAAAAATCTACATTTAGTTGATGAGGACTACTTTTAATATAATTTTATAAATACGTTAACCAACAATTTAAAATGGTTTAAATATTGTAATGCACCGATATTTATATTAGTATTTTATAAATAATCAATCATTAATTAATAAATAACATAATAATTCAGCAACCGGAAGTATTGCCAACTTTTTTGTTTAGAAAATTGTATATTGTTAGGGTGGCAGCATTACTTAAGTGCCCCAGTGAACCGCTTTTCGTGTTATCAGTAGTGCTCTTTCTATATATAGTATTATTCTAAGTTTGAAACTCACTTTTTACTCTTCTACTAGATTATAATAGCATACTGCAGGTTTCAATACTTTTCCTATAGACCTACGGTAAAATGAGGAAAAGTAAAAAGTATTAAATTACATTTCTTCACAGTATAACTTTAGAAAAGTTCATGATTTAGTTCGGAACATCTTTAAAAGAGATACCTAGCATTACAAAAAAAATGCTGAGTTATGTTTGTTTATATTGTTAAGGGTAATTACTAGGTTTTATATTACGCATTGAAAGGTTCAGAACAAAGAATTGTGGGAGTGAATTGAATTTATATCAGAAATATCGAATTTCGTATTAACAATTTTTCAATCACATCAAAATAAAATCAGATAGAACAGGTACTGCCTTGATTTTCTTAGGTAATCAATTAAACGGATTCACTTGCTAAAACCTTGACAGATGTTTCAACACAGCGAGGTATAGTGGCAGCCTATGGTTCAAAAATATCACCAAGGGCTGGAGGTGGTGGAGGTGGGTTTCCTACTTAAGGACTCTTGACTCCTCTTTTAGATCGTATTAGTTTTGTAAATATAGCCTGCGGTAATTTACTTTTAAATTTGGTATAACTTTTAAAAATGTATTATTCTTACATTTATTTTTATTTTTATGTATATGTGTTATTTTATTATATAACAACTTATTATTATTAATATTATTAATTATATATATTATTAAGCTTTTATCTTTTATGTACAGAAATTGTTGATGAAAGTTTTACGCAAAACTATGGCATATTATAAAAACTTTCTGGGAATATATATAATAAAAATAGGTTATACATAAAATAGGTATACATATTATATATATATATTATATATTATATATATATATATATATATATATATATATATATATATAATATATATATATATATATATAATATATATATATGAATATATAACTTCTTTTTGCTCTATAAAATTATCAAGTGTACTGTACCACATTGGTTCAACGCTACAAGTATAGACATGTTAATGTTATATGAAATTCATGATCACACATTAACATTACTGCATTACTCACCCTAGAAAACTTCATCCCCTCTGACTGCAGTACCCCTGACTGCACAATTTTATCATCTCCTATTTCAGACACGTAACAATATGTTGTGAAAATGCAATAGTAATATTGTGTATGGTCAGTGCATGTTTTCAGACGAAGGTAACAAATAACTTAAGTTTAATCTACTTAGCAGAGTATTCTAAAACTTCTCACTAGATTATCAAGCACGACATCTATATTAGATTCGCATGCTCTTGCTTCATATATTTATGTGCTGCATTAATTCTATTAAAAATTCCCCATTCCCCTCTGACTCATCAATTTTACTTTCTTGTTGTAAATTTGATGTATAATTTCAAATAATTCAATACATTCAAGATTATTTAAATTATTGATTTGGATTTTATTTATTTTTTATACACCTTAAATTTATTTACTGTCGAGTTTTTTAATTATTTCGGGAAAAAACAAGCGTTAAGTCTCTGTAAACTTTACAAATCCCACGTGTCAACAATAAACCTTTGTAAGGTTTCTCCATTACTTTGAATTACGTTACATCGTACTTTGCTTAGAAAAATGTACAGTGCACAAAATACTTTTTTATGAGGAGGCTGTAAAGCAAGCACTACATCCTCCAAAAAAATAGGTGAGATGCGTTTTTTACCGTCGCCGACAGTAAAAAAACTACGAAACTGTCACTGGTGAAGTTCCTAAAATGTCCACTAAGTGAGCGCTAGTATAGTTTACTACAAGGGTATAAACTACCTTCCTTGTTCCTCTTACTTTTTTCAAATAAATAATCGAACGTTTTTGTTAACGAAGTTTTGTCATTTTCGGAAGTGATTTATTAATTATTCATTACCAAGAGTTTAATAATCATGGATAGTGATTCAACATTGGAAACACGCCGCCAGAATAAAAACACTTGGCCAACGATCGTAAAAACTGTAATAGCAAACCTTTCTGCACTATACTGTGACAGTTGTGACAATTTTTGTCGTTATCAGTATTATTTTATTTTATTAATTTTTACTGTTTCCTCATTTATACCGTAGGTATATAGGAAAAGTATTGTGTTTGCAAAAAAAATCCGAAACCGGGATGAAACCGGAATTATCCGTTTCAGGAATTTTTAAGGCTTCCTGAGTGGCTTTTGCAACTTTTTCTGTCTGTATGTGTGTGTATCATCGTAGCGCCCAGTGTATTTATGCTAGAGAATTGATTTTTTTTAATTGAACAAAAATCAGTCTACCGCTGTAGTTGTCTTTTCGAAAAAATAATATTTTTTATGACAAAAATGTTAAAAAAATCATAAAACGCGGAAAAATGATGACATTTGGCACACATATGACTATGTATAAGACTAACATATGTGCCAAGTTTCATCTCATTATCAGCATTAGTTCAAGTTTTATTAAATGACTTGTGTACGTATTTTAAAAATAGGAAAATGGTCTAATTGAGTTGAAATTTAGAACAAGTGTATATTATTGCCTAATAATAAGTACACGAAGTTTTGTTTCAATACGACAAGTATATCTATGACTTTTGTTGGATCATAAAAATTAAGAAGTATTGAGCGTGGTCAGTGCTGGATGACCACTGAGAATGGTACGGATGCATTTACTATCTAAAGATGAGCGAAGCGAGTCCGAAGGCATGTTGCAGCATAAATTTGGCGAATTGTATTTTTTAGGACGAGCGAAGCTAGTCCGAAGCAGAGAGGATGAGCGAAGCAAATCCGATGTAATGAGGAAAAGTTTCGAGATATCTCGTACCCGATTTTTTTAAATGTTTTTTATGTCACAAACAAATTTACGAATTTCATTTGATTTCGTCTGATATCAAATGACAAATCTACGGGTTTTGTTGGATCTCTATTGTTATGCTGTATTTTACGAGGTCAGTTCCTCGATTGGTGAACACTAAGAAAAAATGGACGTTTCTATTAGATGAGGACGAGCGAAGCGAGTCCGAAGCTCTATTGTAGTATCAATTTAGGCACTTCCAAAGTCTGAGGTCTGAGGTCGAATCCGACATGTTTAGAAAAGTTTCAAGATACCGATTTATTTAGTAAAAATACATAAAATACATAGAATAAATTATTAAAAAAACGGAAAAGTATCTAAGGGGGACTTAACAGAACTAATAACGATAAAAAGATTTTTTTGAAACTGGTATTTTAAGTTAGTTAAAAAGAGTAATAAATGAAACATAATATTTAATAAAACTTGGTGACACAGAACTTCGCTCAGAGTCACAGCTGGTGATCATCCCACGTTAAATATTCATCCCAAAATTACACCCGACTCATCACGAGCCCCGATCACGTCGATCAAAAGACCAACCAACAAAAAATTAACAACAAACAAAAGTAAATAAATAAATAACTAAACTAGGACTAAAAAAGTAAAAATATTAAATAACTTGGCTACTTTGACTCTGTCCAATTATTATATATTTTATGTATGTTAAGTTTATTTATCAATATTTTTGTTTTTGTTTGGTTTCGAGGCAACGTTTCGATGAAACAATCGTTTCTTGTTGTTTGCTTATAAGAACAGATGACAAAATTCACATAAATTAGGTTGAAAACATCAAATGTAATTGATTTCTTATGTCTTTATAGAAAAGCGTCTGTTCTATATTAAAGGTTTTAATACTCCATACAAATTTTCCAAGGAATATGAGGCTAATAATCTAAAATAATGGTATTATATAAATCAGTGGTGCTTATTGTGGCTGATATCGCCACTAAAGAGCATATAAATACATACAATACACACACACACAGATATATATATATATATATATATATATATATATATATATATATATATATATATATATATATATATATATATATATAATCCCCATCATACCAGGAGATATAAGCTGGATTTGCCCATGTAACTATTTTGATGATCAATTTGAAAAAATAAACACCCATTATTATGAAAATGTTGAGCTTATTTTGAGCCTGCGTCACGTGACACGTGTAGGGAATACGTAAGTGGCAAAACAACTGGGCTCATCTGGTGGCTAATTCATCAATTTGTTACACAATATGAGTTCCTAGAGCGCTTTTTGTGACTATGACTAATAGAGGTATATTGTGAGTAAACAATAGCCCGCATGTATTTGCTCCAATTATTTAGCTAAATACTTAATTTAATTTTTTTAAACTTTTTAGTTGGCACTATGAATTCGAAACTGAGATATCACTGAATTCAGACGTTTTCAAGCCCTCATGCGTATGTGCATTTGTTTGTAGACGTGTGTGTGTCAGTTATTATTCAAATTCTCTGTGGGGGAATTAGAGAGTTAAAATCAAGGATCTTATATAAAGGGGAAGAGATATATCCGGCCTTACCAATGTAAAATAGTGTTGCCAACCCCCACCTCTATTACCTCGGGCTCTCGCAGCACTACTACATCCTTCCTATCGTCAGGTTATGACATGTCGAGTAAAATTTTAGTTCTTTATTAATGTGTAGTGGTTAATTGAACATATTTAATGTTATTCTTACATTGTTTGAGATTATTAAGTTATGAAGCCTAAGAAAATTAAAAAAAACTAGAATTAAAGTCAGTTGACACTTTTAAACTCTATACGGGTCAAGTTGTCTCATGCTTATCTATTTTCCTTGAAAACGGTGGCGAAACTTTTTTACCTTTATGCTTCCTCTGTGGTTAAAACATACTAACAAAAATTCAGGGCACTTCGAAACTTTTCCTCACTACATCGGATTTGCTACGCTCATGCTCCTTCTCAATTTTTATATTCAGAGGGCTCACTTCTGAATATAAAAATTAACTAAACTTATACAGCAAAAGCTAGTATAAGTTAGTAAATAAATTCGTTTTATTTTCAGGTATTACCCATCCAGAAACTGACCTTGCTTAGTGGTGCTTAACTTTTATGATCCAACACAAAACCGCAGATATATTTGTCATATTGAAACAAAACTCACAATACTTATGTATTACATAATAAGATATACAAGATATTGTACCAAATTTTAACTCCATTGGATTTTTTTTAAATAATGTATACAAGTCATGCGATAAAAATTGAACTAATGCTGATTATGAGATGGAACTCGGCACATATGTTGCTCTTATATAGGAATATACATATGTACCAAATCACAAATAGATCAAACATTTTTTCGAATTTTATTATATTTTTTTGCTGAGTCATTACTGTTGATTAATGACGTCCTAAACAAATTATTTTCTGGGCAGCACAACTAGACCTAAAAATTGATTGTTGTGTCAAGTATCAATTCTTTAGTATAAATACACTGGGAGCTACGATGATAACGTACCCACATTTTTCTATTTTTCCTACAAGACGAAAAATGGGTCAAGCTTCATCTCATTACCAGCATTAGTGTAATTTTTATTAAATGGCGGTTTTTTAAAAATCTTCAAAAACAAGGAGTGATTTAAATAAGTTGAAATTCGACCCGAATATATATATGCCTTTATGTAATAAACAAGTACACTAAGTTTCATTTCATTAAAGCTAAAATATCTACGTTTGGGTCTAATCACTAGTTTTAAGGTACATCGAGTGTGGTCAGTAAGCGGATGGGCGACCGCTGGCAATTAAACGAAATGTGTTGAATTTCTAAGTACGAGTAAAGCAAGACAAAAAAGTGTTACTTATATTCTTAAAGTTATTGCTTATTCAACATTTTAGATGAAAATGCTAATAATTTTAAAAGCATGCAAATTATTAAAAATTATATAGTGGTGCTATTTGGAAAATATTTTTTTATGACGTCATTAACCCGTTACAACGACTGAGCAAAAATTATAAAATTGATAAAAGGCAGAATAAGGATGCAATTGGAATGAGATTTAGCACGCATGTAGCCATGTATAAGACTAACATATGTGCCAAGTGTCATTTTATAGTTAGCATTAGTTCAATATTTATCATACGACTTGTGCGTTTTTAAAAAAATGGAAAAAAATCTAATTGAGTTGAAATCCAGTACTTTTACGTAAAAACACCAAGTGTCGTTTTATTACAAAAAGTGTATCCATGACTTGTTGGATCATAAAAGTTAAGCAGCATCGAGCGTGGTCAGTGCCTAGATGGGTTACCGCTGCAAATGAAACAGAAGTATTTACTAAGCGAGTCCGAAAATGTGTTGTAGTATAATAGTAACGAATTTTGTATCTTAAGGTCGAGCGAAGCGAATTGGAAGCTGGGAGAATGAGTGTAGCCACACTAATCCAATGTGATTAGGACAAATTCCGAGGTACCCCTTACCCGATTTCTTTAAATTATTTATAAAAATCAAAAGTAATAAAGATTACAAAACATAAATCTGAACAAAATAGTTAATATATTGGTAATATCAATTAAAAATAATAATAATATTAAAAGATAAAATAATATATAACGAAATATTAGTTAATTTTTAGTCATTTTATTTAGTTAATTACTTATTGTTGAGTTAATTTTATATTGTTTAAAATAAATACGAAAACAGAAATAAAATGTTTAAGTGATGATCATGATGGATAAGATAGCGTGGGAGATGATAACATTAGAAATAAGTTTTATTAATTTGTGTTAATGTTTTATTACAGGAGTGTTGAGAATAATTATTAAATAGGTATTTAAGATAATGGGGGATTAAACTTAAGGTGAGCTTTCGTACTAGGTATATAATAACACTAAAAGTTTCCATTATTTAATGCTGTATACACCTTTTTGAATTTTCATTAGTATATATATATATATATATATATTATATATATATATATATATATATATATATATATATTATATATATAAACACACACACACACACACATATATAATATATATATATATATATATATATTATATATATATATATATATATAACTCTATTCATAAAAACAAAAATATACACAAACACATAGAAAAAGAAACACGATGATGCACGATGATCAGCTAACGAAGAGCCCTTCTTGAAATCGGAAAGGGTATGGCTATGGTGACTAGTTAAAGGTAGGTGTCAAGCTGTAGACGACCAAAAGTTATACTCTGATCCACGGACTTGCGACCGGCCCTTGACTAAATGGAGGGTTAAAAAGGATCCTTTATATATATATATATATATATATATATATATATATATATATATATATATATATATATATATATATATATATTATGCTTCAGCAAAGACACCATACGCTTAGCTTATATATATTAATTTAATAATTTAGTATTAAGTTATAATTGGTTTAAGCAGTTAACTAACAGCAAGATTTAGGATAATAATAAAAAATGACAGAAATAATAAAAAATCAAGACACTCTCTCACACTCAAGTGTCAGCCACAATAATAAATTACACGAAGAAATACACTCGTAAAAAATTATTTTACGGAAAAACTTAGGAATATTTGCCGAGCCCAACTAAGTTGTCGAAGGATCCCCGAAATTGATTTATTAACCTTAACTACCTCTTAGAGAAGGTTTCAATGAGGTTACACAGAGGTCTGAAAAGATATTTCAGACTTCTTAATTTGATATTGGCTATGCCCCTTTTAGTAATATATCTCTACGTCACAAACTAAGAGACTAATTCTCAACATCAATTTGTTGTAAACGCCACAGACCAATTCGGTCATTCTGGTAAGTTTTAAATAACCGTTTTCAAGGATCAAGGCCAATTCTAGGACTCATGCTTTCAGGAGGACCCTTTGTTATTAAATCAAATGAAAGATAATACTAAATGAATTAATTCATGAATGTACGTTTTTATTATTACTTATTATATAAAAGTAATTTGATTACTTCTAATAATAGGGGTTAATTGAGTATCAAGCCCACAGGATATCGACTATTATTCCTTTCCTTTAATGGAATCATAATTCTGTTATAAATTGACACCCTTGTCTGTCTGTCTGGTTCTTATAAACAGATAAAGAACTGTCTGTCATTATGTCAGCAGGGTGTAAGGCTTCTGTACTCTGCACACACGCTGACATAATCGTTTATGTGTGCGAGACTTTGTGTCAATGTGCAAACATATAACAGTGTTTATTGACCAACTTAAACATTAAAATTATGCGGGTTGGATACTAACAATCAGAAGTAGAATTTTATATCTTTTCATTAATTTAATAATATTTATCGAATTAACACATATTATTTATTAATTTGTTTATTGTATTTCTTTATATGTTTAATAATAATGTTTATTTGTTATGTGTTTATTTCTTTATGTGATTAATAATATTTTATTTACTACTTTGTTTAGTTTATTTCTATATTTGCTTGATAAAAGGGCATTTTCGATATTTCTATTTGGGCGTTCCTCGTTTGACAGATTGATCGGCGATATTTGTTAAAACGCCCAAAATAAAGCAGCCAGTTTGTACAAATGAAAACTGAAAGTTTAGTCTAGTAGTGATGAGTGGGCACAAATGAGACAATGTGATACGGTTTTTATAGAACTATATTTCGCTCCATACTGAGCATATTCATGTTACACGTTAACCTAAAAATAAAAACCTTTTATAGTGAATAATTCATAATAAACAGGGAAGTCAAAAAAACTACTCATGCTGTTAAAAATATTATATAAGAAAAGAGAGGTAAAAACTTACATACCGTTAGGATAGTCTAAGTTTAAATCAAGGTCTGAATAATGTTACAAATACCTAAAAATAATACCAAGAAATTATCAATTGAAAATAACTTATAAAAAAGAGGGTGAGTAAAGACTGATAAGGATAATCAAAACAAAATATATATATTTTGTTTTGATTATCCTTATCAGTCTTTACTGATTTATTTATTATCATTTATCTCTTATTTACTGAATATGCCAGAATAGAGCAGCTAGTTTTTACAGATAAAGACAGAAAGTTAGTGCCTTTGTTTATATATCGTGCCTTTGTTATATATTTTAATATAATATATTTATTGTAATATATAATAATATATTTTATGGTAATATATTCATAACACAAGAGTCAAAGGGTATGATCTAAAGAGCTTCTAGAGAGAGACACATGTTTTTAAAGTACTTTTTTTTCTTTTTTTTTTAATAAAAAGATAGTTACAACTATAAATGATTTAATTATAACAAGTAACTTTGGTCTAAGAACTCTAACACAGATAGAATTTTAAAGTACTAAAAAACATTCTCAATTTTTTACCTAAATTTAGATCCTTTAAGGCATTCTTTATACCTGGACATTTAAAGTTCCCAAACGAAAGACTAGGGGCCTAAAGAGGCCCTTGACATACTTGATCGGGTCCTAGAGTCGAGCAATACAAGAGGGCCCAAGAGAGAAATAAAATAGTTTAATTAAATATTACATTTACATGAATAAACTTGAGTTTATTTTATACTTAGTTATTTATTTTATATACTTAAGTTTATTTTAATTTATTTAAATAAAATACTTTCATTTGATTGGATTTAATTTGTTGGGTTTAATTCTTATAAGATTAATTATTGTACTTAGTAGATTAATTATTGTAGTACTATATTTTTAAGTTACAACCATTTATAGCTAAAATCATTGGGAGAATATTAATATTTTCTTGACACTTCAGGGAAATATACAAACAAAATCTTCTTACATAACTATATTTCGACTTCACTACAAGTCATATTCATGTCTAAAAATAAAAAGAAATAAATAATAAATTTGAAAACCAATAACAAGAATTTTAAAAAACTACAAAAAGTACCATTCGAATTAAGAAAATGTATAACAGATAAAATACTTACTAAGAGGAAAACATCTAACAGAAGTTGTATAAAGTTATAAAAAAACCAGAGATATTTATTATCTCTTTAGTCAAAATTGTTTAAAAAAATCACCTAAAAATAACAAAAAAGAGGTTAAAAGAGTGAAAATAAAACGGTCATATATTTAATACTGCAAGATAGAAATTTTTAATTTTCTTTTTTATACTAAATTAATTATAATTAACTTACATGAAAAGTTGAAAGATAGTTAAAATTTACAAGATTAAAATAAATTTAAAATCATTTAATAAATAAAATTAAGTAATTTAAACTACATAAGATGGAGGCTACAGAGAAACAACTGAAAGACTGATATGAAAATATTAAATTAAATTAAAAACAAATAAAATATGAAAGACTGAATAGCTGAAATGATTTAATTGGGGTTGTTGAATATATGACTGTAATGTTTATTCATACTTCTAGCATCTTTTTTGAAATTTACATTATTTGAATCTTTCGAGATATGAATTGCTTCAAGTAATAGGCGTTTTTTATTATTATTTTCCATGTCAATCACCTTAGTATTATCAAAATCAAATACATGTTTTTTAGTTTTCACATGAGTAGTAAGGGCAGTATAATTATTGCTATTTTTACTTCGTATGTTAGTTTCATGTTGGTCTCTACGATTTTGCCATGTTTGACGTGACTCACCAACATATTGAGCAGGGCAATCTCTACAAGGACTTTATAAACAAAGCCCATGGTATCTTTCAATGGTATTTTATCTTTGAGTTGAGAAAATGACTATTTTGAATTTTGTTTTAAGGGTTTTAACCCAAATTTAATTTGGTCACAATCATACTTTTTGAATGTTTTTTGTACAACATGGGATAAACCTTTTATGAAAAAAAAAAAAAAAAAAAAAAAAAAAAAAAAAAAAAAAAATTGGGAGAATACATTCATACATGCAGAAAGACAAGTTGGTTGAATAAATAAATAAATAAATCGTTTATTTATACATAAATACCTGTTTACAAAGGTTAAATTACAAATAATAAATAAATAAAATAATATATATTGACCATTTGTGTCGCATAAGCTCAAGGCTTGTGCGCGACACGAGTCTACTCCTTATATCTAATGCTTATCTACTCCTATATCTAATTAAATAAAGTAAAAAGCATAAAAAGTATACATTTATAAATTTAAGTCAACAAAGTTAAACAAACAAAAGAGAAAAAATAAATGTATTGCCTAATTAGGTACCTAAGAATTTTTTTAACTTATTTTTAAAGGTCTTGTAGGGACAGTAGAAAGAATATGTATGGGCAAGTTATTGTACAGTCTAGGAGCTGTGAAAGCACTGTGATTACACGCAGCTGATGTTCTGCAGCTAGGCGCAACTATCCTCTCATCGTCTTGACTTCTAGTCTGATATTTATGTCTGAATAATGGAAAATTAGAAATATTTTCTTAATTAATAAAATCTGCTTAAATTTGTACAAATCTCTTATATAAGGCACATTAAAATCCTTAAAAACTTGGTCTGAAGCATATCTTACCAAGTTTTTAAGGATTTTAATGTGCCTTATATAAGAGATTTGTACAAATTTAAGAATCTTTGTTAACTATGAGAACACCATGATAATTCGAACGGATTATTCTATTTAAATCCCGGTTTTTGGAAGTTCAGCTTAATAACATTACTATTCTTGTATACACCTGCCGTATAATTGAGGACAAGTTACAATGTTAAAAAAAGAACTTATTAAAATGCACTAAGTATATATTTATTTACGTAACCCGTATGGGTTATGTTTAAAAGGTATATTAAGTTTATATTACATAGTAGTAATATATCAAAAGCTTTTTGATAAATGCTTTTCTCAATTGCTTTTCTCAATAATTGTTTCACATTCACCTTAATGCTTAATTATTTTATAAATATAAATGTTATTTTAATTTAGTTAAATGCCTTTGACTCATATTATTATTTTTTTTATTTCTGTTATCACCTTCTCTATAATTTTTTGTGTATGTTTAAATTTTTCAATCAATATGTCCATCATTGTACTTTATTTTTTCCTGTTTTAATTGTAAGATATTATTTTTTTTTATCCTATTTCAATGTTTTTTGTTTAATTCTACTGTGCTTTAAATATTTTTGTGAAATGGCTCACGCCATCAATTATGAATAAATAAATAAAATAATGTTTTATAAATAAGTCGCTAAGTTGAATAAACTTAAAATACACCTACTCGTTCTGACGAATTTCATCAGTAAAACGTAGATACTGATTAATTAATTTTGTATCTTTTTATTTTGACAATTTATTTTTATTTTCTAAAAAATATTTGTAAATTAAATAGATAAAGTATAGTATATACAAATTCGCTTATTCACGTTGTTAATAAAGGCTGGAGTCATAAAGTTTATACATATACTTAATCTTAAGCCGCAAGTTCAAAATCCACATACAATTTTTAAAAAGAATATTTTTTTTATTTTTAAATGATTGCTGTCTTTAATTCCGGTTTATGAAGTCATAAAAATTATTTTCCGGATAGCAAAACTAGACCTGATAATGGATTTTCGTTCCAACTTTCAATTCTCAAGCATAAATACACTGGAAGATACAAAAATAACAGACGCACACATACACACATTCATGTATCATCCAAATGCTATATGGTCCTAATTCTGCGTGGTTAAATTAATCAGTAAAAAAACACACACACACACAGACAATTTTGTGAAAACCACTTAAAAGTCTTAAAAACACTTGAAATGGAATAATTCAGAAGAAATCCCGGATTAGGACTGTTTTGCAAACACAAGACTTTTCTTATAAACCTACGATATAGCCAGGAAAATAAAAAGCAATGTATAGCTTAATATTTTATGTTAGATTAACAGTTCCAAGTTTTGACTCTCTTAAACATAAGATTGATGATTTGTTTAAAACTTGTTATAGAGATATTAAATATCTTTTAAAATATTATTTACATGTAAATATTTAATACTTACGAAGTGCATAGACAGACATGCTAACATAATGTTAGACATAGAGTTGCATAATGACACTCAATGTCTCTCTCTACCTACTTACCAAGCAACTAATTTAACCTTTAACAAGCTACAATTCTTCCGAGTACAAAATGGTCGACTAGAGGTTTGTTCTATAATATATTTTGCTCACCATTAATCAACCATTAACAAAAGAATAGGTGAACTAAGGTTACTGAGAACGAGAATCCTGTTTGCAATAGAAGCTATCAAGGAGTATAGAGAGAATTTAAATTTAAATCTCTCTGGAAAACTTAAAATAAAATTATGCACCCTGTTCTCAGGGTCTTGCATCCCCAGGACGCAAAACCCCAGGGGCTTGACTTTTTTTTTTAACTTTATTGATTATTTTCTACAATAAATGAATTTGTCATAGTGCTGATGCTGGTTAAAGTGACTTGGCAGTCTTGATAAGAGGAATCACCCAGTGGTGATACTCCTTGGCGTGGTTAGGTAAATGTTGAAATTTAACTTACAATAAAAAAATTTGACTTGAACTAAATTAGTGGAATAGAAATTAGTTGACTTTGAATATTTGAATTTTCCGAAATGTTTTGCGTTTTTGAATTTATATGATTTTATAGGAATTTATCTTGACTTAAAAAATGAATGTTAACTATACCAGGAACGACTCCCAATTTGTAAAATTAGCTTCTTGCCGAAAAGAGAAGCAAAATGCTTAATGCTTATGTCGGGCAAACATGAGATGATACAAATTCAGTACATGGTACCTCAGATTAAGTCTGCCTCCCTCTCACGGGTATACTTTAATAGTGCTAACTAATCCCAACAGATCTTGAAATTTTAAATGATTTCTAAATATCATCTTGAGAGGGCTCGTCGTGCTCATTGAGACTAGAAGTTAATCACTGATATAACTTTATTAGTTGAGAGCTCGAGTGTTGCTCAGCCTGATGATGGCATTATGCTGAAACCGGTCAAGGGATATTCATATCCAACTGCAAATATCGACGGTAGCTGATTCTTCGTTTGCTTCTTTAACTTGCGGTAAATACAACCTTTTTGATTTCTAAATAATTTAACTTTGTTTTACATTCTATAAAAATTATTCTCTACCAGCAGCAATTTGCCTCAGGCATCGCACATATTTACTTTTTCCTCACCAGTTTGCTGGACAAAATCATAGTTATCTCATTTAGAATCTTAAGCGATCCCAAAAATTCCGCATTTTATCTACCGTCGCTTAGAAAAAAACCTTAGATTAATATACTCATTCAATCTTTAGCAAAAAAAAAGCGTCTGAAACAATTTTTTTTAAGTACACCGTCAGCTTGAAGTAAAAGTTCTTTAAACGACACATCGATGTGCATTCGATCTATCGAACAGGTTGATCTTAATCTAATTATCAAGCTAAACTTTGTCAATGATTTCATGCATGGATAATTTACCATAAAGATGCCGACCTACAGCAATATATTGGTTTGAAAGAAGGTTCAGGCATTTTCACATAAAACGAAATACCGGTCTGCATGAATTATGTTGTAAATTTTATATTTAGATTTTTTTATTTTAAATAAGGTAATGCGGGTGAATTTATTTTTATGCTCAAAATATAAATTTAAGTCAGATTGTCATCACATTATTTTATACACAGTATCTAAATACACAAGTGTTTGTACATCAAATACTTTATCTCACTAATTGTTAATTCGCTTTCAGGTTAAGGCTTAATTACTTTGCAAATATTATGTTTTATAAGTAAGTCACAAAGTTGAATAAACTTAAATTATACTGGTTTTAATAGATATTTATCCACTTCTGCAATTTGTTTTAACGTTCTAATAATTATTTTGCGATGAATATGCATAAAGTTACACAAATGCATTTGTTTAAATAGTTTTATAAAGCCATAAATACAAGCAATAATAAATTTTGATTCCCAAGCCCAAAATTAAATAACTTTTTTTATTTATTAAAATACGGGCCTTCGCTCCGTAGCCGCTACGCAACAACGGCTCTTCGAGCCCCGGCTGCTCCGCATATATATTAGAGATATTATTACTAGAGGCAGGGCCGTGCAAAGGAGAGGAGGACGAAGGGGGCAACTGCCTCGGGTGCCGACTATAGGGGGGCACAAAGTTAAAGGAATCAATCTAAATATTTTTTTAAAAAATAAAAAAGTTCAAATAAATATTACAAAATTATAAAAATACTTCGAATTTTTTCTGTCATTGTTTATTAGATCCCGCAGATAAGGCGTTAGTTCTAATGATTTTGATAAGCTTATTCTTGAATAAACATGTTTTGCCTTTTTTTCGAATAACATTTTTCGATCTTTCGAGTTTAAAAAAGAGATAAGCAATATACTCGTACCTCGTTTTAAGTTTTTTGTTTCATTCATTATTGTACCTCCGAGCGACAAAAATCACCAGCGACTAGATTTCGTAAACACTATTAGATATTTGTTTAAATTTACCTAATCTAGTCGCCTGGAGACTAAAATCTTCGGTAACTACCGACAAAAAGTAAAAAAACTCCCCAGCGACTATAGCTTTTTTAGACAATAGCACTCTCTTCATTCAGGGACTTAAAATCATGATTTTAAGCGTCAGCGACTATGAAGTCGTCCTGTGTAATCGATCATTAATAAACACATCTGTAAAATTACTTTGGTTTAAAACCGTGTTTATATGTTAATAAATAAACATATTTATTTGTTTATTTATAATCTTTTTTTTTATCAAACAAAAATTGTAAAATAATGTAAATATATTCCTAAACAGAAAATATAGACACATCATTTGTTATTGTTTACACAAAGGGCATCTGTGTTACTGTAAACGTTAAAATTAGCGCAAAAAAACGTTTGCGCTATGTTTTGCGGAAAAAACTGAAAGCCCACCCAATTTAAAATTTATTAAGGGGGCGTCATTTGCAAGTCCTCACTAGAGGGGCACTATAGGTTAAATTTTAAAACATCGAAAAAGTAACCTGACGCAATATCACAATAATTTATAAAGTAAAACGTTAAAAATACAAATAAAAACACAAACCATGTAAGTAAAACCGAAATAAATTTACTACTTTTATTACCTAAACTTTTGAAGGAGGTTTCACTGAGGTTACATAAAGGCCCCTGAGAGTCCCAAAACCATAAAGATATATTACTAGATGGGTCCTATTGATTGAATTTTGAAACATCGAAAATATAACCTTTGATTATCAATATAATCAAATAAACAGAACAAAATTACAGCGACAGACAGTAGAACGCTGAAAAAATAATCTGTCTTTTGGTGTTACTTTTTAGGTATTTGCATGCATTTACTGGTTGCCTTTTGACTTTACCCTTTGTCTAAACATCTAAACAAGTGCATTAGTATAACGTTACGTATATACATGTATAAATTACAAAATACTGATTAAATAGAACACATTAAAATAAATAGCATAAATGAAAAGATATAAAATATCTATGTTTAAAAACAATTATAATTTATAATAAAAAATAGAATTGTGGAGTCCAAATATAAGAAAAAATAAGAAACAAGTCTCTCCACTGATGTTATAGTTTAATGACAGAGCCAGCTTTTAGACATAACAGTCCATCATCAGTGCAAACGAGACGGCGAGATGCGAAGAAAGTGTTAAGAAACGGGGAAGTGATTGAATCTTCCAACTCGTTGAAATCGACTGAGTCAATTTCAACTTAGTGTAGGGCCAAACTGATTTCACAATGTAAGAAGAGTCATTCAACAAGAAATTTTTTGGGCCAACAAGCATCCTATATAAAGTAATAAATAAACCAAGTAGGGAAACAAACGCGATTTCTGTCAAATTTTTCTATAGGCGCAGCCATTTTGTTTTACCCTCGTAAATGTAAACAAACTATTTACGGCACTCAGCATTACTGTTTTTAATACGTTGCTTCTAACTTTTTAGTATAAAATGTTTCTAATTTGTATAAAAAATAATATATTTAAAAAATAATATATTTTGTCACATCCAATATAGGTTTAAATGATTAATTAAATAATAGGTTTGTTTAAATTACTTAAAACGAGCGGCTAATTAAACTTTTATTTTTTTGTGTGAAGTGCTCAAGTTTTTATATTTTTGCAAGTGATGAGTTTATTCTCTTCAAATATGTACATTAATTGATAATGTAAGAATAATTAACCTAAAGTGGCCTAAAGTTTTTTAATATAATCGTAATTTTAAGTAAAATTTAAGGCAATAAACTTTCGTCTATAAATTTATCAAAACTTAAAAAAAAGCATTTGATTTACCTTTACTATAGTTCCTCTATCTTTAACTCCATGATTGTAACAATTATTTTACTGAATTCAATACAAAACTTTTAAATTCACACGTACATATTAACTATCAACTTTCGAAAACACGATTAAAATTAAAACTGTCCTTAAATTATTAGTGTTGCCAATCAAATAAAACACAAAAAAGGTAAATCCTAGAGAGCTCATACGCAGTTATTCCAAATTTTAGCGATATTTATATTTTTGAGCCAGCTATCAGCTGATTACGCATGTCTCATTTTTTTTTCGGAGTTTCCCTCTTTGGTTTATATAATTACTTTAACCCTATAATAACCTCGAAGTAAAAATTGTCAGTCTTCAGTGTTTATAGAAAATTAAAGGCATAAAGACAATACATTTTGATTAATTACATTGATTACTATTATACAAATCTCTTCATACCTAAAACTGTTTTATTAAACTGATTAAAATATGCCTTGAAAATTTGCAGGTGAAGATTTTAAAAGGGACTAAATAGTGGCTCTGTCAGAAATACGTTCAAATCGTGGACAGTTTGAAGGAGCATCTTTTAGAGTTAAGACAAGTATAAAAAATGTAACTTTTTTTATAGAATTATTTATTTTTATTTAAATAAAAAGTAGTCAAACTCAGTCTTATTATTATCAATTGACATATATACATTTAATCAATTAATTTTATCCTTTTTACGAAACATTAAAGCTTTTATGTTCTTTTACTCGGATCCCTGTCAGTCTCCCATGTGGTCTAGTGGCTAGGATATCTGGCTTTCACCCAGAAGGCCCGGGTTCGATTCCCGGCATGGGAACATGCTTATTATTCCAAGTTTTTCCCTTTTGATAAAAAAACTACTTATTAATTAATTGTAATTATCTAATAAATTTTATTTTTTAAGTATGTCTATTAAACAATAGTTGTGATTTGTGAATTACAATATTAATTTAAATTTATTATTATTATTTAATTACAAATTTAAAAAAAATATAAACTCTCACTACAATATGTAAATATAAGTAAACATATAAAAACTTTAATTAAATAAATTAATCAATTTAATTTTATCTATGCAAATAAATAGATAAATATAAAACATGATTTATATCAAATTTTATAATATAGATAATAAAAAATATATAACTTATTATATTAACAAATTATAAATGTTATTTAATAAATAAAGTTATAATACTTGCTATATTATTTTACGTATATTTAGTATGTATTTATAAATATTTGATACCTTGTAATAAACCTAATTCAAATTCTAATTTCTTTTCCTGACGTCATAACTTGGATTACTGTCATCTATCATATGGCAAGATGTTGAAAGTTTATGAACCCCATTGTTTGAGAAAAATGTATGACAATTTGGTAAACAGGACAAGATACCATGAAATCATAAATAGTAAAAGTACAACAAAGTGCCTTTGCACAAACGGGCTTTTTTCAGCGGCCCTGTTTTTCTCATCTTTATTACTAAATTCATTACTACAAACAATATAATAGTAATTATGAACATACATATAATATATACAAAATTATTTTTTAATTATATATTTCTAGTATACTTTTTATGATGATATCACTGTATTAATTTAAATGTTTTGTAGTCATGGATAATTAAAATAAAAAATAACAAGTAAACATTATAAAATATAAAATGTTTTACAGAAAAAAAACAAGCATAATATACCAACTATTAAATGAAATACAATCTTAACATAACAACTTCATACAAACTTTCCTTCTAATAGAATTGTTATTAACATAATGGTATCAAAAGAACCGCAGCATTCTTACATACTTAATTATAATAATTTAAACAAAAACATTAAAAACTCATTTTCAACACTGTCCGTCATTAGTTTCAACACCGACCCAAATTTGCCAAAATTAACCCCGTTTCGTATTATGTATGGGATGCTTCAAAT
Organism: Microvelia longipes; assembly: GCA_018340805.1. Taxonomy (NCBI): domain Eukaryota; kingdom Metazoa; phylum Arthropoda; class Insecta; order Hemiptera; family Veliidae; genus Microvelia; species Microvelia longipes. The sequence continues at coordinate 23,142,589 of JACMZG010000022.1, forward strand.
AAACAATATTAAATCATTAAAAAAATATATGTATATTTATATTAACACTATGAAATTATTAATTGTTGAAAAATTACATTACGTATTGAGTGAAAACTTTATTATATTCAATTTGTCTATCATATTATACTTTTTATACTTTCTTCAGAAATTTTAACGTAAAAATAAGAGTATTATGGTTTTGTTAAAATTTACTAAAACTCGAATTATAATAACTTCATTTTTACATTTTTGAACTTTTATAATAATCGATTAATAATCGATTATTTTTTGTGTTTGAAACTTATTTTTATTATAATAAATAATAATGGCTCTATTACTACAAAAATTACAGTAATTATTTTGTATTAAAGCGTTGAAAAATATTTATTTTTATTATTATAAATAATAATTACTAATATTTTCAAAGGCTCCAAGTTTTTAATTTATTTTAAGTAAAGGGTATTTATAAACGTAATTAGGTTAATTTGAATTTAATATGATGTAGATGTTTTTTTAAGTTACTTCTTTTTATTTCAAAATGTAAAAATGTATATATTTTGTATAGTTTTATAGTTAAAAATAATATGACATTTAAGTTTAAATTTTATCCTAATGCTATATAGGATCAATTTAAAAGAAATGCCATATATATATTATATATATATATATATATATATATATATATATATATTATATATTATATATATAATGACACAATATGATTGAGCGAAAGACACCCAGGAAATGTAACAAGCAAATTGGAACGCTAAATATGGGAACTGTTTCATCATTTGACTTTCGTCATCATTGATGGTTCGACATAATGTCATGTCCCACTCTGTTTATTTACGTCTAACTCATCAAAGCCCCGACAGAGGCTGAATGCGTAATTTTAAAATTATTTGCTCGCCAGGGGTGTTCAAGTTCCATATCGAACAAATAATATAATATTATAATGAGGATACTAAAGCTCACTTCGCGCGCCGGCGGGTAAATTTTATAAAATGTGAATTAGGGAAGTAGTATTTTCTCAATTTCTGTAAATATTACTTAAGTTATTTGTGTCGGTTTTTATTACACGCAGAAGGTTGGGAGGTCATATGCACTATTTCTTTAAAGATGTCTTTTTATAATTAGTTCCAACTTCCAGAATTTTACTTTGGTAAAAATTGAAATTGTTGCTTATCGCGTGTTGGGCTAGAGCGCATTGACTGGTTTTAGTTTTATTATTTAACGAGATATTAGATTTATGACCTGATAACACCTGAATTTTGTGATGATTATCCTATATAAACTTTTTCACAGTTCCTACTGGGTATCTTGTGAATAATATTTGGTTTCGTGTCTTTAGGTATGAGTGTCATCGTTGTTGAAAATGCTACCTTTTTAATTGTTTTCTTATTTTTAATGCAAATCCTGGTTTGATTGTTTCCTGGCTTCTTTAAACTTTTAAAGTTTGGCTGGATAAAATAAAATCAAGTCTTTTATTTTACCTGATCATTACCTTACAACTCTAATCTCATTTTTTAAAACAATCTATAGAAATAGTTTGAAATTGAAATGAAAATTACTGACTAATTACCTTATAACTACACATAAAATCTCCTACTCTGACCCCTCATATTTACTATTATTCAAATAACTAATACTATTTTATAAATATATAGGAGTATAAACTTATTAACCTAAAATAAATATGATTAAGCCGTCAAAACATGAAAATTTTTAACTTTGTCGGAGTTTCAAGCTATTTATTTAGGAATGATTACAGGGTTTACCCTCTAATTTATATGAAAGTAGCTTGTTTAGTACAAAAATACCCTAATAGAGACTAGTTAGGGTCTTTACACTATACTACCTCACCCTAATTTTTTAGAAAACAATAAAATAATAAAATAAACATTAAAAATTTCTTATTTATAATATTACTTGCAGTGATGCCCGAGCTTCGGCAAATATTTTATTTTTCTAACAACATATTATTAATTATTCCTTTGAGGACTACAAAAAATAGAAGTTGTTAACAGCTCTAACAGTAAAAACAATCTTTGTTTCAGATGGCAATTATCAAGCCGTGCTTTATATTAGTGATAATAGCCTTTATTATAGAACCCAAGCCACTGATCACGTCCAGGACCCTGCATTGTTATGGTCAGTACAACAGAGTGTTGGCCCCAACATCTGTTGTACCTGGGGTGTCGGAGATAGGAAACATACCCTTCGATAATGAAGTGAATGCATATTATTAATACATTACAAATAAATGCTGCAGAACATGTAAAGTACACGGGGTCACTCTAATACATGTTCCAGAGAATTAAATTAAAAACACAAGATACAACGAGACATTTATTCTGACAGGACAAGAAAAACACACGTAAAGGGTATAATTTGATTAAAAATATAAATTGTAAATATAAATTGATAAAAAAGATATAAATTGAAAGCAAGTATAAACTGATTGAAATATATAAATTGAGATAATACAGCTTTGCGGCGCGGTCTTATAATCCACTAGGTAATACTACGGGTAACTTGTAGGTTTAAATAGGGATTTTCCGAAAAACTATAATAAAAATTACACCAACACGTAGTTATTTTAAAGTTTGAAAACACAGGAGATACCTCCAACAGGGTTAGTTGGGGGGAATACCCGATGTAAGAGACCGCGGGTGGATGGAGTGGTTACCGCTAAGGACCTAGATGTCGAAGCGGATAATCCGGGCAAAAAAAAATAGCCTCTATTGCTAAGCACTCAAAAGATTGTAGCTGAGAATGTTTTTGTTTGTTTATTTTATTCAGATAGTAGTGATAATAACCTCTAAATATTGCTAAGCATTCAAAAGATTGTAGCTGAGAATGTTTTTTTTTGTTTATTTTATTTGGATAGTAGTGATAATGACCTTTAAATATTGCTAAGCACTCATAAAATTTTAGATGATAATGCTTTTGTTTGTTTATTTTAATTAGATAGTAGTGATAATGGCCTCTAAATACACTATTTAGATTGTAAGTGGTACAGAATTTTCTGTTGGAAGATTTTTCTAAAGAAATTCAGCCCAATCTTAACACTACATGAAGAGTGGTGTTTTTTTGTTTGTGAGTTCATTTTGTGGGTAATAGTGTCACATACCATTCATAAACTATAGGGTATAGAACATTAGCAAGGTTGATTTTTGTACTATGTTTCATTTCGATCCGAAAAAGCAGTGAAAAGTTATCGTGTTCCATAGAATCGTCTAGGACACAAAAATCTCGTACACACACACACACACACACACACACACACACACATATATATATATATATATATATATATATATATATATATATATATATATATATATATATATATATTTCATATATAGTTATTTATTTATAAACCTGAACAATATATATGTATTCTTGAACAGTGAGTCAAGAACCTCCCTTCACTCTCCTTTCCATGGCCCCAACCTCATAAGCACATTTTTTCTTTAAAAATTTGCAAAAAAATATGTTTATTCTGCTTTACAAAATCAAAAACCTTACAATCATTTTTAGCTTATTTTACCACCTAGTTCATTATCCAAAATTATTTTTTTACCTTTTCTTTTATTCCAATAAGTTTAATTACTATCGTTTCACTAAGTCAATTTTTTTTATGCAGTCAAGTAAGTACTTTATAAGTAAGCATTATTATTTTTTTCCTCCCTCACGTCAAGTTCTTATTTTAGACAATTAATTCAATTTATGTAACCCAATGAACAAAACAATTAAAAAATGCAATTAACGAATTCGCTTAAAAAATCATTTATTTTAAATAACAAAAGTAAAAGACAAAAAAAATATATAATTGCAATAATAAGCGTAAAAGAGTTAATTTATTTATATTAAATAGTTGCTATAACAACATTTTAGGAAAACATTAAAAAAACTTTACCGCCTAACTTACACACAGACACTTGCACTCCCGAATTTAATAATAATTAGTTTGTATAAGACATAGAAATAATATATGTCGACCAATAATTTCAACTAATAGTGAGACTTATGAATGACTACGACATTTTTAAGGTTTATCAAACCTCAGTGTTACTTATTTGGTGTAAGTTTCAAACAATTGACAACACTGTGCTGCCATTTTAACTATTAACCTCCGTCTGAATTACTGTCCAGGCTTTAAATTAGTTTGAATTACAGGAATTAGTGTTTATTACACGTTTCATACCAAACTTCATTTCATAAATGATTACTATTAATTTAACTTATGTTTATTTCGTTTTTACATTTCCTTCAGCGAAGTTTTCAGTTTTTCCTCTAGTGTAATTTTTTTTTATAAAAAGAAATACTTATATTTAATAACTTTTTTATTCTTAATATTTTTTTTTCATTAAACACAAATAATTCGCTTTAATTTTAATTGTTCACAACTTGCTGCTAATTTTCTTACTTGTGTTTTATTTTAGTGACCTCTAATTTTATATGTACCCTAATTGAACTTACATTATTTTGATTTATTTTTCAATAAATACAATCATTTTAACAGTATCATTTATTATAATTATTTTATAATATATCATTATATATAATAATTTTATAAAACACATTAATATAATATTTGTAATTATGAATATTACGCTTAGTCATATGTGAAAAGGGGTATATGTTTATAAATATAAATATATATATATATATATATATATATATATATATATATATATATATATATATAATATATATATAAAGTTTCTTTAAAAATATTCGAAAATTTTAATTTTCCTCATTTATACCGTAGGTATATAGGAAAAGTATTGTGTTTGCAAAAAAATCCGAAATAGGGATATCACAGGAATTATCCGTTTAAGTGTTTTTAAAGCCTCCTGAGTGGTTTTCACAAAGTTGTCTGTCTGTATGTGTTTGTCTGTGTCTGCGTTATCATCGTAGCTCCTAGAGTATTCATCTAGAGAGTTGAAACTTGTAGTGAAAAATCAGTCTATCGCTGTAGTTGTGCTTTTGGGAAAATATTTTTAATAACGTCATTAACCCACAATAATGACTAAGCAAACATTTTAAAAAATATAACCGGGCTATATATTTTTAATTATTAAAAATATAATATAAATTTATATTATAAATATAAATTTATAATAATTTTAAATTTTTATTATAAATTATAATATATAATTTTATAAATATAAAATTATTAAAAAATATAATTTTAACAAAATATAAAAAAAGATGTGATCGGATTGAGATTTAGCACGCATGTAGACATGTATAAAACTAACATATGTTCTATGTTTCATTCCATTATCAGCATTAGTTCAATTTTTATTGAAACACTTAGGTACGTTCTTTTAAAACTGTTTAAAAGATTGGAAAACAATGTAATTGAGTTGAAATTCAGTACAAGTATATACCTTTACGTAATAAATAAGTACAGAAGTTTCGTTTCAATACAAGTTATTTATGATTTTTGTTGCATCATGAAAGTTAAGCAACATTTAGCGTGTTCAGTGCTGTACCGCTGAAATTGAAACGGATGCATTGTCTACCTGAGGATGTGCGAAGCGAGTCCGAAGACATGCTGCTGTATAAATTTGGTAAATTGTATATTCTTAGGACGAGCGAAGCAGTTCCGAAACTGGGAGGATGAGCGTAGCCGATGAGGAAAAGTTCCGAGCGTCCGAAACTGGGAGGATGAGCGTAGCAAATCCGATGAGGAAAAGTTCCGAAACTGGGAGGATGAGCGTAGCAAATCCGATGAGGAAAAGTTCCGAAACTGGGAGGATGAGCGTAGCACATCCGATGAGGAAAAGTTCCGAAACTGGGAGGATGAGCGTAGCACATCCGATGAGGAAAAGTTCCGAAACTGGGAGATGAGCGGCAATCCGATGAGGAAAAGTTCCGAAACTGGAGGATGAGCGTAGCACATCCGATGAGGAAAAGTTCCGAAATACCCCGCACCCGATTTTTTTAATTCATATTAAATGAATATATAATATATCCTTATTTATTTTTTTTTTTATTTGTTGCTTATAAAGTATTAAAGTGAAACAAAATGGTGGAAGCAATGGTTTTAAAAAAGCGGTGTTTTTGTTCTTTTTCGTGTTTATTGTTGTAAAAACAAATTAGCATATTAATTGTAGTTTTCGTATTAAAAGTCTTTACTTCACATATTTTTGTTTAATTTTCCTTGTTTAATTAATTATTTTTAATTAAATGGTTTTGATAGTTGTTTAGTATTATTTTATTATCATTTAGATAACTTTTTACTTGAAATTTTTATGTGTTGTTTCCCTCTGTTTCATTTTTGTGAAATGAATGAATTACATTAGTTATATAACATTTAACTATGTACTATTTTCTTTAAAAATCTTTTAATTACGTAATTAAAGAATATTTTATAAGGAGATATGACCACAAGATGTATATGTATGAATATATATATATATATATATATATATATATATATATATATATATATATATATATATATATATAATATATATATATATATATAGTAACGTAAAAATAATATATAATACGTAAATATCCAGTGTGTGTTGTCATTAACGCCCAACAATGACTCAGCAAAAATTCACTTAAAAATAAGAAATATAAGATTGGATTAACATTTATAATGTATATAACAATGTTGTAAACACGTGGACGATGTTAAAGTTTATTATCAGCATTAGTTCCAATAATTTCTTTTGACTTATAACAATTTATGTAAACAAATTACGTTTGACGTCAAATATAATAGGAGATTCGTTTACGTTTTAGCAGTATGCTAATAACTAAACTGCAATCACGATGAACTGTTGAATGACAATAACCATGCGGCCTCGCGTGAATACAGTGAGGCACAAGTTTAGAGTAGCGGCTCTGACGCGCTACTCTGGTGGCTAGCTGCGTCTCTTGGCACAACGATCAAGAGGCTAAAACCTCCTATTTATTACGTAAGAACCCTTTGTAAAAACTTTTGAACCTAATCTTGTTTAGGTTACATAGGAATAAGTCTCACTTAATCTCAAGTAATGTTCTTAAATGCCGCCCTCACTTATAAAAAATATTTTATTCTAATAAGGGACTACATATTGTTACTAACGACACACCTATAATTACCAGTTTTATGGCTTTAGGCATTTCTATTCATTTAATTCATAATAAAATTAAATTTATAACCTTAATTTATGAGTTGTATAAAAATAAATAAACACGAAGCAGAGAGGTGTTACATTATACTAAGAAATATTTTAAAAATATTAATTAAACAAATAGTTGAATTTCTCAGCAGATGTGTTTGGGTAACTTAAAAGATAAGAAAGATTTTGTATGGGGGGTATCTCAGAAATTTTCTCATTTTTATCGGATTCGCTACGCTCATCATCAACACTTCGGACTCGCTTTGCTCGTCATCACCACTTTGGACTCGCTTCCCTCATCCTAAGAATATGATAAATGCATAATATGCTTAATTTATAATTTAATATAAAACCTTTTTGTACAAAAAAACTTATTTTTAACGAACGAAACAATTGATACAGTTCTATAAAATAAATACTTTTGATATTTTTAGCCATAATTATTTCGATACTGTTTGGACCATCTTATGACTTAAGTAAATAGATATTACATTAAAATAAGTCAAATTAACTATAAATAAACAAGTAAATAAAATCTTTAAACAAAATTATGTTTATGATAACCATAGAGGTAGGTATATAGTACTAGAGGGGCCATTCCCACTTTCAATACATTAAGAGACTTGTAGCATATATTTAAGGCTCTCAGGGGGTCTGTATAACCTCATTGTAACCTACTTAAAGAGTGTGTTAAATAGAACGATTGATAAATCAATCGTTCTTGGCTTTTTGCACATCATTTTTGTTTGGCTTTGTATTATGAACTGTATTTTATGTATGTTAATTTACTATTTTTCTTTTAATGTAATTTGATTACTGTTAATTTGATCATATCATAATCTTAGGCCCTCTCTAGTATTAAGCCATAATATTAGGCTAGTATATTTAGGCCATAATATTAGGGCCTCTCTAGTAATAATATATCTTTGATGATAACCGTACTTAAGATATTTTAACCGGTTTTTTAACTGAAAATTCTGCATTTGTTTTGTGGCTAGTAAAGTAAATTTTCATGTCTTCTAAAGTGTTCAGTCATCTATTAAAGTTCAGTTCGTGTAAAAGTGTGATGTCATCGTCGGTAAAGTTGTAGTCGGTGGATTTTCAATAGTGCTGTCTCTAGATTTTCTTTATCTTTAATTTCTGATTTTAGTTTAATTTTCAACTTATCATTTACTTATAATGTAAAAGACAGATTCTTTTTCGGTCCAGCCTCGCTAGATAATCAATTAATATCATGTAATACCTTTTTTATATCATATTATAGCCATACATGCTTCTGAAAAAAATTTGTATCCATCACATGTATATGTCAATAAATAATTTCGAATAATTCATAATGAAAGATTTATATTCTATAATTTTTATTACAAATAAATATATGTATTTATTTTATCACTTCACTTTAATTAAAATAATATAAATAATGATAAATAAATAACTCTGTGGAGTAATCCAAGTATAAGTAAATAAATAGTCTTTATTTACTTAATTAAAATAAGCCAAATTTTATTTGACTTATAAAGTGTGGGGCCTCGCACTGGACCCCGACGTTTCACTCTGTCTGCAAGCTAGCTCTGGCTAATAGCTAACTTTTCAAAATATTTGACATCGTCCTGATTGGATTTCGAGCACCAACCGGAACCAATATCACTAAAACGGTGTTAAAATACGACTAAGAGTTCTCGAAAATTTTACAACCACCTATTTTAAATTTATTATTATTTATTAAATTGTATTTATTAAATAAAATAAAATTTTATTTAAACTTTAATTATAATTTTTAAATATTACTTTCTAATTTAATTTTAATTTTATTTAAAATTTAAATTTTATTTAAAATTTTATTATAATAAAATTTATTAAATTTTTATTTTAAAAAGCAAAACTACGCTCCAATAAATTGATCTCATAAAAAAATATTCATAAATATTTAAAATTTTATGTAAAAGATGCACAAAGTACCCACAATGAAGCCGATAAAACCCAAGTATTAAAGAACCGCTAAACTTAATGACAAAATTAAAATTAATTTCCTGAAACAAATTTTCGTATGTAAATAATTATAAAAATGCTCTGAAAGAAGTCATTAATGTTTTTTTTGTACAACTATAACACATGTTCAAAATGTTGCTCTGTCCAGGTTTTGTTTTAACCTAACCGGATCTATTAGCTTTAAATAACTATATTAAATATTTAATAATGTTATTATACATAAATAAAGACACTTATTTAAAATGTTATAAAACGCTAAGAAATAAAGTAAAGAAAACATGTCAGAACCAATAAATTTTGACTTATTTTAATAAAAGTGAAGTGATAAAATAAATACATATATTTATTTGTAATAAAAATTATGGCATATAAATCTTTCATTATGAATTATTCGAAATTATTTATTGACATATACATGTGATGGATACCAGTTTTTTTCAGAAGCATGTGTGGCTATAATATGATATAAAAAGGTATTACATGAAGTATTTTAAAGTAATAACAGTAAATATTAATAGTTTTTGTATAGCTATGACTTCCTTTAGTGAGGCTTGACACGAGCAGACGTAAAAAAAAACTTGAAAGTTGAAGAAGCAAACGAAGAATCAGCTACCGTCGATACTTGCTGTCGTATATGAATATCTCTCGGCCGGTTTCGGCTTAACGCCATCATCAGCAGGCGAGTCGACACTCGAGCTCTCAACTAATAAAGTTATATCAGTGAGTAGCTTCTTGCAATAATGAGCTCGACGAGCCTTCTGAAGATAAGGAAGGGAGTAGGGATGGGTTTATGTAGGGAAGTGTGTATACCTGCCCCTGATGGTGTTAGCCGAAACCGGTCTATGGATATTCATATCCAACAGCAAGTATCGACGGTAGCTGATTCTTCAATTGTTTCTTCTCTTTCTTAATTTTTATTCCAAAGAATTATTAAGGGCTTGAAGAGTTAAAGAAATTTACCGATCCCACCAACGTTTTAGCAGATAAATAAAGAGAAAATTTGGTAATAATAGTTATGATTTATTTTATTAATAATTTGTAAGTAACTTGAAAACAGAATATTGAAATTTCAAAATTTTGGGTTCCATTTGAGTGAATGTATTTAGTTGAACAGACTGAAATATAATGTAGGATAGAGCGAAGGTAGGGAGGGTTGAAAACGACGAGTTTGAACAGTTCTAATCCTATTTCACCTTTTACATATCCTTGAGATGTTACTAACCAAATACTTTTCCTCCTTGTATATGCCATGAAAAGATAAACATTGATGACAGTCGGTGTTGTCTTAAGTCAATTTCTCACTTCCTTATAAGAGAATCCGGGAGAAATTATTTTCACTATTTCCGTTAGAGCAAATCCTTTTAAAAAGACGAGAGCATTAAAAATGTGATTTTGTTTTCGTTGAAGTGGGGTGTTAATAATTTTAAAAAAAAATAAGTGAAACCAATCTCCCAAAACATTAAGGTACTACGTACACATCTTACTATATCGTATTAAGTACATCTTATCCGCGGGTCGTATTAAGTACGCTAGATAAATACGGTTAGGATACGCTGTGAGAACTATGCGGATAGAATCCAGTCGGATTCACTAAAACTAGGAAGATGGAATCCAAGTCAATACCCCGATACGCTATTTGTACCTAGGTTAAATTTTGAAACATAGAAAAAGTAACCTGACCATCTTCGCTTATAAATATAATCAAATAATTAATAGAAAATTACATTAACTTACATAGTAGAACGTTAAAAATACAAATCAGAACACAAACAATGTGCGGGAAACCAAAATAAATTTATTAATTATAACCTTAACTCACTCTTAAAGGAGATTTCAATGAGGTTACACAGAGCCCCTGAGAGCCCCAAAAAGATGTTTCAGGCCTCTCAATGTATTTAGATAGGCTATGCCCCCTCTAGAATATATCTCTATGTTCTCGACGAACTATTATTTCACTTTACTTCGTCTATCGTCTTTATAATATTTTTTCACCACATAAATTGCAAATATTATTTTTAACACTCTAATTAAATATATTTTTGTTTTAAACTTCTATATGACCTAAGTGAACGTTTACAATAATAGACGCGATGTTTGGGTGGGATCTATTGTGACGTTATCTGAATCATTAAACTAAACAAATATGGTGCAAGAACCGTATTAAATGCGTATAGAATACGATAACCGGTTCAATTCATTGTGTATACGTAGTAATTAAGAGAGGCTTTGCCCTTTCTATATTCATTTATCTCCATGCTCAAATACAATAACGAAATAGGGAGCCTCAAGTCTACATTTAGATACCACATAATAACTATATAATAAAACCACATTATAGAAGCGGATTTCTAAAGACAATATAAATATTATGTAAGAATCTAAACAAATCAACAAATTTAATATCTAAAAATAAAAGATAAATACGTATAATTTAAAACTAATCAACAAATATGACGCATCTTATCTCTATCACTGATCTAAATGTTTGTAAATGAACCCACAAACAAAAGGATATTTATGTAAAATTATATCATCTTAATGAGCTATTAATTAGCTCATCAAAATACAGGTTATATCCAGGTTTCACAAATAAAGGAGTCAAATTCTATATTTTTCATAAAATTACAAATGTCTTTTTATTGTAAACGTTTAAAGAAAGAAAAGAAAAATAAATAAAACTTAGTTATTAAAATAACTAAGTTTTATATAGCTTTATATTTAATATAAAGCTATATAAAACTTTATATTAAAATTTATATAAGTTATACATAAATTATTATATAAGTTTTATATTAAATTAATTTAGACATTAATAATAAGTGTAAAATAATTTATAGTTTAATTACTAACAACTATCAATATTGACATATTGAAACATACTCGTATTGAAACATGAGGCTATTGGCTTCATAGCTGCTACGCGGTGTCGACAAAGTGGGCCACTTCACAAACACATGGTTGTTGTGTTGTAGTCGTTTGTCGCATTAAAAATTTTCTCTCTATCATACTGCTTTAATATTAGCAAATTACGGACAGTATTGGTGTTAAAACCAATATTAGCAAGAAGATTTAGGTCTTCCGGTGGTGACCGCGTCAATGTAGATAAAGAATCCGACGTTTCGCTTCCACTGTCCCCCCATGATGTCCTACATCCCTGAAGATGCCTACCACAGTGGGAGCGAAACGTCGGATTCTTCATCTACATTGACGCGGTCACCACCGGAAGACCTAAATCTTCATGACAATAACCGCAGAAGCCTACGCAGTTTATTATCAATATTATTACGGACAGTATTGGTTAAAACCAATATTAGCAAATTACGGACAGTATTGGTGTTAAAACCAATATTAGCAAATTAGTACAGTATTGTTGTTAATATTAGGTAGTATTGTGTTAAACCAATATTAGCAAATATACGTACAGTATTGTTGTTAAAACCAATATTAGCAAATTACGTACAGTATTGGTGTTAAAACCAATATTAGCAAATTACGTACAGTATTGTTGTTAAAACCAATATTAGCAAATTATACGTACAGTATTGTTGTTAAAACCAATATTAGCAAATTAACGTACAGTATTGTTGTTAAAACCAATATTAGCAAATTATACGTACAGTATTGTTGTTAAAACCAATATTATACGTACAGTATTGTAGTTAAAACCAATATTAGCAAATTACGGACAGCATTATTACAGGACTAAACATTATTATAGGTTAATTATTATAGGGTCATTGATTACATAAGCAATTCGGGACATGTACAAAGTCGATATAGAATTCTCAAATATATATAATATATATATATATATATTATATATATATATTATATTATATATATATAATATATATATTATATATATATATATATATATATATATATATATATATATATAAAGGCCGGGATCGTTAAGCTACCCGCTTCTCACACAGCATAAATGGAATCTGAATAAGTTTTTAAGTAGAATTAAATAAAAGTTTTTTTTTAATTTTTTGGTTCTTAATAAATGAATACAGTAACTTAGAAATATTAGAAATCTTTAACTCTTCTCCAATGATTATTTATTACGAAAAATAAAAATATTAAAGTTCTCTCATCGCATATACAAAAAATTTTCGGTTCACTGAAATCGATACTTGATGAGTTGTCAACTTTATATTTTAGTAAATATACCATAAAAAAAAATTCATAGTTTTACATTATATATGTTACAAATGTACTGTATACTTAAAAGAAAATTTAAATAAATTTAAAGCTAAATTACATAGATTATTATTTTCAGTTGAAAATTGTTGTATGCATATGTGTTTGTTCAAAGTGCTTAATTTAATGAAAATAGTTTTATATATATAATCTTAAATGTTATTAATAGCAATTTTTTGGCTATAGATACAACAATAAAAAACGACTTTGACAAATTTGAGTACCTCGTAGTGAAAGAATCTTTTAGACGTTATGACGCTAAATTATTAAAAATTAGTCATCGTCAAACGACGTCTTTTCACTTGCGTATTTTTTGTGTTTTTGCATACAAAGCTTCATCGGGTTTTGGATGTAGTGGAAGGTATTGGTTTTGGACGCACGTTTAGCTTGTATATTAAGTTTTACTTGTATATTAAGAGAAAAAGAAAGAAATGCATGACATAAGTGGTAAAGTTAAAGAACAAGATTAGTTAGATATTAATTAAGAAGAAGTGATAGATTAATTAAGATATGGATAGATTGCGAGAGGCTCTTTTGTAGATTTCATACAGAATACAATAAATTCGCTTGGACAAAGTAAATGACGATCTTCTAAGGGAGTTAGCAAAAAAGCCCTACGGCGATCACCAAGCAAGAGGGCCACTTGGTAGGTGATGATCGTTGGGCCTTTTTTGTTAAGTCTCATAAGAGGATAGTGAGTTTAAACGAAGGCATTTTATGTCTACAATATAATCCAGAAAAGAGTCACTACTTTACAATAGTTAATCGTATACTATAACGAATTTTTTAAGTTTTATAGATTTAACTAAAGACAAAACAAGCCTCGCTACAAAGTTAAGCTTCCCTGTTTTTTAAATGAGCCCCTGAAATCATAAGACAGAAACAAATATTTTATACAAATAAGCTGCTGTTGAGGGTTCTAAATTTTACCTAGGTTCATTTAGGGTTAGGGATCATTTACGAGTCAGGTTACCGTTGGCTTGACGGTTCATCTGTTTCTAAGGATGGTGGATACATAAATTTTTATGTCTCGAACGAAAATCCCCGACCGAGATCGAATCCGGATTGATCAGATATCAGGCATACGTGCTAATCGTCGGCTAATCACACGTGCTAACCATGCAAACCATCGGGACCCCTCAATGATAAAAGATCAAGTTAAGAAGTAAAATTCAAGACGTAGGTCGGTTTCAAAGAGTTTATCCGAAGAAGTATGATGCCATAATGCTGACCTTTAGCTCAAAAACTAAGTAAAAGCATTGTATCCAACAAAAGAACCAATTCTTGGCACGCCGGTGTTCAAAACGACCTGAAGTACAAGTTTTATGATAGTACATTAAATAAAGCTACCTCAGTAAACCACAGCGACCCTATTGTTTAAAAACTTCACTTTTTGAGACATTAATATAACTAATATCTCCTACGGTGCAGGAATAATAAAACTCAACACGTTAAGAAAAATTTTCAAAATAATTTATCATGTTATTATGCTCATGTCATGCACCCATCCATCCTCACATCGAGTTATTTTATTTGAAACTTTCTTTATGTCTTTTTGATTTTTTTAACGATTATAATAAAATAAAAAAATGTGTATGCAAAAAAAGACAAGTCTATATCTGAGATATGATATATTTTTTATTTTAATGATTAATTGTTTATAAGAATATCACATAGGTAGTCCGTTAAATAATATTTCTTACAGCATATTTTAATAATAATATTAAATTTATGGTGTGAAAACGTCGTTATAGAGGTTTTAATGTGATTTTTTTAAATGACTACTTTTCTTCAGTTTAGGAAATTTTTGTATAGCGTCAGATCTTTAAGCAAATTTTCAAATAAAAATGTTCAACGTTCTACTATATAATTCACAATGATTTTGTTCTGTTCGTTCGTTTATTGATAGTCTCGAAGATATTCAGGTTATTTTTTCGATGTTTCAATATTCAACTAATTCATCTAGTAATATATCTCAATGGATACAAATGGAACTGTGTAATGTCTTCTGGTCAATAGATAAACATGACGAATTTGACGATCCAAGATCAATTAAAATATAAATACAAATTATAAAATTTTAAATTTTGTTTCGAGGTATTGTTTCCTCTTAGCGGCAGTGCATAAGTATCTATAAAGTATAAGTATAAACTTCATTAACTTTTTTACCAAGCTAAATAAGAAGTTATAAAAATAAGAAAACGAACTATAAACGAGAAACTTAAAATTTTATATAAAAACCTTGTGTATGATTCAATATTTATAAAACAACAGAGAAAAATAAGAAACATTCAGTGAACCAACACGCAATTAAATCTTACCGCAGAAATATTGTTTCTTACTTTTCTTTTAAGTTTGAAAAAACTTTAGCTTTACTTTACCAAGAGTAAATAACTTCGCAATGCCTCTGGACGATATTTTAAATTGAATTAATACTTTTTTCCGTGATTTATATTTTTAAATTAGAATTTCAGTTTTCGTGTTCTTTCAATTAACACTCAGTGTTACCGCTCCCATTTGTTAAAAATAATTTTATATTTAATCCCAATATATACATCAGTCGATAAACTGCTTTATATATTAGTAAATTGAAATCTTTATGACTTTCATAACCTAAATATATAATCCGTATTACAAAAATAATTCTTAAAAAATACGTAATCATTTATTTTAACTCTTAGTTTAGATTTAGTTTAATTTTAAAAAAAACACTAGAAATTAATCGCTTAAATGTGCAACCTTATATCAGTATGAGTTTTAAGTTCGTTTAACTTACCCGGTTTATTTATTTAATAATATAAAGTTAATTTAATTTATAGCTAAGTTGATAATTAAGTTCATATTTTAAAGCTACCTGAGCTTTTTAAGTCTGCTTGTAAGTTTATGGTGTTGAAGTTTTGTCTGGCTTACTTTTTTTATCGTATTTATTTATTATATTTAATGTATTTTTTACCGTCTGTATTTTCTGCAGTAATTTATCTCAAATTTTTATTAATATCGTTATCCATTACTATAATATTAATATTTAATTGAATACCTAATATTTCTTGTCGATATAAATTTTTTTATTGTAAATATAGATATTATTGAAAGATACAATAAAAAGGTTGAGTGAAGTTTTGAAAAATCTTGTGATATCGAAAAATGTATTTAACAATTGTGAACTAGTGTGCGTTAGAGTCCTCTCATAAAAATGAGCTATACTGTGAATTGGATTTTTATTTAGAACTTCTTTACATTCTCCCCCCCCCCCCCGCCAGGCCGGGCCCCTCCTTTCTGGCTACGGGCCCCTCCAGGCCCGGAGCCAGGAGGCCCCAACTAACATTTTCCTCTCTTTGAAAAGAGCCCCCCCCCCTTTAAGTTTTATCTAGTTAAGTTTTATAAGTTACCCTCTCTCCATATTTTTATAAG
The DNA here is from genome assembly GCA_018340805.1 of Microvelia longipes. Classification (NCBI taxonomy): domain Eukaryota; kingdom Metazoa; phylum Arthropoda; class Insecta; order Hemiptera; family Veliidae; genus Microvelia; species Microvelia longipes. Next base: position 23,159,313 of record JACMZG010000022.1, read on the forward strand.
GCTATAGGTAATAATAAACAGGGTACATTTCAAATCCATCACCCTAAAGAAGGTGTTTAATATATATTTCCTATAATGTCATTAAAGTATAATCAGAATTAATTCGAAGCCATTTTGAGATACAGGTCTCTAGTCTTTGACTTATTATGATCATCTTGATCATCTGAAGACTTTAACGGACCAAAATGTGCGATAGACTGATTAAGAAGACGGACCATATCCTTAGTCTTTAGTTAAATATTTGGGGGAAAATGAAAGCGGTCTTTTATTGAAAAGATTATGTTTTAGGAAAACAGCAACAGATATTGAATGTGTGACGACATTTTGAAAGCAAGACAGGAGAAAATCTAAATGGCTTATTGACTGACTTGTCAAAGACTTCGGCTGTAGTACAGCAAATATAAAAGACGTCAAATGAAACTCTAGAGTTTTAGATTTGTAGTTTGTGCAGAAAACTTGGAAAAAACGTGTCCATTATTATTCTGAAATGTGAGGAGGAGGCAGTTGTCGTGTGAACGGGATTAAACACGAGTTCAACCCTAAAAACTCTATAAACAATAGGTTTAAACAGGTAGGGGATTAACCCTGTGTTCAACCCTTTTTATGTGAACAGTTTGGGTTGAACCCCCAATAGGGTGGAAAACGGTTTTGAACCCCTTGCCCAACCTCGCGTGTGAACGAAGTAAACCCAAACCATAATAATATCGAATTTTTCACTTTGACTTAATTGCTAAGCTACTTTATAAAAAAATGTATTCAACAGTTAAAGCACTCCTTTAAAAGTATATAACACTTCAGGTAATGGTCATACACTCAATTATACGCCATCTAAGTACAATGTAATGATACTCAAAAGAATCCAAATATTTTTCATATTTCCTTCTGCAGTTGCTAAAACGAAGACACTTAACAAAGTTTTTTTTTTTAATTTAAAAATAAGAAAACTAAATAGAGAAGCCAACAAAGCAATTGTACAAGGATTAAAGAAAGAACAAGAAGACCTCATAAAAAAACATACGAACCTTATTTACATTAAAATAAAATATTAATATTTAAAAATGAAACATCAAAAACCCCGTAATTTAATTGTAAAAGGTGTTAGAGTTAATAAAAACATGATTTTAATATGTTTTCTTAATATTTATTAAAAATTACAAAACCAAGTCGAAGAAGTAAAGAATCGTGCCAGGGTACCATTTGTCATTCCCTTGCGTTTCCGTCTGTTGCTGTTACGAGTGTCGGACTTGTGTAGCACCTCGCTCTGAGAAAAACACTCGAGATAATGTTAAAATGTTTTATTTAACATTTCTTTTTTTTACATGTTTATTATTAAAACTATTTTAACATTTATATTAAAAGTTTTTGTTTTGTATTAATTATGAAAATAAATAATACTGGTCAAAACTAACAAATGAATTAATTAGTTAACTTTTAAATTTATTTATTTTTTAGAAAAAATATTATCATACTAGATATATTTTATATCAGCCAGTAAGAGCTCTAAGTACTGTTGCACTCTAAGCTAGGTGCATAACTGCATTTTTACTAACTTTACCTAAGGAATTGCGTTCGACCTAAAATAAAAATGTTCCAAAACATATTTCGATGCACTTTTTATTTTTGAAAATATTGAAATTTCAATTCGTATACTAAAATTATGAAAAGTGGGCCACATTAACATGGCCATTTTTACTAAATGTAAACTTAAGAGTTCACATTAAACTCAGCCTTTTCAGATAGATAATTAAGTAAATGTTAAATATATTTAAAATTCACCGTTAATTTATATATTATGGTTACATAAGGATGTAAATAAAAGTCTATCCACAAATAAATTTCAACCAATGTAATGATGACAAAACCTTGTCATAATTGCTTATAATTTAAATATTATGGTTACTGGCAAAAAGCGTCCAAATGACATAATTGCTAAGATCTAGAACATTCATCTTTACTTATGGTTTAAAGAAGAATGTATGCGAATAAAGATAAAAGTAAGATAAATTAATCAAAAAGTGATAATATGATATGCAAAAATATTAAGCACGATAATTTAACTTGTAATATATTTCTCGCAATCCATTAAATATTTCGTATTGAAATAAGCTATTGAAACCAAATACATATCATAACAGGGTGTTAATATTGATACATTCGTTGTATCTTTATCTTTAATTGGTTTCGAACAAAAAATAACAATGAAAAATAAAAAAATGTAAAATGAAAAAATATCAATTTTATAATTTTCTCTATCTCATATAGTAGAGTAGTTAGCAAAGAAACCTTACAATTGTTTCCAATTGTCCGAATTCAAATTTGGTGGGTATAATAGACATACTGACTGCAATTTATACTGCCTTACTATGTAGAACATTATTTTTACGAAGAAGTGACCTTTAAAAAGTGGCATATGTGAATTTCGCGTGTAAATAGGTAAATAACTAATCCATATGTGCAAATAATTGGTTTTTTTAACAATTAAATAAAAATAGTTTACATTAATAATTTATAATATTAGTATTTTGTTTGCAGTTGATTGTTTACTGACACTATATTACATACAATGTAATTCAGTCCATTTATATCTTGTTTATTGAATCGTGTAAAAAATTGCAATAATTATAATATTGTAGAGTGCAGATATTAAAAGAAAAGGTTGTCTATATCGAAGCAGTTATACTGCGTCATATCGGCATATGGTTTGAGTAAACCGGTTTAAAGAAAATGAACAGTGTTTTTTAATCCAGCTTCTCTTCAATAAGTTTTGGTAAAAATGAGATTCGAAATTTTTGTTTAAAGTCTTAAAAGACCATTAAACTGTCATAATAGAAAAAGAACAAGTGATCATTATTATTAAATTTCCAAGTTCCGGTTTTTATAAAAAGAATATAGGAAATTATTAAGTTAGGAGTAACCATAAAAATATGATCGTATATAAATAATCCTGACGTTGAGGTCCGAATTCTAGGGAAATTTTTTAAGAAGTGCTAGCTTACGTGCCTAACAATCCATGTGTTGCTTACATAAGTTTCCGGTTTATACTGTATAACTTAAGCATTTGTTGCTGAACTTTCCGGTTCATACTGTATAACATAAGCATTTGTTGCTTTAGTTTCCGGTTTATACTGTATAACTTAAGCATTTGTTGCTTTAATTTCTGGTTTATACTGTATAATAACATTTGCTTGTTGCTTAAGCTTCCGGTTTATACTGTATAACATAAGCATTTGTTGCTGAAGTTTCCGGTTTATACAGTATAACTAACATAAGCATTTGTTGCTTAAGTTTCCGGTTTATACAGTTGCAAAACTGTTTATTACTCAATTTTGTCTGGATTTTTTAAAAGGAAATGCTCTAATAACTATTATAAAAATTTAAATTAATAAATAAAATGTCTTGCAGTGCCAGTTTTAGAACAATAAGCGCACAGTTTATGTAAGCAATTACTGAATATATTATATGTAAAATTACACTAAATATCGCAATTATATGTAAGCAATTACCTAATAAGCGCACAGTTATATGTAAGCAATTACCTAAATATGCGCACAGTTATATGTAAGCTAAATTGCGCACCACAGTTATATGTAAGAATTATAAATATAAATATGTAAGCAATTACCTAATATATGTTATTGTAAACCTATGTGTACAATATCTAATATGCGCATTTCCTTTGAAACATCCAGACGAAATAGAATAACAAGTAGTAACTGCAGTTAATAACTTTATAAATAATTCATCGAACAGTTATTTATAAAGTTATTAGAACTCGAAGTATGTTGGTTATAACATGTTTTTTATAACTATATGATATAAAAAATTAAACCAATTTTAATAAATAAAGTAGTCACAAGTATTACCTTTTAAAATATCTTCATCAATTTTAGCTCTAACCAGTACTTTGAAACTGCGGGTGTAGAAATGAAAACGTTATAAGTCTTCGACGTCCCTTGATGTATCCTCATTCTCTGAGCTAAAAGTTAAACCAGAAAAGAATTTGTAAAAATGTATCGTCGGTCCATTGCATTTAATAATTTACATATATTTGAATAGTTTTTCGTTAGTTGCACTTCTTAGTTTATAGAATTCCATCTTAAATTACTATATAAAAGTAGGCTTTAATTCTATATGTTAAAAATTTATTTTGTTTTAATTAATTATAAAACTATCACAGACTACAGACTTAAACTGAACTGACACAGACTTTTTAAAAACATTTAAAAGTACTTAAAAAGGGTCTAAATAGCTAAAAAACTAAAATTAATTAAAAAAACAAATTTTGTAACATATAGAATTAAAGCCTACTTTTATCTATAGTAATTTAAAATTTAACACGCCCAATCGATTATAAAAATGCTAGCTGATATATTTGTCCATTAAATCAATGTGTTGATTGAACAGTTTAACTCCAAGGACCTTGAATAAAGGGAATGACGCATTAAGGAATTTTTCTGACCCCATGGACGTTGTATTAGAGAAATCAGAACGAACTTACCTTCACATGGTTATAGCAATACGAGGCGCGAAAAGTAGGTTATGTAACAAGGATAAGTCGAGTTTGCTCCCCAACTTTCTCCTGTTGTTGTCGCTCAGTGTTTGTTGTGATTTTTGTTAACTTTGGTGCACGTTAAGTCAAATAAAATGAAAGCAGTTAAAAAAAAAAGATAGTTTTGTTACTATTTGTTTATAAACTTCTAAATAAGCAAAACATTGGAAACCATCAAGAGGTAATTTTCTCTCCACATTTAGGACCTGCGCAGTTAATGTAATGATTGTAAGCATGCGCAGTTTATACCAAGCATTTGCAGTTTGTTTTTGACATGTTTTGTGATGGATTCTTCTCTATTGCTTCGCTCATATTGGGGTCACTTTGCTATATGGCAAATGGACTTAATGCGTCAACCCAATTTATTCAAGATTCTTGCTTAACTCCGAAACCTCTATTCTCATGTATTAAACTCCTCGCAGTGTCAACATGACACAACACGATTTGCAGGTTGCAGACATTGACACGGTCGCTGTATTCATACAATGTTTTAATATTTGAACAACCCATACACTTCTCTATTTTACATCTCAATTTGTTTATCATAGGTCAATATTTTACATGCTGATTATAATATGACTTTCATGTTTTGTGAACTTGTTGGATCAAGGGCAGATACGTTGTTAGAGAAGGTTCAAAGACGAATGTAAGTGTAGATAGGTTCATAGATAGGTCTTGACATATTCAGCACGTAGTAGACCTTACGTACATAATGATGATAGAGCAAGGTATCTATGAATGAACCAATTAGCTATTAGAACTTGACTAATTCTAATAGTTGAAATTAGCCAGGTTATAAGGTTAGAGTAACCACTCTCACAGCCTAAAGGCTGTCCTACCCGTATATGATTTCGAATCCCCTAATTCGTACGTAATTATTTATTGTGGTATTTGTTATAGAAAGATTTCTTCAACTTTAAATAATATACTTAGAGCATAATACATGTGACCCACCTAAGGTGGATCTCGTAAGATGAATACCTTAAAAGATGAAAGCCCTAAAACAGGTAATATGTAATGACTTTTTCAAACTAAAAAGCTTTAAAATAGAATAAACTAGTGAAACAGAATGCAGTAATAAGTGTTGCGTACCAAATCAGTCAAATAACAGTATGGATTTTGTCGCTAAGTTCGTGGACTTAGTGTGTCATTAACTAAGGATTTATGTTGAAATCATGGACGTTATAAATTATATTATCCTCATAATCCGTATTTAATAAGGTTATATAAGTAACAATGTAGTTACAGATAAGGGATCTTCTAACGAATACGCAACAAAGTTGCGTCCAACAACGTGGAGTTTAAAGCTCTGCTACTATATAGTCACTTTTATAAATTCGTCAAACTGCATTGCTGCTAATCGACATGAAGACTTTAAATATTCTCATGCTTAAGATATAATGATAATTAATTTAGCATGTTTTGATTTTCGATGTATAAGAAACCTTTTAACTTTTACACTTCCTTACATAATCAGTCCTAAATAATACACACTCTTTTTATAATAAAAATCGAAGACGCAGTTTAGAAATAAAATAGAATTTTCGTGTCATAAAAATGAATAAATAAGTACACAAAGTTTCGTTTCAATACGACAGGTATATCCATTATATTTTGTTGAATCATAAAAATTAAGGAGCATTGAGCGTGGTCAGTGCTGTATGGGTGACCGCTGAGAAAGATACGGACGCATTTACCATCTGAAGACGAGCGAAGCGAGTCCAAAGGCATGTTGCAGTATAAATTGGATGAACTGTATTACTGAGGACGAGCGAAGCGAGTCCGAAGTAGAGAGGATGAGCGTAGCGAATCCGATGCAACAAGGAAATGTTCAGAGGTACCCTGTACCCGATTTTTTTATTTTTGAGCCAACTATCAGCTGATCATGCATGTCCGAATTTATTCACACTGGTTGAAAATTGCGTTAAAAGTGGACACACAATTACTTAACTTTACCCTTACTTTATTACTTACTCTCTGATTCAATTAATTTTACTAAAATGTGGTAGTAGTTACAAAAAAAATTGTATTTGGTATTTGATATCAAATACAATTAGTCAACATTGTATTTGATATGCAATGATATGCAATTGTAGTTGATATGCAATGGGTGTGCATTTAATACCATTAAATGATCGAGTAGCGGCAAAAACTTTTTCATGTTGTCTGAGGCATTAAAAAGATTCAAATGAAAGGTTTAATACTTAAAATGATACATCCCAGCTTCTTTAGACCGATTTCTCGCCAAATCAAATCAAATTAGTCAACATACTAGGAGACTGTTTTAGAAAGCCCAAGGCCCAAGGCCCAAGGCCATGTTTTACCCATATTTTCCGGATTAAATATTGGAGCATCTTCAATTCAAAAATATAGGAGCAATTTAAAATTAAATATTAAACTGTTCTCTGTACAGCTTATTCCCAAAATAAGGAATACAATGAAGAGCAATGATATTGTAGCAATTCGTTACAATATATACTTACAAATAACGTAATGTAACGGGTTACCAGCATCAAATTAATCAAATAATACCGTCTCAAGGAAGCTGCTGAAACGTAAACAAAACCCCTTCACAAGCAATTATTTTGATACCATATTCGCACCATCTCACTATAAATATTTACTTTTGTTTAATCAGAAACACCTTGCCTTACATCTGTGCCGCTGTCACGCCGGCAAAGTCTATAATAACAGAGCGGCAAATGGAAATAAAAGCTACAATAGTTGTAGGCTTTGTGCAAAGATCCGGAAGCTGGCCATCTCCGGCACGTTTAGTCTTATTGTTCAGAAATGTTACCTTTGAAGGGTGCGCATTTAATACCTTTAAATGATCGAGTAGCGGCAAAAACTTTTTCATGTTGTCTGAGGCATTAAAAAGATTCAAATGAAAGGTTTAATACTTAAAATGATACATCCTAGCTTCTTTAGACCGATTTCTCGCCAAATCGGAAACACCTTCTAACGCCTTTACAACACAAAGGATCCCTTATAAAGATGTCTCTCTTCTATCCAAAATAATAGTTAACAAAACCAAAAAAAGTCAAAAAAATATAGACATTATTTTGGGTAATTTTCACAAAAGGTCAAAGACGCCGAAAAATGTTGTAAGCTAAAAGACTTTTTTGTTCAAAATAAACTCAGATTAAAACGTCAACATGAAAATTCATCACCCTTCATAATAATCGGACAATATAGGTCGGTATTTTTCTGACTTCAGATTACTTTTGAATAGCGGCCAATTCTTTTAGGTTTAGCATTGTGGGTGCTACAATATTTTGTTAGGTTTTCAAGCAAAAAGGACAAATTTAGCATTTTCAAACTGCGGCAACAAAAACAGATTGAAATAGATATGTGTTGAGCTGAATGTAAATTTAGATCTCCTTTTAAAAGCGTTAGGATGTACTGTTCAATGCTAAGAAATCGGAAAATCACGCAAAGTTTTTACCGATATTTTACGGACTCAAAAAAAGAATGGAAGATACATTGTCAACATGTTTACAAAGGTATATTTGGTATACTTTACTCTTATAATCGGCTTAGAAGAATTCAAAACTACAATTTTTATTTGTATAGTCACAAGATTTAGTTTGTTAGAAATTCGATTTAAGCCTGTTTAAGGTCCAAATGTCTATTTATTTTATAACTGAATTCAAGTAATATATATATATATATATATATATATATATATATATATATATATATATATTATATATTATATATTATAACATAAGTAATAACAGTATTTTCCTATCAATAACCAATAATTTTTAAGATTTCAGGGTCTAGAATTTTAAATCAGCATGTTAAAGATTTTCGGAACCCGATGTTTGTTCAATAGGGTCTATGTCTTTGCTATTTTTTCTGAGATATTGTCTAAATGACGTCATCAATTTGAAGTCAATAGTGATGTAAATATAAAAAAACCCAAGGTAAACAACCAGCAAATACCTTATAAAAAGTCCATTATTACTGTTATTGGTCTGTTAGTAAATTTTTGAGGGTATAGCCCAATGAAAACAAATTTAGGGGGATTTATGCGTATAACTTGGGGATGTACAATTCAATATACGAACAGTAAAGAGGATAGTTTTTCAACATGATATCAAATAAAAGCTGTGAACCCATCAACATAATGTTTTGCGCATCTGCATGAAATTTCAAATCTCTACGACAAATTAATGAAGCAATGTGACCAATTTAAAAAAAGATAAACACGGTATACCTATTTATACAATAATTATACCTACAGTATAGCCTTTATTACATATATTTTAATATATACACATGTATGTATTCATTCATGTGGACATTAAACATATTTTAACTTATTTGAATAAATAATTGCACTGCCAATTATTAACATAATTGTTAAAATTAAAATTAGTTTTGTTGTTTCATTTGTCAAAAATATTTATATATAATTGCAAACATCGTTTGCTGATAATATTAAGTATGGAATTACAGAATTAATTTCTTTCTAACTACAAAGTATTCTTGAATACTAAGTTGTTACACAATTATAGTAATTTCTTTTTTGTTTAATAACAATATTAAAAGCAAAAAAATATTATGACTTACAGTTTAATTGTCGTTATTAGAATGCAAATCCAGGATAATTGTTTTCTTCATGCATATTTTACATTTTAATTATATACGTAAACTTTTTATACATTTATAATAACAATATACCAAAAAGAGATTGTTATATGACGGGTCACAAACGCTAAATCAGCTGACATTGAAAAACAGTGCTGCCAAATATTTTTACATTTATTCGCCTACTACCGTAAACCATAGAGATACATACAAGAGGGGGCATGGCCTATCTCAATACATTAAGAGTCCTGAAACATTATTTTGGGGCTCTCAGTGGCTCTATGTAACCTCAATGAACCCATGAAACAAAAATGTGTTAACTCAACTTGTTTCATTGTGTAAATTCAATGAAACAAATATGGGCGCGGTTATTTTGTTTTCCCCTACTAAATGTAAACAAACTTTTAAATGAAATTTACGGTACAAACTATTTACGGTACAAAATTTTTGTTTTTATTGCATTTATTTGAACAGTTTAGTTTAAAATGTTAATCATTTGTGTAAGAAATACATTTTGCCACATCCAATAGTGGTTTAAGTCTGTATCTTTAAATTCTAGGTTTGTTTAAATTACTTAAAACGAGCAGCTAATGAAACTTTTTTTTTCTTGTGCACTACTTAACTTAGTCAATTTTGCAAATGATATTTGTTTTTCCCCCTTTAAATATTTATCGTAATTAGTAATTTAACAAATTTAACCTAATTTTTTTGAAATAACAAAAGCAATCGTAATGTTAAGTTATATTTAAGGCAATACACTGTCGTCTGCATTTTCTTCAAAATCTTAATAAAAACATGTGATTTACCTTTACTATAGTTTCTCTTTTTCTTTAACTAAATTAATATAACAATTATTTAACAGAATTTAAGACAAAATCATTAAATTATCACATATTACATATTAAAGTACGAAAACACGATAAAAAGTAACACTCGCCTAATGTTATCAGAGTTGCCAATAAAACTAAGTAAAAAAAACTAAATCCGAAAAGGCGCATGCGCAGTTATTCAAACCTGTCAAATATGCTAAATGTACGTAGTAATTGAGTACTAGAAGGGGCATAGCCTATCTCAATACATTGAGAGACAGAAAACATCTTTTTGAGGCTCTCAGGGGCTTTGTGTAACCTCATTGAAACCTCCTCCAAGGTTATTTTAAATCTTTTGTTATTGTCTTCCCGCCCATTGTCTTGTGTTTTGATTTGTATTTTTAACGTTCTATACAAGTTACTATAATTTTGCATTGATTATTTAATTATATTTATAAACATAAGAGGTCAGGTTACTTTTTCAATATTTCAAAATTTAACCTAACGGGCTTTTCTAGTAATAATATCTCTAAGCTTAATAAGATGTTTCAAGCTTCTCAATGTATTGGTAGGATTCGTTTTGCGCGACTGGTCGACAACGCTACGGTACATTTTAGCTAAAATTAATAGTTTTAACGCGATTGTACCTTTGCGCTACATTAGCCAAGATGTACAGTCGTGGAGACGTACATTACAATCAAAAATGGTCAACTCCGCTAAAATTCAAGAATTAGTGTTGACGCGAACGGCTGTTTAAGCAACTTGTTTATGAATATTGTAGCTAAAACGCCCAGTTAAGTAATTTCAGAGTAGCACTATTGTTATAACTTGAAGGAAGACAAAAAGTACTATACAAGGATTAGTACTTTATTGTGTACGTAGCAGTTTTAAAAAGGAGTAGTAGAAACGTCCATTCTTGATTTTTCTCGTAAATAAACGTATATTTTTTTCAGAGTTGGACGTCAACGCTACTGGGTAAACGCGAAAGAGCGTTCTAGAGTCAAACAAATATAAAAAAGGTAGTCTTCGCGTATGGGTATCTTAGCTACATAGTTTTGTAGCTTAGGTGTACAGTCGCGTAGACGACCATTAGCATAAACGACCAATCTTGTTGAGACTCTTTCTTGATGTAGCTAGAATGTACTGTCGCGTTGCTGTACAGTGGCGTTAAACGCTTATACTCGAGATAGGCTATACCCCTTTATCTCTATGAATACGTCCATTATCAATCATTTTTTCTAACCTTTCAGAAAAAATGAAATCGTTAGCTATTGTGGATTAGGCCTTATAGAAGGAATAATACGAATATCTAAAACATTTATCTACGAAATAAATAGACCGTTATTAGAAAATATATATTTTGAAATTCGAAAACTTTAACACAAGAAATCTTGATACAAGAGAGTCCCAGCTGGTATAATTCCAACTAGGTACCTTCAAACTTATTGAACTAAGCTCTAATAAAAAAAAAAGTTGTAAAATATATTGAACTTCATATTTCAACTTCATCTTGTACAATAAAGAAACTAACTTTTTTAAAACATAATGATGAATAATAAAAATACTTGTCAAACTAAGTGAGACATCAAACATAACTCATAATGAACACTCGAATACGTCAAACCGGACATTACAGTACTTCAACGCATTCAACTAGCGAAGTGAGAGGTATTTTACTCCAGTCGTTTCATTGACGACCTAATAGTCTGCAACGATCCTTTTCAGAACCACAACAATTTTAACTCGAAACTGCATAATATAGTTTATACATATTAAAAACTTTATTAATTATTTCTTTATAGCTAATTATATAATAACTTAAAATAAACAAATATTGACGTATATATTTAAAAATTATTAACCTTTTTTTTATTCAAAACCTACTTCACTTATAGGTTTGAAGTTCACTTTTTTTAAAATATGTTTGTATGGTTTAAAAAAAGTCGATAGAGATGGAATTTTTGTTGGTGGTAGACAGCTTGGCGGCTACACCTACGCTTAAACATCGTCCTGAGGACTTGGAATGAAGATATTTATTAAGGATCAGTAAGGTCCTTAAGAATACCCAGATTTTTTTATAGAATTAGACATGCCAGTCTAACCTATTAGTATATATGAAGTTTAAAAGTTTAATAGTTGCATAAATGTTTATATACGTTCAATGATAACAAGAAAATTACATAAAATAATTATAAAGGGTCTATATTATGTCAATTTTACAAAATATCCAATTAAATTAAAATATTATGTTATCGTTTTATTTTGTTTACTATGATTTAAAATAAGGTTAGATTAAATGCAAGGTTATGTTGGCATAAAAGATGGAGAGGTAACTTTAAGGTTAGCCTGATGAGGAAGGTATTTTTGACTAAATGTTTATACAGAAATTTATATAGGAATGATTTATGGTTAATAATAGAGAGATATTTGGAAGGGGCAACGTGTGAACATAATAATTCTATGTCTTAATTGCAGGAAATACCTTAATATACGCTTTTTTTTAGCTTATGTCTAAATAAAGAGTTATTTTGATATCGTATAACCTTTTTTTTAGCAAGTTTTTCTTGCTAAAACGTTGGGTCAAATTTATTTGAATTGAAATGACTTCGGTTTTAAATATCATATTAAAAATTAAGATAGAAGTAGAGTTTGTGTTTAATGTCTGATCTATAAGGCTCATCAATAAGTTTTCTGCAAGCACTGATTATGGCCTCTTGTTACGTTAAAGACGCTATGCTATTAAAGGGGTTATCTGTAGAACTCTTAAATGCTGTAAATAAAATAAATAAATGCCACTGTAAAGACCTTTCGGTCCATCAAGGCGATCACCTTATTATTTCTTTAAAATTGTATTTATCTAATTACAGTATTATTTAAACTTCAAAACCGTTTCAAAATTAAAACAGAGCTTTAAATGCTGATGAGATTAAATTAAAAAAAATAGTGTCATCTTTAGTTGGTTTAGAGTGGGAAGGGAATTCAGTTTAAGAAAAATATAACATTAATTTTAGAGAGATATCCTCAGAAGGAATAATATATTTGGCACTAATGTGGATTCTCTTCAGTGTATGGGCTAAACTTAGTTGTTATTGAGTACTAAAAACGATATTAATAGTATATTATGTTACAAGACTGTAAAGGAGGTCTTTTTGTACTGTGGTGACTATAATTACAGTTAATGGAGCCGATTATAATTAGTAAATGGAGCCGAGGTAAAAAAGCCATTCCCAGTCCTGTAGCATATGCTATTTTTTCGGGCATAGTAATAGTAAACAACTATTGAAAAGAAAAACCGTATACAAATTTGCCGGTACACTTCTTTCGATCGACTCGTAAATCAAAAGCTTCAATGCTGGCGGCGTATTTTCAATCTTTGAATCACTTATTCATGATTATTAAACTTTTGCTAATAAATAATTAATTACTCACTTTCCAAAAATAACAAAACTTCGTTCGATTATTTATTAGATAAACAAAAAAATAAGAAGAAGAACAAGGTAGGTAATATTATAACCTTGTTATAAACTACTTGCGCCTAGTGGACATCTAAGGAACTTCACCGGAGATAGTAAACAAATCTTTAACTGTTGCCGACAGTAAAAAACGCATTTCACATACTTCTTGAGGAAGTAAAGTGTCTACTTTACAGCCTCCCAAAAAAAATTTAACTTAAAAAGATCTGTTTTATTAATAACAATATTTAATGACTCGCCATGTTGGTAATAACACCTGAAGTTTTCCTAAAGTATAACTTCAGTGTGCGCCGTGGAATGGTCTACAATATTAACAACACAACTTCGTCTTTCCACCATAAGCTTTAATTTAACTCTGAGCAGAGCCGGCTTTCGGCTATAATGCCATCTACAGTGCCGGTGAGATGTTGAGTCTTTCAATTCTTGGAGTCTGACTCCAAGAATTGAAAGACTCAACATCTCACTTTAAAGCTTATTGTTAAAGCTTATTATCTCACTCAAATTAAAGCTTATTGGTGGAAAGACGAAGTTGGTGTTGTTAATATTTCCTAAAGTACTTTAAGGTCCTGTATTTATTTTCTTATTATACCTGTGGTACTAACAATGTGTTTGCAAAAAAATCCGAACCGGAATGTTACCGAAATAATCTGTTTCAGGCTTTTTAAGGCCTTATATAGGTTTTTACAAAGTTGTCTGTCTGTATGTGTGTGTGTGTTTGTCTCTCTGTTATCGTCGTATCTCCTACTGTATTTATGATAGAGATTTGAAACTTGGTATTTCGTTTTAATGCGTTAAGTATATTATGGTTTTTGTTGGATCATAAAAGTTAAGCATCGAACGAGGTCAGTATCTGGATGGCGCCCGCTGGTATTAAAACTAATGTAATTACTATCTGAAACGAGCGAAGCGAGTCAAAGACGTGTTGAAGTAAATTTAGTGAATTGTATAATCTGAGGATGAGCTAAGCGAGTCCGCAGTAGGGAGAATGAGTAGTATATCCAATTCACTACTTGAATTGTTTGTAATACTTCCAATTTACTGAGTAATACTTCCAAGGTACCCTATAACCGATTTTATTTTATGAATTTACTTTTGTGAATAACTCTAAATCATCTTAAACGAACCCTATTTTTTAAATAACTTTCCAGATAAGCCTGTAAGAAACATTTTCAGACAAAAATATACACGTCTCATTGACGTATATATTTATATATTACACTTGATGAAACTGGACAAGACCTTTAAGATAATATAGAGGCTCACAGAAAACTATTTAGTACATGTCATTCTTGAATATACGAATATTGTTGAACATGGTTCTTGAATGTACAAGACCTTGCCCTAAATACTAATAACATTCTTTGAACATTTAATTAAAATCAGACCATAACTACCCTTCCGTCAGATTAACGCAACGCCGGTCGCCACCAAATAATAAACCAAGGTTTGAATGACAACACCATGGAAACCTCTGCAGTTTTTGAAGCTTAACGCAACGCCGGTCGCCATTAAATAATAAACCAAGGTTTGAATGACAACACCATGGAAACCTCTGCAGTTTCTGCTAATAATTACATCGTATAGGTATTGATACATCGTGTCATTTCTATTGAAATTTGGCTAAAATCGGGTAAGTAAAATTGGCTGATGTTTAGATAAGGTAAATAATGTGTTTAAATGTGGTTAAAACGTGAAAATTGATCAATTCTATCAAATCAGTTTTTGGGTGTTTGATCTAAAGCCCTCCTTTTATAGCCTGTGTCTAATTAAGTTAGTTAGTCAATTCTTTGAGCAAAACTTTACAGAATTAGCAGACCGATAAGACGGCTTTGTAAACGCAAACTAAACAATGTGAGACGAATATTAAATTGTTAAATCAAATTTTTAGCTAATTTAAAAGTAGGAAGAAGCTAATGAGGTTGTTTTCACTTGATTTGTTTAACGCTACACTTTTTCGTACAAAAATCTTTCCTTCAAAAACATATTACTAAAACCCAAACAACAAAATTTAAATTAAATGATTTAATCATTCATAACTCAATCATGAAATTCAGTTAAAAAAAATTTAACAAAAAAACAAATATAATAAACATCTTTGGACGTTTTGATCTAGGAATGGACCGAGATCTTGATCATTCACACGTTCATTAGATCAAACAGATCCCATAAAGGTGTGGAAGAAACGACGGTATACTTCAAACAGATCAACCTTCGTCATCTCAAAATTAAAATATCTTTATACCTGCCGGCTCAGACTTATAGTATAAGCCAGTTAAAAAAATTATATATGTTATTAAAAAACATGCAGATTGTTGGGAAAAAAGTAAAATTTATTGTGATTTTAAATTTCTAAAAGTATTTTTTAAAAATTATATTTGTATTATCAGGTCGTTATAGTAAATTAATTGGAGTGCTATAATTAATTTATAAATTCCTTCAAAATTAATAAATTGGACGGTAGAATGTTTTCCTAATGATGGCACTTGACACCGCACAGTATGTAAAGACATCACCAGGCCTTCCAACCCCCGGGGCTTTCGGACCGAGGTCTTATCCTTGCCGAAGAAGCAATTGTTTGTTGAAAGATGATAATCTTATTTTAAAATTATAAAATCATGTCATTAACTAATATATTTTTACTGTCCCTCATACCGTAGATATACAGGAAAAGTATTGCGTTTGGACTAAAAATCCAAAACCAAGATTTTAACGGAATAATCAGTTTCAGGTGTTTTTAAGACCTCATGAATAGCTTTCACAAAGTTATTTGTCTGTATATGATTGTGTCAATTTCCAATTATCATCGTAGCTCCTAGTGTATTTATGCTTAAGAGTTTTGGTGCATTTATTAATTATTTATAATTAGTTTAATATTAAAAAATAAAACCACAGAATAGTGTGCTAATCTATTCCTAAACAATTTAGTAGGCTATAGGGTAATAAATATGATACGAGTTATTTTTAAGGTAATTAATAAAGCGGAAAGTTCAAGTATCTTTTGGTCGAAACCAACTCAATACAATGAAACGTGCTTGCGGTATACATTTATTACATATTTACCTACCAAAGCCATGCTTTGAAAATTTTCCTTGAAACCATATTTCAAATATGATTATCTAAGTTTAACGGTCTTCTAGCCGTTGACTCCATAAAAGTGTAATAATTTTGTATCTTGATTTTAAGCAGATCTCACCAATCAGCTGCTTAAGTAGGTGCATATTCGTTAATAGAATTCAAACATTGACCGTTTAAATCAAATTTAAGTAATTTTGGGGAAGCAGCGAACAATTTATAATTTTGACGGATACTTGACATTGATTTCTTAGTAGCCTCTTTCATTACACTTAGCACAATCACGTTTCATATACTCAGGACATTCTATAATTTTTTTAAAAATGGTGTGTATTATAAAATGTTTAAAAGATCTGCCCAATGTTTAAAAAAATGGCCATGAAAAATATCTAGCATCAGCAGTAGTCAGTGGATCACCGCTTAAGAACCAATGCTTTAAATCGCCCTTTGACCATAATGACCATCTTACGATTGCTCTACGTATTCATTCAAATGAATTGATGATTCAATTAGTTCATTCATATTGATTTTCCAGAAGCTCTAGCTTTGCTGAAGCTTATGTATCTTACAAGATGTAGCAGCTTGTCTCTCTGTATTATATTTATGTATTTTATCTCTTTATTGTCTCTCTGTATCATATTTATGTACTTTCTCTCTTTATTGTCTCTCTATTTTAAGTATTTTTTCTATATTGTCTTCTCTGTATCATATTTATGTATTTTCTCTCTTTATTGTCTTCCTATATCATATTTATTTATTTTTTCTTTATTGTCTCTCCGTATCATATTTATGTATGATCTCTCTATATTGTCTGTCTGCGTATTCTCTCTGTATAATCTCTCTATATTATTTCTGTGTATGTACTCTTTTTATTGTCTCTCTGTATGATCTCTCTTTATTTTCTCTTAGTATATATAGTACTTATCAGTTCTCTAAAATATATAGTGATCAAAAAAATAAGAGAAACATCTAATACTTCACAAAATATTACGAGTAACAAAAAACAAAAGCATACTGAATCCTCACAGCAATATTTATAACTTAATTTTGTTTTCGAACCAAACAAGCCTCCCAATCAATAAGTTATTCTACGCGTATTCCTAACAATTTACCAACTAACTTGTCACATTAGGACACAATAGACTCACAAACTATTTGTTATAAACTTTAACAAAATTATTTAAAAGGATAGTAGTTTTTGAAAGACACGTTGCTTGAACGTTTAAAAATGTTAATAGCCGAGGACGCACTTTGTTTACATAATTATAGAAACTTCATACTAATAAAGTACAACTTACTGAACTAAAGTTTAAAATATTTTATACGAATAGTCTATAGTAGTCATATTTCTAGATTGCTGCGTTGTGAAGTTAAATTGTAATAAACAAATAACCAGTCTCTTCACAATTAAAATAATTATTTGAGAGCCGACTTTCAACCACATCTGGCCATCATCAGTCATGCTTGGAGTGCTAAGAAGCTATAAGTAGTTTCTTAAAGGTCTTAAACACACTCTATAGTAGTGGTAGTAGGCTGTGTTGTCAGGACGTCTCCTAGATTTTCTCAATAGTTGTATCCCCATTTGACGTGAGGACGCTAATTTTGACTCTTAACATAAAATAACTCTTATGTAGTCTGCTGATTAGTACAGCGTTTTCCGCCTATCCATAACATACTTATAAAATTTATTTTTCACAGTCCCTTTTAAAACAATTTCACAATAATTGACTATTTTTCCGAGACTTATTACAATTCTTAAAAATGCGTACCCTAAGTCTGGTGCGATTCAAATCCAATATTTATGACCGTCCTCTGGGAAATATAATTTTTGTGTTATAGCTGAGTTGTCTTTAGAAATTGAGATGTGTCATTACAAGCTAACTTAGTAAAGTTAACTTTAGCTGATTTCAAGAGAAAGTTGCACACATTAGAAATATTAGAAACTTTTCTTTTAAAAATCAATATATATATATATATATAATATATAATATATATATATAATATATATATATATTATATATAATATAATATATATATATATATATATATTATATATATATATATATATACGCCTTGTTAATATTTTTAAATGAATCATGGTTTAAGAATTAACTTTTTCAGGAAAGAAAACCCCAATTGATGACGCAGTTTTTGTGACTTTATAATAACCCGGTTTACTAAATTTTTTTCTTCACTATTGAGAAAGGATTTTTTTAATTACTTTTTAGAGCTCTGAGTCAAATATAACCAGGCAGTACATGATACAACTTCTTTAAGTATTCGGAAATCCTCAAAAACAAATTAAAACCTTACAAATCGTCAAAAGCAATAATGATTCGTGAAGTGCTGGGTTAATAAAATGGCCAGGACTTAATAAGATTGCTCCAATTAAAAATAAAAATATATATATATATTATATATATTATATATATATATATATATATATAATAATGACCATTATGTACCGTTTACAAATTGTTAACAAAAACTGTGACTACCACAGAATATTTTGCGCTTCTATTTGAACCACACATAAGTTTATGAAGAATTATCACATAAGTTTTATGAAATGTTTATCAAAACTAATACAATGATTGAGTTCAATAATATTAATTGGTCAGTGTTCATTATATTACTAGATTATCCCCTCGTATACAAAACATAGGTTTCCCAACTTCTAAGTTTTTATACTAATTTATTATTAAGAAGGAATCTCAACTTCGGCGGCATTTAAAGGTGTGAAGTTTTTGAAACCTGTCAAAAAATATTTAATTCGTATAAATATAGTAATGAACTTGTTTAGAGGAGCTCTTTGGTAGGAGATTAGACCAACATTAATTCCTCTTCTGTTAAAAACATTTACTTTAAACCTAAGAATCAACGAATTGTTTTAATGAAAATGCGTTAATGATAGACTATTTAAACGTTCAATATTAGAAAATTTTAACTCTTAAATCTGTGTATTTGAATTTACTTCGTCAATTTCTTTAGTCTGTTATATAAAATATGAATTAGAAAATTTGTAACTTCTAAAATCTGTGTATTTGAATTTACTTCGTCAATTTCTTTAGTCTGTTATATAAAATTTGAATTAGAAAATTGTAACTTCTAAAATCTGTGTATTTTAATTTGCTTCGTCAATTTCTTTAGCTTGTTATATAAAATTTGAATTAGAAAATTTGTAACTTCTAAAATCTGTGTATTTGAATTTACTTCGTCAATTTCTTTAGTTTGTTATATAAAATTTCTTAATTTAACTTTTTATTTCGACTGTAACAGCTTATCGTGTTTCTGGCACATTGATAAAAAAAATATTCAGTAAATATAAATAAGAAAGAAAGAAAGAAAGAAAGAAAGAAAAATGACTTTTATTTACAAAATAGGCCAAAATAATACCTACAACTCATAAGCCTACTCCAGGGTCCGTGGACTGGACCGTCAGGAGGAGGTTACTAAGTTACTCTCTATATATAAATATTTTTTAAATACATATTAAATAATATACTAAATTATTATTAATCTATAGTATTTATTACACCTTCAATAAATGAATATTATTATTAAATAAGTACATATTTTTTTAGATGCTTTTTTAGAAGTAAAAGGAGATCCAAAAAAGTTTTTGTTTTCTGTTAGGAAAGGGGGAGAATATTACATATTTCTATTTGCCTATCACATATATAACTACAGAAACACACCTACATATATTCACATGCACACATCTAGATACAACAGCATATATACATGTACATACATACACACAAATATATACACATAAATATATATACGCACACACCCATAAATACATACACAATCATGCATACATACACATAAATATACACATTCATTTAAGTGTGCTTGGATGGCATTAGTCAAAGTTAAATTGGAGACAAGATATGTTCTGTAGTTCCATATGGTTGTTACATAGGTGGCTAGTTTAGTACAATCTTCCTCTGTTTTCACCTGTAAAAAATTATAATATTCCTCTATTGACAAGGGTGACTTTCCAAAGTACTTCCTACGGAATTCACCCATGACCGGACAAACAGCTAAAAAATGAAAATTATCCTCTATAGAACCCAGATTGCATGCAGAGCACAGATGACTTTCTCTTCCATGGCTGAAGTTGAGTCTTAGTAGTTGGCCTCTTGCTTTAAGCACCCAGCTAGCTGAATTTCTATTTTTAAGAGAATATATATTTGAAAGAAATTTTATTTTGTACAAGGGGGTAATAGAGAGTGTGGTAGTTAGAGTTTTTAGCATTTGATAAAGCCACTTCTATTTCTTTTTGTTCAACCCTAGCTACCACACTGTCCATCCAATCTTTCAGTTTGCTGAGATTTTTCAAGTATATGGAAATATAAATAATAGCTTATATACCTATTGAAAATTTGCTAAAAATATATTTTGTAGCCTCATATGACGAAAAATAGAAAGCCAAGTATGCCACCCTGAAAAATCCTTAAAACTAAAATGCTAAAACATTTTCTCTGTAATTTTTGTGGACCCAAGTCCTTAACAATACTAAAAATTAATCGACATTAAAAAAATCTTTCAGACAAAGGAGGAAAATCTCTCCTGATCTGACTTAGCTTTTAAGTCAGCTTATAATTCGATTCAATAAGCAACAATAAAGCTTTAATGTTGACAAGATCATTTAGTCAACATCAAAGTTTTGAAAATTTCCAAGTTATATAAAATTACAAGGGCTACCAAAGAAAAGTTGTCTTATTGCTTCGTTTACACGCGGGGTTTGGCAGGGTCAAGTGACCAGTTTGACCCCCCCCCCCCGCGGACGCCCATGAACACGGGGTTCAACCCTTAATCTCATTTTTATAGTCATATATTTTAGAGTCTAAAATATATGTTAAAAACGCGCTGTTTACACGCGTTATTATATGTTTTTAAGCGACCAAGTTCAGTTATAAATAATGTGCTGCGGGTTTAGTTTTCAGCACCCTTTGACAAAAGTCAGAGATAGGTGTTCAGTAAATCATAGGATTTGCCAAACTAAATTTTAATTCATTCAAAAAATTATGTAATATTTTACTTATTGTGAGGATAATGAGATCACATTAGCTAGAGGGACCGGAGAAAACATACTAGACAAACTATGAACCGGTCACAGGTACAGTGCCGTAAAGGGGAGGGTAGAAGTACTGAGTTCTTCCCAGTGTGAGTAAACTCTAGGGGTTCTCAGGAGAGTTGTTAGAAGAGTAGTAACACTAAAATGACTCTACGGGTTTAAGCGTAAAAAAATAAAATAAGGAAAAATAAGTATTAAATTTTTAATAATTTGCAGTGCGGGTCAATCTAACTTTTCTGATTTTTCTGTGGGGGGGGGGTCAAGTGACCCGTTTAACCCCCCTGCGGACGCCTATGAAAGTGATTAAACACGGGGTTTAACCCTTAATCTCATTTTTATCGGGGCAGAGTCTAAAATATATGTTAAAAACGCACTGTTCACACGCGTTATTATATGTTTTTATTATACTATATTAACCTTACCAGAGTCAAAATGATTTAACTGGACCCTATACTTATCCTCTTGTTTATTATGTTTATTGTTCAGATTTTTAAAAATTCGTCTGCCATGCAAATGTGCTTGAGTTGTATTAAAAGCGGCTAAATCGTAGAAGTCTTAAAAAATGATAAAATGTATAAATTAACTGGTTTGTTTACATATTAAACCTCTTTAAAGAATGAAACAACTAAAGTGCTTGGAAAGGATTAATTTTTAAAGTTTTGGAGTTCAAAGCGGCTGAGTTAGCCGTTCAAAGCGGTTGCAAAGTGTTGACAGTGTCTGTTGCTTTGAAATGTTGATTTATTAATTCTTCTAGCGAGGGGTTGATTCAGTAAATTTTTGGGTACAATCTTGTTCATACCTGTTTAAATTTAAATTTATTATTTATTCATCACCATTAACGGGCTAAAGTCTTTTACAAGATATATTACACAAAACATTATATATATATACAGGGTGGAACAATTCACTTAAACCAACATTAAACCATTAAAATCATGGTGAACACATGGTCCTAGAGTAACGAAAATGGTCTCTACCCCTAGTAAGTCGACCACCCTGAGTTCAAATTCACCAAAAATTGTTTGGTAATTATTACCCAAATGTGGTAATTTTATTAGCACTTTTCGTTTTTTATTGGTAACTTTAAAAAGTCAAATTGGACCATACCATAATATAGACTGATTTAGAAACTACATTATATCATAAGAAATTTGATACCAATATCACAAAATTCCCGTTTTTGGGCCTTTCAGCCCTTCAGGGTATTCGCCCTGCGGGAACCACCTCGGGATTTTTATTTTTATTTTTTATTTTTCATAATAAAAATCACAAAATTCCGGTAATTTTTCACCGAGCTATCGATCGACGTACAAGACATAAATTATTACCGGCATTTTTGGAACAACTGTCGCAAACCTGTGATATATTTTTGTTTTTATTTTAAATATTTTATTATTATGATTTATGTCAATTTCAATGGATTATAATTCTGAAACCTGAAAGAGAAAATATTGAATTTATTTAGCTATAAGTGATTAGGATTACAAAGGCCAGGTATAGAGTCTTTGACATGGTAGCAAGAGTGCTGGAGAATATATAAGAAATTGGAATTAAGAATATCGGAACATCAGATCATAAGCCGAAAAAGGAGTAGGCTGTAATTTGGTGGCGTAAGTATTTGAAACTATCTCTTTCAGGTAACTAAGGTTGAGGGATTGAGCATGGCTTCCACAACGGTTGGGACTACTAGAAGGGTTTTAGGTCCGGTAAAACAAAGGTTGAGGGATCAAATTGTTAAGATAGAGAGTTGGTTGGAGGAAAATAAAATTATTACTACGAGTACTAAGATAGAGGAGGGGAGAGTGGAGTTAGGTAAATTAAATAACAGGTTAGAAACTTTTAACAAATTCGTGAATGATTTGGAGAAATTATCCGTCCTAGATCCTGAAACACTTAATAGATATGAAGAAGATGTAGAAGGGTTTATGGAGCTTAGGTTTGGGGCGGAAGATAAAATTATTGAACTGGAAAATCGATTAGAGTACGCAGAAGTGGGATTTGGAAAATTAAGTCAAAATAAACCCGAATTAGACATTGCAAATAATCAAAACAAAACTATATTAGGAGATAAAGAAAGCAAAAATAAAATTGAGGGCTCAGAAGGGAATTCAGAAAATAATAGGAATGTACCAATAAAATTACCGAAGTTAGAATTGCCAACATTTAATGGGGATAGATTAAAGTGGCTGGAATTTTGGGAAAGGTTTGAGTCGACAATTCATAATAATGTAAATATAAACAAAATTGACAAGTTCAGTTATTTAAAACAACAATTAGTCACTGATGCAGCTCGCAGTATTGGAGGTCTGGCGATTACTGCACAAAATTATGATTCAGCAATATTAATTTTAAAGAATAGGTATTCCAATACATCATTGCTAATTGAAGATTTGTATACTAAATTTCGCAATTTAGATGCATCGAATGACTCTACAATAAAATTACGAATTACTTTGGATGAAATAGAAAATTATTGTAGAGCGTTGGAAGGGTTAGGAGAAAACGTAAATCATAGCAGTTTCGTGTCTTTGATAAATCGAAATTTCCTGCACAAAATTTTATTACGGTTGGAAGAATTTGAGTTGCACCAACCGGCAAGCTTAGGGTTAATTTCAGAGTGTGAAGTACTGCGCGAACGATTAGACAAAATAATAAGAGTAAAAGAAAGAGTAAATGTAAACATTAATGGTAAAAAAGATCAGCAAGTAGTAGAACACGTAGAAAACAAACGATATAGCGCTAGACCTGCTACAACAGATGCGTTGCTAGCCAGTCATCCAACGTGTAGATATTGTAAGGCTGAACACTGGTCTGATGAATGCACTAAGTATAAAACAATTGAACATCGAAAGGAATTATTAAAGAATGCGTGTTTTATTTGTCTGAAAGACTCGCATAGTGCAAGATCGTGTAGAGCAAACCAAGTATGTGTGCATTTGCGGCATTCCCATCACCACCGAAGCTTATGTCCGAAAAAAAGTAAAGTCAGAGAAATAGTATTAACAGCTCTGGGAGCGGAGGGGGAAGAGGATGAAGAAAATCTAGTGACGGAAGAAATTGAAGAATTAGACAGCAAAAACATGAGTACCAGTCTATTGTCAAAAATTACGAGTTCCGGCTCTCTTCAAACAGCGACTATAGAGGTAAGTGATAATGAAAGAACAAGTACAGTAGTGAGACGATGCATTTTTGATAGTGGGAGTCAAAGATGTTACGTCACGGCAAAATTGGTTAAAGATTTAAAATTAAAAACAATAAATAAAGAAAAATTAGCGATTTGTTTATTTGGGGAAAAGAGTCCAAAACACATAATATCGAATACGGTGGAGTTATGTATAAAACTTTTAGATGGTTCTTATAAGCAAATAACGGCAAATGTGGTACCAATGATAGTGAAGAGTAAATTAGAAACAAACTGTTTAGACTTAATTAAAGAAAAATTTTAAATATCTTAAGTTGGCGGAAGATACAAAATTAGCGAAGACGGCGGACATTGATTTACTTGTTGGAAACGATTATTATTTCGAATTTATGAATTTAGAAAAATTGAAGTAGATCCTGGTTATACTTAGTAAGTTCAAAGGTTGGATGGATTGTAACAGGAAGAGGAAACAAAACTAGAAAAGAAAATCATTCAACTAGTTTACTGGCAAGAGAAAATGACGAAGTACTTATTAAAAGGCCTAGGGAGGACGGAAGGAGCAAAAACGATGAAAAACAATCTCAAGAAGAGACGAACACTCAAGATAATGGTAAGAAGAAGAAACATAAGTTTTGCGGGATACAATCAAAATTAGGCGTCGTATATCGTAATAATAAAAATCAAACCAAACCTATTAAGCAGAGAACTAAATATAAATGTCAACATCGTGAAGTAGAGAAAATACAAAATTTGAGTATGAGAAAGGGGAATATTTTTGGAAAAACATACTTTGTATCAAAGGGGCGAGCTAGGCAGAAAAGTGGGGATGATACAATTAAGATTTCATTTGTTTATCCAAAATTTCGGCCTTACCCAAACATTAAATACAAAAGACAACACCAGAATAATTTATTGTGGGTGGGGGACACCTATAAGATTCTTGTAGGGAGATTTAAGGGTTTTGGGCCAACCGAAGTGGAATCTGCGCTCAATTCTCGACCCCTAGTTTATGTTGGGGAGGGAGATGTTGAAGTACTTACGCCCAACCATTTCCTCAATATGAGGGAAATGAAGGCGGCCTTCATTCCAGATAAATCTTCCAGATCTAGAACGCTAAAAGTAGGCGAAGTGGTTCATGTCGCAGAAAAAACAAGACGCCACAAATGGACCCTTGGCAAAATTGAAGAATTACAAAAGGGAAGAGATGGGGAGATACAATCTGTTGTCAGATTTGAAAAAAGACATCTCACTAGGCCGGTTACCAAGATTCATCCATTAGAATGCACCTCGGAATAATCATCATTATCCTGTTCCGGCGGAGTGTCGCAAACCTGCGATATATTTTTGTTTTTATTTTAAATATTTTATTATTTATGATTTATGTCAATTTCAATGGTATAATTCTGAAACCTGAAAGAGAAATATTGAATTTATTTAGCTATAGTGATTAGGATTACAAAGGCCAGGTATAGAGTCTTTGACAACAACAAAATGCGCCAACCTAAAAAAATGGTTAAGCATTGTCCTAGACTAACGAAAATGGTCTCTCTACCCTAGTAAGTCGACCCCCTGAGTTCAAATTCACCCTAATTTATTTGGTAATTATTACCCCATGTGGTAATTTATTAGCACTTTTCGTTTTTTATTGGTAACTTTAAAAAGTCAAATAGGATCATACCATAATATAAACTAATTTAGAAACTACATTATATCATGAGAAATTTGATACCAATATCACAAAATTCCGGTAATTTTTTCACCGAGCTATCGATCGACGTACAAGACATAAATTATTACCGGCATTTTTGGAACAACAAAATGCGCCAACCTAAAAAAAATGGTTAAAGCATGGTCCTAGACTAACGAAAATGGTCTCTACCCTAGTAAGTCGACCACCCTGAGTTCAAATTCACCAAAAATTTTTTGGTAATTACTACCCAAATGTGGTAATTTAATTAGCACTTTTCGTTTTTTATTGGTAACTTTAAAAAGTCAAATTGGATCATACCATAATATAAACTAATTTAGAAACTACATTATATCATGAGAAATTTGATACCAATATCACAAAATTCCGGTAATTTTTCACCGAGCTATCGATCGACGTACAAGACATAAATTATTACCGGCATTTTTGGAACAACAAAATGCGCCAACCTAAAAAATGGTTAAAGCATGGTCCTAAGACTAACGAAAATGGTCTCTACCCCTAGTAAGTCGACCACCCTGAGTTCAAATTCACCAAAAATTGTTTGGTAGTTATTACCCAAATGTGGTAATTTAATTAGCACTTTTCGTTTTTATTGGTAACTTTAAAGTCAAATTGGATCATACCAAATTATAGATTAATTTAAAAACTACATTATATCCTGAGAAATTTGATACCAATATCACAAAACTCCGGTAATTTTTTACTGAGCTATCGATCGACATACAAGACATAAATTATTACCGGCAATTTTGTAACAACAAATGCGCCAACCTAAAAAATACGGGCCTTCGGCCCGTAGCCGCTACGCGGCCCTCGGGCGCTTCGCGCCTCGTCCGCTCCACGGCGTCGGCCCACCGGGCCGCTTCGCGGCCCGGGGGCCTCCCTGTGTCCGCTTCGCGGCCACATTGTTGGTTTGTATTATGTGTTGTTCTTGTTACATGGCATTTTGCCATGTATCTAGCGAATTTTCACAGCCTTTCCACACAGGCCCGCTTCGCGGGCCTGAGAGGCTTTCTCACAAATTTGATTTTGCTAATTGAGATTTTATTCATACTCTATTATTAATAGTATGCTATAATATTAAAAGCATTATTGTGCCTAAGAAGCATTATTGTGCCGGCAATTGCGCAACAATCGTCACGGAATTTATTCTAGCTACACAAATTTAAAGTCAGACAGCTTTAACTTTCACAGAGTTTTATTGGTATAAGTATCGATACGAAGAAGGAACAACTGTAACATAAAACGTCCCGTTTTCGCGAACAATAATCGAACAAGAACCCGTAAAAAACCATTTGAACCCTGGTTAGAACCCGTAAAAGAATATTTTACCGTCTAAACTAATGAATCTTGAAACGAATCGAAAAACTAGAATAAAATACGTCAAAACATAATTCTTTCCTGACAGTGATGTCCAAACAAAAACATTACAAAAAAACAAAACAAATATAGATCAAAATAAACCTAGCGGCGGCCGCGACAATTATAAACAAAAATATATTCACGATTTTAGTTTTTAAATAAAAATGCCGTTTCCGTCACTTAAGATTGCCTGACTGAGCTAAAACCGGTCGCAATCGTTTTAGAATGACTTCGACCATATAAAAACTACTTTGAGGTTCTTCCGCTTTACGGGCCTGCTTAGCTCGGCGTGGTTTAGTGGAAGCCATTTTTATCCGGTCTCTCTGGGACAGTAGGCTTACCAGGATGGAGCAAGAGGTAGAGGCCCCTCTTTTATATTATATCCTCACCCTCTAACACTACTGAACCCAACAGATATCGTACGAGTCTTTGACCTAGACGTATACATATATACAAGATTTATATATATATATACCGTTTGCGCCATTTGTGATGGTTCGATTGAGCTGAAATTGGTCTTAATCGACTCAGCTAGCCGTCTACTTTAATACGAGATACCTTGTTTTAAAGCCATTTCAAGTTTCAAAAAATTTTTTTTTCATGACGTCATAACTTTGGTTGATGACGTCATAATGTTTTTATAAACAATAGGCCTCGTAACCTCCACGACATCTCGCGATTTGCAAAGTTTCGTTTCAATTTGAGAACGCCTTCGAGAGTTATCGTTCGCCATACGAAAGGTAGAAACTCTTAACATATACTATATATATACATATATATATATATATATATATATATATATATATATATATATATATATATATACATATATATAAACTTTTTTCGGACATATATTTTTGTTATCAGGAAGTCAATAGGAACCGATTCCGCTCACTCCCACCCTCAACTTCCGTCATCCGGACAACCTCATAAGCGTCATTTTCATAATGAAAATTCGCTAAAAACGGTTAAAGCATGGTCCTAGACTAACGAAAATGGTCTCTACCCCTAGTAAGTCGACCACCCTGAGTTCAAATTCACCAAAAATTGTTTGGTAATTATTACCCAAATGTGGTAATTTTATTAGCACTTTTCGTTTTTTATTGGTAACTTTAAAAAGTCAAATTGGACTATACCATGATATACACTAATTTAGAAACTACATTATATCATGAGAAATTGATACCAATATCACAAAATTCCGGTAATTTTTTACCGAGCTATCGGCATCATTGTGATAGTACTATAACAATGATAGGGTTATTTGCTTGTATGTCGATCAATAGCTCGGTAAAACATTACCGGAATTTTGTGATATTGGTATCAAATTTCTCATGATATAATGTAGGGGTAGAGACCATTTTCGTTAGTCTAGGACCATGCTTTAACCATTTTTTAGGTTGGCGCATTTTGTTGTTCCAAAAATGCCGGTAATAATTTATGTCTTGTACGTCGATCGATAGCTCGGTGAAAAATTACCGGAATTTTGTGATATTGGTATCAAATTTCTCATGATATAATGTAGTTTCTAAATTAGTTTATATTATGGTATGGTCCAATTTGACTTTTTAAAGTTACAATAAAAAACGAAAAGTGCTAATTAATTACCATTGGGTAATAATTACCAAACAATTTTTGGTGAATTTGAACTCAGGGTGGTCGACTTACTAGGGGTAGAGACCATTTTCGTTAGTCTAGGACCATGCTTTAACCATTTTTTTTAGGTTGGCGCATTTTGTTGTTCCAAAAATGCCGGTAATAATTTATGTCTTGTACGTCGATCGATAGCTCGGTGAAAAATTACCGGAATTTTGTGATATTGGTATCAAATTTCTCATGATATAATGTAGTTTCTAAATTAGTTTATTATTATGGTATGATCCAATTTGACTTTTTAAAGTTACCAATAAAAAACGAAAAGTGCTAATAAATTACCACATTTGGGTAATAATTACCAAATAAATTAGGGTGAATTTGAACTCAGGGGGGTCGACTTACTAGGGGTAGAGACCATTTTCGTTAGTCTAGGACCATGCTTTAACCATTTTTTAGGTTGGCGCATTTTGTTGTCCAAAAATGCCAGTAATAATTTATGTCTTGTATGTCGATCGATAGCTCGGTAAAAAATTACCGGAATTTTGTGATATTGGTATCGAATTTCTTAGGATATAATGTAGTTTCTAAATCAGTCTATATTATGGTATGGTCCAATTTGACTTTTTTAAAGTTACCAATAAAAAACCGAAAAGTGCTATTTAAATTACCACATTTGGGTAATAATTACCAAAAAAATTTTGGTGAATTTGAACTCAGGGTGGTCGACTTACTAGGGGTAGAGACCATTTTTGTTAGTCTAGGACCATGTGTTCACCATGATTTTAATGGTTTAATGTTGGTTTAAGTGAATTGTTCCACCCTGTATATAATATATATATTATATATTATATATATATATATATATATATATATATATATATCTTGTTATTTTATTAATTTTATTTTATTCAACCCAGCATGTTTGTGTGTGTGTGTGTTATTTACGAATCGACCTCCTGCCAACTCCCCCTTAGCTTCCGTCATCCGAACATCCTCATAAGCTTCATTCCATGATAAAAATGCGCTAGAAAATTACATAATTGAATAAAAAAAACTTACTAAATGACGAACTAATGTAATATAATCCTTTTTACCTAGAACAAAGAAAAGATGAACCAGAATGTTATAAAAGTTCTGTGAAAATGAAATATTTAAAAATCTTTTCAAATAAAAATATAAATCAATATATTGAAGTAATTTATTACTATATAAATCGTACATAAAAAGTCACTTATAACATAATTTCGTTGTACTACGGTGGTGGCACTTTTTTGGCTTTATGTTTATCTTACGGATCTACTTGCGTTAAGCCAATTCTCTGACATGCTTAATATGGATTATGATTGGTAGATAAGTCGGTTATGGGGCAAAAATATTTTTTGACATACTTAAGATGGATTATGATAGGTAGAAAAGTCAGTTATGGGCCAATAATATTTTTTGACATACTTAAGATGGATTATAATTGGTAGAAAAGTTTGTTATGTGCCAATAATAATTCTCTGACATACTTAAGATGGATTATGATTGGTAGAAAAGTTTGTTATGTGCCAATAATAATTCTCTGACATGCTCAGAATATAATTGGAAAAGTATTCGTTATGAGCTATGTAAGCTAAGTATGTAATGCTGTTAATTATGTGCTAAAACGTTTACAATGTACAACTTTACTATCAATCCATCAGTTTCAATCCCGATTTATATTTCGCTTCAACAAATTCAAATATGTTTATTTTTATTAAGGATAAAATCTAAAGGAAAGGATATTAAGGTAACGTGGGAAGGTATTAGCAAGAGTTTAATCCTCAGGACAGGACCGTCCTCAGCGGCTCTGTCGGCTTCTTTACGACTAATGTGGTGAAACCACGAACAACTGTTCAAATACTTTCAAAGAGGGCCTTTCAAATTGATGTTTTGATAAATCTTGAGATTTTTTTAGATACAAACAAGTTTTATAAAATGCTACAAAATTAAGATAAAATAGGTTTAAAACGGTAGATGCAGAAAATATAAACTAAAGATGAGACTATTTGTCTAGCTTACGACCTAATAACCAAACGAATTTCTCAAACAATCACAATGATTAGATTTAGATGAAATTTTAAACATGGGTTATTGATTATTACCTATTTCTCCAATTTTTAGTGAAATCTATGAAACCCTAGTTCACCAAGTACAAGGAATATTTGCTATTGCAAAAAATACGAGTAAGAGAATGATTCCTCTTACTCCTTGTTTTGATAAAGAACAAGAGGCCTTAGGTCTCATGTGTGCTACGTTGCCACATGGTTATTGTCCTGTAGCAGTTTAGTACGTGGCATTATGCCACGATATAAAAATAAAAAACAATAGGTTTTAGACATTAATAAGGTCAATTTTGATTCAGACTCAACAATTATTTTGAAAGAGATGATAAATTATATATATATTATATATATATATCATATATTATATATATATATAGATATATATATATTATATATATATATATATATATATATATATATATATATATATGTATGTATGTATGTATGTATGTATGTATAAATATATATATTTTTTGTGTGTCAATGTATTTTAATTTTTAAAATGTGGAAACATCTTCATAAAACATTGTTTCGAATTTGACTAATCGCTACCCAGTTGTCCTTGAGCATACAAGTTTATTTGCGTTACGATAAGCAGTATGTTGTTTAGTATCCATTGTTGCATCTACTTTAATGGTATGGTTACAAAATAGTAACGAATTTCTTTACAAAATGTTAGATTGTATCAGCAATACAATTGGAGTATATGTTACGTTTTATGGAAATATTTACAATTGAGTGTAAGGAGGCCCAAAAAGCAAATTGGTGCTTTAAGGGAAAATTCAGGAATTACTAGGATTAAAGAGATAAGTGCGATTTAAAGGATTTTCCTAATATAATAGCTCAGATGTTGAAGCTAACAATGATGTTTTTAGATTTTCTTTTTAGATAACGAACATTTAAGTTTTGTTTGGCAAAAACTTGGCATAGATCAAGAGGCCTTTAACGCCGGGGGTTGATCTATAGATCAGTCGGATATCCTTTGTGCGCATTGTCTCGGATAAAGTGCACGATAACACCTTGAATAAAAACATTTATTCAAAGCTGTATATGTTATACGGTAGTAAAATCGTTTGACAACGCTTTGTTTTTGTATTACTAGATCAAGGATCTTGAATAAAGTGGATGACGCACTAAGTAGATTTGCCATACAAAAAAGTGACCCCATCGAAAACCAAAAAATAGAGAGAATTCAACACGAAATACACGTTAAAAACCAACTGCACATGCTTGGTACAAACTGCGCATGCTTACAATTCTTATAACAGCGCAGGTCTTAAATTTTAGAGGCAAACTTACCTCCCTATGGTTTCCCATTGTTTATTGCTTGAGAAGGTTATAAGAAAACACACTTTTGACTGAAGTGAAAAGTGTCAAAACATCATTCACTGAAGTGGCAAAGTATAGTCCAATATTTAAAATTAAATAAGCACAAATGACTTAACAAGCACCACAAATATAACAATCACGAGAAGCACAGAAGAAAGTTTGGAAGCAAACTCGACAACCTTGCTAAATAACCTGCGATTGGCGCTTTTTTTCATTAAAACCAAGGGGAAGGTAAGTATGCTCCGATTTCTCTATCTCATACAACTTCCATGGGGCCAGAAATGTTCCTTAATGCGTCATCCCCTTTATTCAAAGATCCTTGTACTAGATACAACCCAGAGAATTTATTGTATTCTAGAAAGAAAAACAACTACTTAACCGAACTAGGAATAGAATATACGCAGCAAGCCAGTGTAGTGTAACTTAACCGTTTTGATTTGATCTACTCCTTAATAATTTTTTATGACGTCATCAACTCTCAAATTTGACTTTGCAAAAATTTCAAAAAATTATAAAACACTGAAGATTTGTATAGTATACATCTATACATGTAGATGCGGATTAAGATTTAGCACACATGTAGTAAAAGACTAACACATGTGTCAAATTTTATCTCATTATCAGCATTAGCTTATTTAATCTGATTACTTGAGTACGTTTTTTAAAAAAAAATTAAAAATCGGGAAAAATTCAATGAGTTGAAATTAAGTGCGAATGTTTTAATTGACGTAATAAATATGTACACTAAGATTGTTTCAATATGACAAGTATATCTGCGGTTTTTGTAGAATTACGAAAGTCAAGCGGTATTGAGAGTGGTCAGTGCCTGGGAATCGACGTTGGGAATGAAATGGATGTCAGTGGCGTAAGCCAGGATTTAATTTCGGGAGGGCTGAATGTTAAAATGTTATATATATATATATATATATATTATATATATATATATATTATATATTATATATATATTATATATATATATATTATATATATTTTATATCTATAATATCTAATTTTTTTTTTTTTATGTTATTTTTTTTATATTTATGATATTTTATTTAAGTTATTGTTAAAAATATATGTTATGTAATTTATTATTTTTATAGGGTTTATTTTTTCACACATTTATTGCGGGTTTAGTTATGTAAAAATTTCGGGGGTGCTGAAGCCCCTCAGCCCCCCCCTGGCTACGCCACTGATGGATGTACTTACAATCTGAGGACGAGCGAAGCGATTTCGCAGACGAGTTGCAATATAAATTTAACGACTTGTATATTCTGAGAACGAGCGATCGAGTCCGAAGTATTAAGGATGAGCGTAGCGCATCCGATTTGATGAGGAATAGTTCCGATGTACCCTGCACCCGATTTTTTTAAGTTTACGTTGACCTATTAAGGCGTAGAGCTGTCTCTTACATTGAGTTGATGAAAATCCATTTAATTTTTATATTCATAGAAACTTCGTTAACAGTATTTGGAAGCTGAAGAGAAACCCTGATTCTCAACCAGTTCCATTCTACTTATAATTTAAATAAATTGAAAATATCAACAAAATATTGTCGATTTAATATTTTACATAACAACAAACTCGGGATATAAAATGACAAAAAAGCCCTCTTATTAAGTCCCGAGGGACGTTCCGATCCAATAAACTTTTGGAATCTATTACAATGAAATCTTATAATATTATTTTATAAGATAATAAACTAAGATTTGTATTTAGAGAAGATTTTATAATAATATTTATACGTTTTATAATATATCGATAGTGATCACAGTGCTCTCTACAACCAGTGTTTCCTTGTTTAACTGACAACACGACACTAGCGCTGTCTCACTCAGTCTACTAGCGCTCTACGTAAGGCGGCGTTTTATTGAAGTTATTATCCTACCAGGATTATTCAGATCAGTGACTCCTCTTACGCCTTTTATTATTTATTCAGCTTCATTTCATTCAAACATTTTTATATAAAGAGTTTCTATAAGTAAACACTTTATAGGACTTGAAAATATCAAAAAATAAAAATTGAGTTAAAAGAAACTAATAATAAGAATTAATAAATAATTTTATTTATGTATGTACATTGATAAAAATTGTAATATAATAAAATAAATATAGCTAAGTGAAATTATTACGAATAAATTAATGCAGATTATTATTATATCCTACCGGATATTTATTAGAAACATGTACATTTGTATAAAAATATTAAATATCGAATACCCAAGATCAAATTAAGTATCATTTAGTGTGTTATAATCTATTGTTAACTTGAATATTACCCATATTATTAGATTAACCAATTTTCTGCGTTTCATAGATAATTTTTTGCTGCCTTGTTCAACCAGGGTAAGGTGGTTTTTCAAGAAATAAAGCACAAGGTAGGGTCATGTAGGCTGTGCGTACATTTTTACAATTTAGAAGTTCAAGAGCTACATGCAAAAAACATAAATAAATAATAATAATAAATAAGTCTTTATTTGCTTGGGTGTACATAATGTAAAAAAAATTATGACAAAAGCATAGGTCATTACAAAAATAAGTTAAATAATCATTAAACTATTTTAAATTTTCTACATTCTAGTGAACTAATTTAAGAAAAAATACATAATAAATATAACAGAAACAAGCGACAAGACAAACTGACTAGATAGTAATGGTTTTTAGAGGACAGGTACTTAATATTTAAGGATTCTTAATAAGAATTCCTTTACTGCTTTTTAAATTCTTTAAAGTAACTTTTGACTAGTATAATCTAACTTATTAAATAACTTAATACCTAACACTGAAATGCCCAACTTGGGACTTATTTAGCCTGTGCATTGGTACTGGCAGCAAATGTTTGGACTAGTACCCATAACTATGATTGACTTTATTTTCAAAAATCAGCCTCATTTGATTTAATATAAAGTAAAGCATTATAAATAATAAATTCACTATTGTTAAAATATTAAGTTTTTTAAATAGAGTTTGCAGTGTTTACTTGGTTTTGATCTGGTCATAATCCTAACATCTTTTTTTGTTGTATGAGTAATTTTTCTGTATTTATATGGCCCCACAAAAGAATACCATATGCTAATCTGCTCTGCACCATTGATTTGTAAACAGAAATTAAGACTTGTTCAGGTAAGACATCTCTAAGCTTTCTAAGCAAAATAAGTTTTGCCAGTTGATAAGTAGTATTTGCTGTATATGGGGTTTCAGGTAAGCTTCTCATCCAAGGTGAGACCCAAAAATTTCAATGGACTTTGATTTCTGTTCCTGTCTTAAGGCTTAGAAGTAACTGTTGAGTTTTATCTTGGTTCATTGAAAAGTTGTTAATGATAAACCAGTGATTTATTTTGTTTAAACGGTCCTGTGCTATTCGTTTTAGTTCTTGTTCATCTGAATTACTATGGACTAGATTATTATCATCACAAAAAGCGATAAGGTCCTCCTCAAGGTCAACTGGTTTTTCAAATTCCATATACGGAGCAGCATCATTAGCGCTGATCAGGTACAGTACGGGTCCGAGTACCGAGCCCTGTGGTATTCCACCTTCAACGGGTATCCATTCAGACATGCTATTGTTATATTCAACACATAACTGTCTTACTCTGAAAGTTTAACCCCTATATTGACTTTCTATTGCTCCCTGATACATAATTAGGTGGTCTGTCATTTCTAACAGGAGGATTTTGGCCCTGGAGCTCTTAAAAGTTCGAAAGATGGCCACAAATACAGTTTTTCTTAACAGCGGTGTTCCTATTGATTTTATCTAATTCTGTCAACTGTAGCTGTTTTTATCTAACTGCAACTGTTCATATTTTTTTTCTTACATGATAAGTGATAACTTCTTAAAGTAACCTGAACAGGCTCAAGAGGGACGTGATAAAGTGTATCTTTATTAATCTGATATTTGATGACTTGATTTATTTCCCTCCACAACTCATCAGGTAAATTACCATGTAAAACATCAGATGAGTACCTGGTGATTAAAATCGCCCTGATTATGGAGCCAACGTATATCAATTTAGTAGGTTAAACCTTTGGGGTTCGCAACAATCATGTTTTTTTGCGTCTGGCTCTTGGAATATTAAGCTTTAGGAATAAATTTGAATAGGTCATTATTCGAATAGGTAATAGCTCTGATTAGGTCATATTCAAATTTATTTTCTGCCGCTCAAATTATTTTCAAATCTATTAAACATTTTACATAAATACTCACACGTTTATTTAAGTTTATTACGTTATTTCATGCTTGTATAGTATATTTTTTTCATAATATTGTGAATAATGTAATGATGTGATTAAATAATTTATTTTTTATAATATAAAGTATAGGTTATCGTATTTATTTGTATTCAAAGCATCTAGTGCGTGATTACTCCAAGTTGGTATCTTCTATCTTAAGGTGTAAGTCCGCACACCTGGCGGAGGCGTAGATGAGTGCAGCATTGCTTTGTTAGTGTTGATGATCTGTATGTTGTGAAGAGCATATTGCCACTTCATTAAGTCACTGATGACTTCCTGTTCTACTGATAATGTCCTTCTCTGTAGCGTAGATATTAGGTCATGAATAGCGTCTCGAAGTGAATTCAGATTGTACCTTAAGAAATAAAGGTTGAGAAATATAAATGAGCAATAGTTATGATATTAAGGTCATTATGAAGCTTAAACCAAAACAGAAAAACAAACAATAAAGAGAGTTGGCTCTAGTCCCAGGTCTCAATATTGGAACAAGAACCACCTCTCCTAAATGTCTGCATTTGATTTTTCTGTTTGGCCTGTATATTTTATACTGCCAATACTATATAGTTTATACGGTATTTATACTGTAATAGTTTTTCCTTTGATGTGTCTAAAATTTAGAGATTAAATAGGATTTTAATTCTTTTACTTCGTACATAGAAAGTGGTATAATATAGTAAGCATTCCAATCATGGAAATTAAAGTGATGAAGAAATTGAGACACATGTCACTGGAGAAATCAGGCTTGAAAATTAGTGTGATATATTTAGCGTGTGCAATATAACCCACAAGCCGGTTACAAGTGGCTGCCACGAGAGCTGCTATTATTGTGCGTGTTCCAGGATTCAGGTCATCGTAAAAACTAAGCCAAAAAATAACAGACGATGGGTTTTACTTCTATTAAGTATCTTTTCCAGTAAACAACTTCAGTTTCCCTTTATCATTCGCTTGCCAAGATGAGCAGTAGGATTTTGATAGAGAAATGAGTTAAGGTTTCAAAATATTTATAACCCCCTTATAGCACTTATGGATATGCATAATTCTGAATCCTGGGGACCGGGACCTGAGCCATTTCTCTTGATACTTACCTAAATTTTAACTTATGGTTCGTGATGGCCTGTATATAGGTGGACCTAATGATGGTATGTAAAGATTGTCTGGTACTTACCCTGCCTTATTTGATTTGTGGAGACTAGTCTTTAACTTTCTTTTCGATGAGCTTCACTCTCGCTTTACTTAATAATTTCAGTAACTCATTAATTAAATTCAGTAAATTATCTAATAGGGGTAATTAGGTAATCCTAATTACCCGATATACTTTATTTCACCTACGTAGTTCCAGACGTATTCCACTCAGAAATGATGAATTTTATCTTATCTTCAGTCTGATTAATAAGATTTAGTAAGCCTAAACTTGTACACTCCGTTATAACACTGGTTCTATGAAGCTGATTTGCTTTATCCAGAGCTGACACTATTTCACCCGGTGTCGCCGTGGTCTGACATCGAACTGGCAGTCTAATAGTTTTCCACGATGATCGTGGCTTTACCCATTTTCCTCCGTCTGATGAAGACATTGTCTGATGATTTAAAAATATGAAACATCAGTAAGCAAAAATAGAATTTAATCATATATGGTAAAAGTTTATTACACAGTAGTAACGTTTTTCTAAAACCAAACAGTAACGATTTCTTAGTCTAATTCGAGGAATTGAAAAACAACCCAGTGGCTCTATTGCATAGTTGTATTTCAATATGGTTTTACATACAATAATTCATTTCAAGATGGGTATATTGGAAAATAAATTACGCCATTGGTTGATGTTTTCTACGACTAAAAGCACACATTCACTGCTTGGAGATCATGTACTGTATTGACATGATCCGAAACTATCGTTTAGTGTAGTTACGGAAGGTATACAGAACTCGACTATCCTGTATGACTCGGTACTGTCTCAATCACTACATTCTACTAATATTTCTGATAAAATTCTTACTTCAGTAACCAACATATCCCATTGGTTAATTATTATAAAACATTTTGGATTACCTTTGTCATGCTCCCTTGAACATTATTTAGAGGAACAACTTTACTCTAAACTCACTAAAGATTATAGATAAGTAACAAAATCTGTACATCGTGCATCTGATACAAGGAAAATTAGGGGTTTTACGAGTGGGGACATAAGCTTGATTGATCGTAAGAATAATCTTACGATAAATCAAACTAATTTCAACAAAAATTATTATAAATATTTTCTTTACTATGTTTTCCTTCCTTCTCTTTATTTTCTAGGCTATAGTAAAAAGTAGTGGTCTTACAATGTATGCAGTGTGGTGTGGAAGGTAGGTAACACAGCGGAAAGAAAATGGTAAAGCATTGCATTTCACACCCATCTTAGGCCAGAGTTATTTCAAGCTATAGCAGCCTATAGCTTCAAGTCAGATTTACTAGGATATTCCTAAGTCAGTACTTCTTTAGATTAGATGATCCGTTTGTTTAGTATTCATAAATCACAACATAACAATTGACACAAAAACTAAATGACGCAAGTTAAGAAAAACAAAAACTTAGGGTATACCAAAACTAAAGAAGTGTCTCTTGGTCACATATGTAACTCGCAATATCTTAAAACAGTCCACTGCTAACTAGATTAATACTGGACTGAAAGTGTAAGTGCTACAAAACTTTGTTTTGTTTTAAGATTAATAATAAATAATTTAGCTATTAATATGGCCTTGTTAATATGGCTGTATTAAAAATTATTACGATATCACAGGGAAGAACGACAGTTGGTTACACGCTGGAACTTAAGAATATTTGGCTTGATGTGTACCGAAAATTTTCTGTTTACATTAGTAATTTTGTTTTCTTGTCATAATTGTGACAATATGAAGTAATTATGGTATTTTCTGCCCCTTCCATCACTGATATGTGATAATTACCGAGACGTTCATTCTATACACGGGTTTCTAAATATGATACGAAAAATAAACCCTCTATGGCTATAAAGGTCGATTAGTCTGTGAAGTTAAATTAAAAAAATCGGGTACAGGGTACCTTGGAATTTTTTCTCATCACATTTAATTCCCTACGCTCATCTTCCCTTCTTTGGACTCGCTTCGCTCGTCCTCAGAATATACAATTCGTCAAATTTATATTGCAGTATGTCTTCGTCCTCAGATAGTAAATGCGTCCGTATCATTCTAACCGTTCACCCATACAAGCTGACCACGCTCAAAGTAGCTCATAGTTTTAATAGTAGCTCATATTAAAACAGTTATTGCTCTATTAACTCGTTTAACTCTGGTTCTGGTTAGTCTAACTCTAACTATATTTATGTTTAACTCTGGTTGTCTTTATATCTAACTCAGATTATCTTTATGTCAAACTCTAGTTATGGCTATGTCTAACTCTGGTCATGATTTGTCTTTCTCTGATTATGTCGTTAACCACCACCCAGATTGTAGTTATTTTTAACTCTGTACATGGTTATGTCTAACTCAGGTTGTTATGGTTGTGTCTGACTTTAATTTCGGTTATGTCTAACTCTGGTTATGGTTATCTTTAACTCTGGTTATATTTATGTCGATTCTGGTCATATTAACTTTTGCCGAATTAGTGTGAGGTTATCCTTTCTTCTCCTTACTCGAGAAGCAGTAGTATGCTTTCACAATTACAACGAATAAAGTTTAGATCTAGTTTCTTATTCATTCTATATTCAATTCGATATGTCTACTTCTATTCAATTCTTTTTCTAAGTTCTCAATATTATATTCTTTTTCTTTTCTATGATTATATTCTTATTCTTGTTCTTTATTCTTTTTTATTCTAGTTTTTATTCAATTTATATTTAGTGCTATATTCAGTTTGATAACGACGGATTTACGCTCACTGTCTCTCACGCGCATCCTTATTACTCGTTTTTTCTCCGTTGGTGTAGGTTGCATTGGGAACAGAGAATCAAATTCAGAACCAATTATATGATGTTATTATTTTTAATCCATAGATATCTTATAAATAATGACAACGACTCCCACTGATTTATCACCCCTTACACATCCAACATTACAGTTGTGCGTTATACCAATCAATAATTATAATTATAAAGAATATAATTATTTTCTTTCAGTAACTACACAAAGACAAGGAGATTCATTTTTATAACGGTAATCCAGGTTGCACTTTATAGCTTCAGTTTTTCTCTGTGCTGCTTCTGACTTCAAAAAGTCAGTAAATAGCATTTTCTTTAACCCCATTCTCTTCTATAGTTTTATTCATTGTTCTATAAATTATCTTTATATTCTTTTTAATTAATATATTTTTAAAAATATTAATTACTTTGATAAATTTTTATTAATTTTTATGAGAACAATTGGCATTGATTGATAGGTATAGCAATATTTTGCTTTGCTCCTTATCATGTATTAGAAGTTAATTTTTCTTATAAATTGTACTTTATATAATTATGGGTTGTTTAATAAATTTAAAGGAACGTTTTTTGTCAATTTTGGATAAAAATAATATTGATCTAATTATTTTGAATATACATATGTCAAAGATTATTATTTGTTCATTTTTTGGATTAGATTTAGAATTGAGAATATTTGACGGTTATGATGGGTTTTGTAGATCTATTAGCGTTTACGTGCTTTTCATGCCCACTCTAGATACCATAGGTTGTCGATAGGTACGCGTAGTTGGA